>JACEEZ010000860.1:145000-162500 GCA_016584305.1 Chionoecetes opilio | reverse complement strand
TATATACAGTATATAATATAGTATATAGAAAAACATAGTGATACAAAGGATATTTATCAGGGGAGTGCAACAGTCATCATAATTTTAGTATAGTTGTAGTGGTAGTAGTAGTAGTAGTAGTAGTAGTAGTAGTAGTAGTAGTAGTGTAGTAGTGGTACCAACAGCAGAAGCAGTAGTAGTGGTTGAAGCAGTTAATTTTGTTGATAGCGTTGTTTTGTTGGTGGTGGAGCCAGTGGTGGTGATGGCGGTGGTGGTAGTGACAGGTGAGGGTCGTTCCTTACCTGGGCCTCAGTGCCTCCTTCCACCCTCCGCAGGGAACACTTTCTCCGTCGTGTGCGAGATGCAATTTGCTTTTCCTCGTCGAGTAGGAAGTTTAGGAGCGACCCGCCAGGCTCAGACAGCACCGGGAGGAGGCGGAGAGGAGAGGGGAAGAAAGAGCTGATATTGAGAGAAAGGAATGCAATGCTTGAAAACTGGGTCATACTGCATACTTTGTGGCACATAGACCTTGGGTATGTCTGGCCATGTATGACTGACTGTCTGTATGTTTGCTATTAACCTGTACGTACCTGTGATTGTCTGTGTTTATGCTTGTTTGTATATCTGTCTGTCTGTTGTTGTGAGTGAATGTCTGTCTTTTTATGTGGTTTGATTTTTGTGTTTGATCATAAATCGCCCATCTGGTCTTGCATTCTTTTCCTCTTTATAAATTCGGTAGTTTTTTCTTTTCTTTTCTTTCCTTTTGAATTATGGATCTGGTGTGTGGACAAACAGGCGCGTTGCAGCTTTAAACGGGGCCATGATTTGTTAGTTCTTCTTCCACATGAATTACATTTGTATTATGGCGTGTTAATTTGTTTATGTTATATTTTGCGATGATAACGTCCTTTTCATTTACATACTCATCCATATTTATGACTGAATTTCATATATCCAACTCACCGGAAATTCTTTATGGGGAGGTGGCGGGGATTTTCCCTCCACTTCTCCCCCTCCCCATCTGTGGTTTGAGGTGTTACGGAATGCTGAGGGGAGGGGAGGGGAAGGTGCACGTGGCGATGCTGGTCTTCCATCAAAATTATAATGATAATTTCCGGTTTCTTCAAATATTGAATAAACAACAAATCCAAGATCACAACTATCATATGACATAGAAGATTCGTTAACACAGAGACTCAAGAATAGGATTATATGTGTCATAAAGCCAATGTAAAAGGAACTTATAAATTCAAACCTACCAAATCCTTAAGGTAAAAGTAGACGTCCATCATTTAAGACGGTGGTCAAGGAGACAACGAGTCACGTATAGGCGCTGTGTGGGAGGGAGGGAACGAGTGTGTGGCAGCGGTGGTGATGCACAATATGTGAGCGACATAGACACAAGAGAAGGAAGTCATACTATAGGTGTGGAGAAAGCGACAATTAAGAAAGTATCAAGTCTATATGAATAAAAATATGAGGCGATCAGTAGCACTGGCGGTGAGGAGGAAGCATATAAGCATTGATATAACATGCAAGGGGAGTGAGGCAAGGGTGCTTTGGGGGGTTTTGGGGGTGTGGGGGTTTGTGTAAATGCAGGGAGACGGTGGGTTTTGGCTTAGGGAAGAGAAAGGTGGGGGAAAGGAAGGGGTTTGGGGACTTTTAAAACGGGTGAGTGTGGGTGTGGTTATGAGTTTGAGTGGTGCGTGGGTATAAAGGGGCGTTCCTCCATGCTGTGATCCCCGTGGTAAGGAGCTGAGGCCGCACGGGAGGAAAGTAGAGAGTAGACGTTATTAGCGGTATTTACGAAGCAACCACAGGATAGCCTTGGTGACAGACTACCTGAGAGAGAGAGAGAGAGAAAAGAGAGAGGAAGAGAGAGAGAGAGAGAGAGAGAGAGAGAGCGAGAGATATCAAACTGACGAACTGAATTCCACACACACATAAATAGATAGATATATAGTAAAGAAAGAGGAAGAGAGGAAAGGAGGAGATCAGGCAGACAGATGGACAGACAGACAAATATACATGAATGCCTGTCCTTGGTCTAGGCAGAGAAAAACATGTGACCTTTTGACGCGTCCTTCGTCGTAATGTCATTTTATCGTCCATGAGAGAGAGAGAAGAGAGAAAAGAGAGAAAATTAGAGAGAGAGAGAGAAAAATAGAGAAAAGAGAGAGAGAGAAAAGGGGAGAGAGAGGAGAGGGGAAGAGAGAGAGAGCGGAGAAGAGAGAAAAGAGAGAGAGAGCCGGGAGAGAGAGTAGAGAGAGAGAGAAAAGAGAGAGAGAGAGAGAGAGAGAGAAAAGAGATAGAGAGAGGAGAAGAAAACCCGAGAGAGAGAGGAGAGGGGCCCTCGCTCGGGCCCCCTGGGTAAATTTCTTTTAATTTTGGTGGGAAAGGAACGTCCCCGGGGGGGGAAAAGGGAGTGAAACGGGAAAGCTTTGTGAAGGATTGGAAGGAAAAAGGAAAAAATATAAGAAAATAATGACTTGGGGAAGGGGGGGGAAAGGAAAAAGAAGTAAAAATTATAAGGAAGAAAAGGGAAAGGAAGCGGGAAAGGGGAATAAAAGGGACGGAGGAAGGTAGTGGAGCAGATTTACCGCACTGGTAAGTAAACGAAAGTTCCTGCCTGTCAACAAAGGAGCATGTTTATAAAATAATAAATAGTAATAAATACGAAAATTTTAAAAAATATAATGATAAAAAAATTTAAAAAATAAAAATTTATAATAAAGAAAGGAAACCCTCAGTCTTCCAGTTTACCCCTTAAACGATGGCTTTTTTTTGGCGATTTCCAAAAAACCTGAAAAAATTTTGGGCATTTCCTTGTTTTTTATTTCTCAAATTTCCGTCTCATTGAAACCTCCCAGCCAAATTCCCAAATAAACAAGTTTCCTTTTTATACACTCCTTCTCTCTCTTTTTTTTCTCTCTCGTTCCCCTTTTCTCTCTTTTCTCCGTCCTCTCTCTCTTCTCTTCTCTCTCTCTCTCCTTTTCCCCCTCTCTCTTGCTCTCACCCCCCATTCGCCGCCTTTTGAATTACGCGACAAGGGAACGGGCCCCCGAATTTTTTAAGTGTTCACCGTACCCCCCGAAAACCCGCCCTAGCACGAGACCGATCTTCCTCTTCTCTTCCTCCTCCTCTTCCTTCACTTTTCCTTCTCTAGTTCGGGCCACAGTAACACTAAAACCCCAATAAAAAAGTTGGGGCCGCCCGTGTTTGGACTATGTTAGAATTCCCGTTATTCTTCTCCTTCTCCCCTCTCTTCTCTCCCCTCTCTCTCTTCCCCTCCTTTTGTCTCCTCTTTCCCCTTCCCTCTCTCTTTCTTCTCTTTTCACCCGGGTCTTCTCTTCTCTCTCCTCTCTTCTCCTCTCTCCCCCCTCTCTCTTCTCTCTTTCTCTCTCTCTCTCCCCCTTTTCTCTCCTCTCTTTTGGCCCTTTTTAAATAAAAAAATTTTTTAAAAATCTTTTAGGAAATAAATTGACGGCAAAAAATTTAAAAACCCACCCAAAAGGAAAATTATTAAAAACCCTAGATTTACAGATCATGTGGGGACCCCAAAAAAAAATATGGGACATAATCAACAACCTACTGGGTAAAATTTAAAAATGGATATCCCTTCTTTTTTTGTAAATGGCGTACAATCACTGATAAAACAAAAAATTTGGGTAGGGTTTATTTAATAATCATTTTTTAGCAGTTAGGTAGCACACCTGCTAATAACATTCAAGATTCACAAGAGCCATTTTAAAATATACTTCCAGAACCACTTTCCCCTTTTTTTTTCTTTTTATTTAAAAACTTCAACAAAAGCTGAAATCAAAACAGGGAATTGCAAAAATGAAAGTTACATCTTTCCTTTGGGCCATGATGAAATAAATATGAAAAAAAAAATAAAAGAATTGCTTTTTAAAAAATTTCACCTTTCTTTGTATTCATTTAAAAAAATTTAATTTCAAAAGGGGCCCCTTTTCCCGATCCCAAAAAGAAAGGCCCCGAATTGGGCCCTTTTTTTCAAGAAAGGTGACAATTCTTTAATGCAAAATTATAGACCAAAATTTTAAAAATTGCCAAACTTTATTAAAGTTTTTTAAAAAGTAATGGTAATGAGAATTTTGGGGGTTTAACCCCCAAAACACTCAATTTTAACTCCAAAATCAAAATGGATTCCGTCCCAAATTTTTTCCCCTGGAAAATTTGCAGTTACCATATCTGTCAGAACATTACAAAGGGAGGACAATAAAATGCTACAAATAAAATTTTTTTGTGACCCCCCAAAAAAAGCATTTGACACAATTTCCACACAATCCCTTTTTACACAAAAATTTTCCCATCTATGGAATACGTGGTAAATGCTCACAACCCGGTTCAAAAATTTTTTAAGTCAAAAAAAGCAATTTTACATCATATAAAAATACAACATCTCCTTTTTAAAACTCACATTTTGGAGTACCCCCGGGGTTTAATTCTTGGGCCTGTGGGTTTTTTTAATATACATAAAAGGGCAAACATTCTTGCAGTAATAAACTTGAATTCACTTTTTCCCCTGATGATTTCCACAATCTCATTTAAGGCCAAAAACTTGAAAATATTCCCCAAATTTCATTGAAATGAAAATTTTTAAAACAAATGTCAAATTTTATTTTAAAAGCAACAAAATTAAATTTTTAAAAATTAATAAAAACTTCTTTAGGTCTCCAAATTCCCCCCTTTTGGGCTCAGCCGACACCCCCAAATAAAGATAAAAATTTCTATATTCCCTGAGGGGTTTTTTTAAAATTTTTTTTTTAGGGATATATATAGATGTAAATTGAAAAGGAAAAGAAAAATTGATATGGTAAATCTAGGATACGTTATCACAAGGGATACTTTACAGACTAAGGCACTATTTGAATTTTAAAAAGTTTTAAAACAAATTTTTTTCCCCCAATATATCCCATCTTTTTTTATTGTTCATCTTTATGGGGGGTTGGGCCCATAACCCTTCATTGACACCTCCCCCTTTTTTTGGGCAAAAAAGGTTTTTACTGTTTTTGTTCTTTAAAAAAACGTTTTGACCTACCAAACAATTTTTTCCGAGACTTCAAAAATTATTAAAACTTCCAGATATCATTTCTCCTTCAAACCAAACTTTTTTTACATTTAAAACCATACACTCCCTTTTCCCCTTTTGACCTTTTCTTTAGAGCAATACCCACAATGTAAAACCCCAAGACCACATGATTTTAAAGTTTTTACCATTGTGCAGGACATCACATTTCACAACAGAGTATCTTTTCCCAAAAAATAAAAAACTGGAACAATTACCAGAAAACCTTTTATTTTCTGATGTAAAAAAAAAATCTTTCAAACGTAACTTTTAAAAAGCAAAGCTTTACAAATACAAATTTTAAAATTTTTAAAATCTTTTCAACCCTTTAAAAGTCATAAATTTTGTTTTTTTTTATTTTTTGGTTTCTAAATTTTTTTTTTTTTGGGATTTAAAAGATTGGTTTTTCTCTTGGGTTTAAATTCCCTATTATCATCCATAAAATGTTTTTTTTCAAAATGGCCTGACCAGTCCCTTGCTATGTTATTATGTATTATAGCTTTCAGGTCCTATAAAAGCTTCGGCTTATTGGACCTGGCTTTATCACTATATGTAATATGTTCATATGTACAAAACTACATGGCCAAATAAATATATCAATATCAATATCTCTCTCTCTCTCTCTCTCTCTCTCTCTCTCTCTCTCTCTCTCTCTCTCTCTCCTCTCTCTCTCTCTCTCTCTCTCTCTCCCCTCCCCCCCCCCCCCCACGCCCAGCAGAGTGTGTTGTACAGAGGCAGCAGGCTATGGAACAGCCTAGCCATAGACATGCGTAATGCTCCAACCAAGTATAGTTTCAAAACTGAGGTTAAATATAATATGTTAAGTAAATATAAATAGATGTAGGTATATTATGTCCACATTAGTATATTATAAATATCTTAGTCAGTGCCAGTTCCATATAGAGTGTAGTGTGTATCATATTCTTGCATATATTAATACATATACGTATATATATATATATTATATATATATAGTATATATATTTTTTTCGTGTACTGTGTGTATGCGTGCATGTCTTTATAGTGCTGATATATGTACGTATGTACGTGTACATGTATAGGTATGTATTTTGTAGGCGTATGTCTGTGCATACGTGTGTGTGCATATGTATGTTTGCATATATGGAAATGTTCTATTATATTTTTTTTTTTCCTATTTTTATTTATATAATACGAATTCAGTATCCAAAGTATAGCTCATACAGTTGTTGTTGTTTTTCTTAGGCGGCCTGTTTTGCTACCACTAGTTCACTTACCATAATTTACATTTGGGTTCATATAGGAGGAGCTCACGCTCAATGAACCCGGCCTGTAAAAATTATAATGTATATATGTTTCTTGTACTATATATTTAAGGCCAATCAATCAATCAGTGTGTGTGTGTGTGTGTGTGTGTGTGTGTGTGTGTGTGTGTGTGTGTGTGTGTGTGTGTGTGTGTGTGGGTGTGTGTGTTTGTGTGTGTGTGTGTGTACCTAAGGCGTTTTCTGCGGGGGAGCAAGAGAAATTTTTCTTGCAAGAGAAAATATTTCGCTTGCTCAAGTTTCGCTAGCTGTTCAATCATCCTGAGAAGATGCTTGCCCGACCGGCAAGAGATTTCTTGCTGGAGCAAGAGAAGTAAGTCAGTGAAGTGCGTCAGCGTTCGGCTAACGTGGCGATGCTTTCGGCTTCAATAAAAGAATGACAACAGTGTACTTTCGACAAAATTAATTACATTTTCTTATTTTAATGTCTATCATAAAAGTTTTAATCAAATAAGGGAGGTTGCGGAGTGTAATTAGGGATAATATAATCGTCACATATGTATATATTGCTTTATATGCATTCGAACAGCTGGAGTTAAAGACTGGAATGTGTGACTTGTCAACAAACGAAAATCAACAACTTCACACACCTCGCTCTTACCCGATTTGCTGACAATACCATTGGATATTAAGAAACACTGAGACCACTATCGGCTTCCTGAAGAAACTTTGCATCGCATTAGTATACATTTATAACTGTAATGTAAGTACAAGTATACGAAAACAAGGGTTAAGTAAAACAGTGCATAAACATTTTCTCCCACTGGTTTGGCTTCATCACCTCATTGCTCGGCTATTTATGATCACATTACATTTTTAAGCACGTTGCCTGAATCTGCACACTTTTCTGACTATGACTATCTATAATAATATAAGCGAAAGTGTGTCTGTCTGTCTGTCTGTCTGTCTGTCTGTCTGTCTGTCTGTCTATGTGTGTGTGTGGTATAGGTTCCGCCCCCCGTGGCGCAAACACCTCATATGGCACATTTTTGGAATCAGGTTGACCAGGGGAAGGTCATAAGCCCACTTATGAGATGATCCGATCACTTATTTTTTTCTTTTTTTTTAGCAGCCTATTAGCGAGAATTGTGCAAACAAAAGTGGGTTGCGAGAATTGAGGAAGCCTTGATGTAGGGTGATGGGTAATGGGTGAGTGAATGGGTGGGGTGATGGGTAATGGGTGTGGGGTGAGTGAATGGGTGGGGGGTGATGGGTTGTGGGTGATGGGTGATGGGTGAGGGAATAGGTGGGGGGTGATGGGTAATGGGTGAGTGAATGGGTGTGTGGTGATGGGTAATGGGTGAGTGAATGGGTGGGGGGTGATGGGTAATGGGTGAGTGAATGGGTGTGTGGTGATGGGTAATGGGTGAGTGAATGGGTGGGGGGTGATGGGTAATGGGTGAGTGAATGGGTGTGTGGTGATGGGTAATGGGTGAGTGAATGGGTGGGGGGTGAGTGAATGGGGGGGGGGTGATGGGTAATGGGTGTGTGGTGATGGGTAATGGGTGAGTGAATGGGTGGGGGGTGATGGGTAATGGGTGAGTGAATGGGTGTGTGGTGATGGGTAATGGTGAGTGAATGGGTGGGGGTGATGGGTAATGGGTGAGTGAATGGGTGGGGGGTGATGGGTAATGGGTGAGTGAATGGGTGTGTGGTGATGGGTAATGGGTGAGTGAATGGGTGTGTGGTGATGGGTAATGGGTGAGTGAATGGGTGGGGGGTGATGGGTAATGGGTGAGTGAATGGGTGAGGGGTGAGGGGTAATGGGTGAGTGAATGGGTGGGGAGTGATGGGTAATGGGTGAGTGAATGGGTGTGTGGTGATGGGTAATGGGTGAGTGAATGGGTGGGGGGTGAGTGAATGGGTGGGGGGTGATGGGTAATGAGTGTGTGGTGATGGGTAATGGGTGAGTGAATGGGTGGGGGTGATGGGTAATGGGTGAGTGAATGGGTGTGTGGTGATGGGTAATGGGTGAGTGAATGGGTGGGGGGTGATGGGTAATGGGTGAGTGAATGGGTGGGGGGTGATGGGTAATGGGTGAGTGAATGGGTGTGTGGTGATGGGTAATGGGTGAGTGAATGGGTGGGGGGTGATGGGTAATGGGTGAGTGAATGGGTGTGTGGTGATGGGTAATGGGTGAGTGAATGGGTGGGGGTGATGGGTAATGGGTGAGTGAATGGGTGGGGAGTGATGGGTAATGGGTGTGTGGTGATGGGTAATGGGTGAGTGAATGGGTGGGGAGTGATGGGTAATGGGTGAGTGAATGGGTGGGGGGTGATGGGTAATGGGTGAGTGAATGGGTGTGTGGTGATGGGTAATGGGTGAGTGAATGGATGAGTGAATGGGTGGGGGGTAATGGGTGAGTGAATGGGTGGGGGGTGATGGGTAATGGGTGAGTGAATGGGTGGGGGGTGATGGGTAATGGGTGAGTGAATGGGTGGGGGGAATACATACATTTCTACATCCATGATTTCAGGAAAGTTAGAAGGGGCTATCTGGAGAGTCCATGTTTGGTGGGCCGAAGGCCCACCAAACACAGGTGGTGGGCCGAAGGCCCACCAATAGCCCTCCGCAGGAGCTAGCCAAAAAGTCCGCCCGGAGGGCGGCTTTGCGGCTAGTATAGGATATTTCCCAGTGTGAAAATATTTAGAGGGTCAAAATAGTCATTTGATCTTTGTTTTGCTTACATAACAGCTGCCGCGTCGCCTTCTCATGGAGCAAGCGACGGTGAGCGTTTTTTGCGGGGGTAGAGCAAGAGAAAAGTGACCACTTGCAAGCGAAATTTATCTTGCTCCCCCGCAGAAAACGCCTCTAGTTGTATTTACCTAGTTGTATTTTACAGGGCCTGAGCTACACTCGTACGGTCCCGCCTCCATAGCTACATTTTGATTTGCTTCCTTAGTGCTTAGTGTTGGTGTGAGAAAAAACGAGCACAATTTCATCACTGCTTATTAGCCCCCGGATTCCAGGATACGGTGAAGCTGGGATAGGGTGAGGGCCGTAAGGGTGAGACAAAATACTGTCTAAAATATGAGGATTTTTGTTATGTCTCGCACAAACAAAGAAGTATATACAAACAAATATTTATAAACAAGTATTTACAAAGAACACCACCACCAGACTCCCGCCCCTGCTACCTGGTCCACAACAGCCTTCCTCTCAACCATAGGTCGCTGAGCACTAGACACAGTGACGACGGCAGACGAGAAGGGTAGTGGACCTGGGCAGCAGGGGACGATGAAGTGTACTCAACAGAGGTGGGGAGAGAGAGCAACTCCCCGTGTTCCGTCGGGAACTCTTCTCCTATGAACAGCCGGGGCCAGGCGCCTCGTAACCTCCACTACAGACCAGAGGACTTGGAGACTTCGGACTGAAGCAGATGTCGGGACGTGGTGAAGACGTTACTGGTGACCGAACCAGTCTTCATTGGAGCCACGAACGGACTAAGCAAGGGGTGGAAGAGGAAGGAAGGGCGGAGGGGGCGGAACAAGCGCCCGAACGCCTGAAAGAGGTGGTTCGCCCTTACAGTTGGCTGTAGCCAACACCCCGGTAGGCGGGACACAACCCCCGGCTAACACTCGGTACCAATTCACTGCTGGGTTTATAGGGGTTCTGTATTTTTTAAGGAGACTGCCCATTTTTCTCCGCTCCACCCAGGGATCGAACCCGGGATTTCTCGGTTGCGAACCAAGCGTGCTAACCACTATACTATGGATTACCCGTTAGTGAGTTTGTGTATGTGTGTGTGTGTGTGTGTGTGTGTGTGTGTGTGTGTAAATTAATACCTAAAGAAGTGAAGGTTTCTGCAAGACCCTGAAAGTCTCGCGTGAGCAGATTACCGTGACTTACATCCCTCTCCTCTCCCCTCCTCTCTATCCCTCCACCTCCACCATCCATCCACTGCCTCTTTTCCTCCCTCAATATCGTGTAGCTCTACTATATCCCTCCCCTTTACCTCCTCATTTTTATATGTGAAGGACGATGGGCTAGAGGGAGAAGTGGAACCTTTGATGAACCGAAAGAAAATATTGGAAAAAATAATGGTTGATCAAAAATATTTGAAGTATAGGAAATAAAGTTTATGAGTGAAAAAGGGTCTGTGATTAGGTTATCATATGTTAGAGGATCTGCAGTGTTAATAATCAGGAAACAGAGATTGTCAATAAAAAATGGGTAATGATGTATATACAAGTGTCGGTGGCAAGTGTAATGAGATAAAACAATGGTATTACTTTTGGAGGAATGTGATAAATAACAAGAAGAATAATTATGAAGTGCTAAAAAGTTGTACCGTGAAGTGTGTAAGGCCAAGGATGCAGATCTTCTAAAGGCTTGATTGAGCAACTAATGATGAGGCAAGAGTTGGAGGTCAAGTAAGTTTCGCTCCAAGTGCTGGATAGAGGCTATTTAATTGATCGTTTTTTTACCGTACAAAGAAATATAGTGATTATGATTAAAATAATGGAGGTTTTATAGTGGCCAGGTGATCTCTGTGATTGTTGAAATTAGGATGATGGTGATAGTGACAGTGGTGATGGAAGTTGTAGAGGGTTGGAAGTGACAGTGGTAACAGTGTTGCTCTAAACGGAAGTAGTAACGTTGTTGGCGGTGCTACTGGCGGTTGAGGAGTGCAGTGTCATGTAGTTAGGGCAGTATAGTGGTTGTGGTGGAGGAGTGGATGGTAAGGCTGGTGTGTGAATTACAGAGGTAGGAGTTGGTAAGGGTAGTAGCAAAGGCGTTTAGGTCTGGCGTGGTGGCGAGTAGCGGTATAATTTCAACTGTGTGACGATCATACTCATAACGCCTCCCCCTAGAGAGAGAGAGAGAGAGAGAGAGAGAGAGAGAGAGAGAGAGAGAGAGAGAGAGAGAGAGAGAGAGAGAGAGAGAGAGAGAGAGAGAGAGAGAGAGAAATTTCAAATGCAAACTAAAATATTTATACTCCATGTTTGGAATATGTTTGGAATACGTATATCATAACGTAATTTTTTTTTTAAGTAGCTTGTTACGTTCACACCCACACACACACACACACACACACAAACCCACACACACACACACACACAACCCCCCCCCCCCACACACACACTCACACGGTTGTCAGAGTTGCGTAGGTAAGCGACAGGAAACGTGGCACCACTGTCGTGACGTCATCAATGCCAGCATACAAGAGAAGGATATGTTAAAGGATGTGTTTGTTTTGCCCCTCTCTCTTCTTCCTTCCCCTCCCTTCCCTTCTCTTCTCTTTCTCTTTCCTCCTCCCTCCTCACTTCCCCATCCGTACCTTCCTCCCCTACCATCCCTCCTCACTTCCTCATCCGTACCCGTCAGAGTGGTTCGGTTGGTAGAGCTGTGGGCTCGCGTGCAGCGTCCCTGCATACGGTCAGTGGTTCGAGCCCACCAGGTTCGTCCTGGCGTGGTGGCGCTTTATATAATCAATAACTTTGTCGTTTGTACTTGCAAAGTGTCTAGATAGGATCAAAGTATCTTATCTTCCTCATCCGTCATCACCATCCCTTACATGCAACTTTTCACTCGGTCGCTCCTCCTATGTTGTTCTCTCCTACACTTGTCACTCTCTCTCATCACTGCTCCCTCCACCCCATCCTATCAGTCAAGGTCTTCTCTAAACACTCACTACTTCGTTCAAGACTCGACTCTTTCCGTAAATCCCTAATAATTTCCTCACACTAAGATCCTTTCACTATATATCTCTTTTCAGTCGAGTTTCCATCCATATGAGTGATTATAACACCCCGTAAGTTATGTATGGGATAGGCGGTGGCCGAGTAGTTAGCACCTGCAGTAGCGAGTTCGGTGTTCAAAGTTCGAATCCCGCCAGGTGACAATATTTTTGCAATCGTCGAGTGGCTGAAGAACATTCACATGCTGCCCATTAACTCTGCCTTTGACGGCGAGTGCATCAGGAGATACAGAAGGGCAGCCTGAGCCTAGTTGTTGGCGCCATTATAGAAAATCCTGCCTGCGCAACCACGAACGAGGGCCAACCAACACAGCTCTCAAATATACCTCCAGGCTCCAGGGCCTACCATCCATTCCCTGGAGATCTAATATACTATAGGAGTAGCCGTGTGTCTGTGTGTGTGTGTGTGTGTCTGTCTGTCTGCCTGTCTGTCTGTCTGTTTTGGGTAGCCGAAACTGTAAATTCAATTTTGATGAGAGTAGGCTCAAAAAATCGCAATTAAATCGAAGATGGTAAGCGGCTTGGTCCCATGTGGATTGAATCTTTTTGAAAGGGGGTTTTGGGCTAAAAACACTTTAGGAGTATTAGATTACAGGAAAACCTCTGCGGTAACGTCTTGCCACATTCCACAAACTCAATAGACTCATGGACGTTTGTGTGCGTGTGTGAGTGTGTGTGTGTTGGAATCACACGGAACACAAAGGGTTGGAATCACACGGAACGTGGTCTACCCCGAAGCACTTTGACCAGTGACCAACGACAGCAACAACACGATTGGAGTTTGTAGTCACATGTTGTCTACTATATACTACTACTACAAACATCAATACATGGGTCCGAAGGGTCCACAAGCACTTGTCTAATATACTATAAGAGTAGCCGAGTGTCTGTCTGTCTGTCTGTCTGTTTTGGGTAGCCGAAACTGTAAATAAAATTTTCATGAGAGTAAACTAAAAAAATCGCAAATAAATCGTAGGTGGTAAGCGGCTTGGTCCCATGTCGATTGAATAGGATAGTGGATAGTGGATAGTGGGATTAGCAGTGATATCAGCAAGTTTGCTGATGATACTAAGGTAGGTAGGATTATTGGATCACAGTCTGATGTAAACATATTGCAGGGAGACTTTGATAAACTTAATGAGTGGGCAGTCAGATGGCAGATGGAATTTAATATTGATAAGTGCAGCGTTATGAATGTTGGTAGAAAAAACCCTGGGAATTGATACACCATACGCAATGTATCGCTGAAAAGATCAGAAGGTGGAAAAGATCTTGGAGTGAGGGTGAGCCCAGACTTCCGACCTAGGAAACAATGTATTGAGGCTAGAAATAAAGCTAATAGAGTGTTAGGATTCATTACCAGAAGTGTTAAAAGTAGAAGTGCGGAAGTTATTCTAAAGCTTTATCTGGCCCTAGTCAGGCCTCACCTAGACGATGCGGTTCAGTTTTGGTCTCCATATTACAGGATGGATATAGCCTTGTTAGAAACAGTGCAGAGAAGGATGACCAAAATGATACAAGGGATGCGTAACTTTAGTTATGAGAAGAGATTGAAGTTATTAAAGTTACACTCACTCGAGAGACTCAGACTAAGGGGCAATCTGATAGAAGTTTTTATGTGGATAAAGGGATTTGATAAACGAGAGGTAGGAAAAGTTCTTACGGCTATTAACCAGGGTAGAACAAAAAATAATGGATTCAAGCAAGAAAAGCGTAGATTTAGAAAGGAAATAGGGAAAAACTGGTTCACAAATAGGGTGGTGAATGAATAGAATGGACTCAGGAGATAGGTAGTTAGTGCGGAGTCATTAGGGAGCTTTAAAGAGGAGCTGGATAGGTTCATGGATGGGGATGAAAGGTGGATGTAGGTAGTGCTAGGTGACAGGAACTACCACGTGTAGGCCTCGTGGCCTCTTGTAGCTTCCTTATTTTCTTATGTTTTTATGTTCTTATAAATAATTTTGAAGGGGTTTCGGGCTAAAAACACTTTTAGGAGTATTAGATTACCGGAAGAAACTCTGCGGTAACATGCTGTCGCATTTCACGAACTCCGTTGACTCATGGATTTACCGTTTGTATTCTCATATATATATATATATATATATATGATATATATATATATGTATGATATAATATAATATTAATTATATATATATTATATATATATATATATATATATATATATATATATATATATATATATATATATATATATATATTATATATATATATATATATATATATATATATATATTATATATATATATATATATATATATATATATATATATATATAAAATATATATATATATATATATATATATAAAATATATATATTGTATTTATAGTTATATTCACCTAGTTGTATTTTACAAGGCCTGACCATCGCTCGTATGGCCCCGTCTCCATATAAACATTTTTATCATTCATCCTTAGTTTTCAGTGTTGGCCGAAGCCAGCACCCCGGGAGGCGGGTCACATGCCCCCGGCAAACACCCGGTACCCATTCACTGCTGGGTGGACAGGGGCTCGGGTTTTAAGGAAACAGTCCATCTGTTTCCGCTCCGCCCGGGGATCGAAGCCGGGACATCTCGGTTGTGAACCGAGCGTGCTACCCCTACACTACGGTGTGTGTGTGTGTGTGTGTGTGAGTGTGTGTGTGTGTGTGTGTGTGTGTGTGTGTGTGTGTGTGTGTTAGCATGTGTGTGTGCATGTGTGTGTGCGTGTGTGCGTGCATGTGTGTGTGGTGTGCGTGTGTGTGCGTGTGTGTGTGTGCATGTGCGTGGTGTGTGTGTGTGTGTGTGTGTGTGTGTGTGTGTGCTTGTGCTTGCAGGACAGGCGTGGGGCTGGGGTGAGGCAGGCGTGGGGCTGGGGTGAGACAGGCGTGGGGCTGGGGTGAGGCAGGCGTGGGGCTGGGGTGAGACAGGCGTGGGGCTGGGGTGTGACAGGCGTGGGGGGGTGAGACAGGCGTGGGGCTGGGGTGAGACAGGCGTGGGGCTGGGGTGAGACAGGCGTGGGGGTGGGTGAGACAGGCGTGGGGCTGGGGTGAGACAGGCGTGGGGCTGGGGTGAGACAGGCGTGGGGCTAGGGTGTGGACAGGCGTGGGGCTGGGATGAGGCAGGCGTGGGGCTGGGATGAGGCAGGCATGGGGCTGGGGTGAGGTAGGCGTGGGGCTGGGGTGAGGCAGGCGTGGGGCTAGGGTGAGGCAGGCGTGGGGCTAGGGTGAGACAGGCGGGGGGCTGGGGTGAGGCAGGCGTGGGGCTGGGGTGAGATAGGCGTGGGGCTGGGGTGAGACAGGCGTGGGGCTGGGGTGAGACTGGCGTGGGGCTGGGATGAGACAGGCGTGGGGCTGGGGTGAGACAGGCGTGGGGCTGGGGTGTGACAGGCGTGGGGCTAGGGTGTGACAGGCGTGGGGCTGGGGTGAGACAGGCGTGGGGCTGGGGTGAGACAGGCGTGGGGCTGGGGTGAGACAGGCGTGGGGCTGGGGTGAGACAGGCGTGGGGCTGGGGTGAGACAGGCGTGGGGCTAGGGTGTGACAGGCGTGGGGCTGGGATGAGGCAGGCGTGGGGCTGGGATGAGGCAGGCATGGGGCTGGGGTGAGGTAGGCGTGGGGCTGGGGTGAGGCAGGTGTGGGGCTAGGGTGAGGCAGGCGTGGGGCTTGAGTGAGACAGGCGGGGGGCTGGGGTGAGGCAGGCGTGGGGCTGGGGTGAGATAGGCGTGGGGCTGGGGTGAGACAGGCGTGGGGCTGGGGTGAGACTGGCGTGGGGCTGGGATGAGACAGGCGTGGGGCTGGGGTGAGACAGGCGTGGGGCTGGGATGAGGCAGGCGTGGGGCTGGGGTGAGGCAGGCGTGGGGCTAGGATAAGGCAGGCGTGGGGCTGGGGTGAGACAAGCGTGGGGCTGGGGTGAGGCAGGCGTGGGGCTGGGGTGAGACAGGCGTGGAGCTGGGGTGAGGTAGGCTACGGTGGTGGTAGGTGGTCTATCCCGAGGCACTTTGACCAGTGATCAACGACAGCAACAACACGATTGGAGTTGCACTCACGTTGTTGTCTAATATATACTACTACTACGAACATCAATACATGGGTCCGAAGGGCCCACAGACACTTGTTATACTGTCTATAGACGCTATAGGTTGTAATGCAAAAAAAAAAAATCCTTTACAACACCCTAAATTAAGACTTTATTCTATCAATCTTCATTATTATCGCTTTACAATACTACGCTACCAGTCAGTCACTTTTTCCTGCCTTTGAATACTCCATCCAAATCCTCCAATTTGTTTCTGTATACCATTCTTAGTTACTCTTCAAATGCATCCTTCAACTCTTCCATAACATTATTCCGTCCCTCGAAAATGTTTGTCCATGTGTTTGAATTGTTTTATTAAATTTCAATTACACCACCACCAATTCTTGAAAGTACATCCATTATCAATATTTATGTTCAATCACTTTAAACACAAATCCATTATATCCAAGGGATCTTTAGATAACTATCACGCTCTTTTTAAAGTATTCTTCCGTCGTCTTTACAGCATTCATGGGTCAATGCACGGCATGTCAGGTCACTATATCTGTAAATCACATTAGTAACCTCCTTCCAGCCACATTCCTGTCCAAAGTAACAAGTGATAATCGAGGGGGAGGGAGGTGCCGTCTAAGAAGTGAAAGTTGAATATCAAGTTGGGAATTTTGAATAGTAATGAAAGAATGAAAGAACAAGTACAAAATAATATATCGTAGAGAGAGAGAGAGAGAGAGAGAGAGAGAAGAGAATGCTTAACTAAATTTACAAAATCACATAGTACAAGGATGAAGACAAAAAATGGCAAAATAGATATTTACTGTTACAAAACACTGATGACATTTTGTATGGCTTATTATCTACTGTAAATGATTTGCATTATACTGCTGTTGCTGTTATTATAGTAGTAGTTGTTGTTGTTATTGTTGTTGTTAAAGGTATAACAAATGTTTTGATCTTTATGCTATTGCTGTTGTTGCCTGCACCTGGAGATGCAAGTGGTTTGGGAACCATGACGTGGACGAGGAGTCATCCAGTCGTGATGGAAGGGGGAGGGAGGGTCAAGGTCTAACCCCGACACATGAAGAAGAATGGAAGTGTAGAGTGGAGAGGAAGCACAAGTGGAAAATCAAGTGACAGTGTGCACCACCATCACCACTACACCACTGTTACATTCACCAGCACTACACCACCGCCACCACCACCATCCCTCGTATATATGCCCATAATCAAGTACAGTACTTTTATGATAAAAGTACATGTACTTTTCACAATATGATCTTCATCCATTTTATACCTTGCGCACCTAAACACACTCACCTTTCTCTCCATAGCTTTTATTTGAATATATATTCCTTACCTCCTTTCCTCCATCAACCCTCCATGTATCCCCATGCCCTGCCCC
>JACEEZ010000860.1:112500-137500 GCA_016584305.1 Chionoecetes opilio | reverse complement strand
CCAACCCATTCGCTCACCCATTACCCATTCACTCACCCATTACCCATCACCCCCCACCCATTCACACACCCATTACCCATCACCACACACCCATTCACTCACCCATTACCCATCACCCCCCACCTATTCCCTCACCCATCACCCATCACCCCCAACCCATCACCCCCCACCCATTCACTCACCCATCACCCCAAACCCATTACCCATCACCCAACCCATTCACTCACCCATTACCCATCACCCTACATCAAGGTTTCCTCAATTCTCGCAACCCACTTTTTTTTCACAATTCTCGCTAATAGGCTGCTAAAAAAAAAAAAAAAAAAAAGGTGATTGGATCACCCCATAAGTGGGCTTAAAACCTTCCCCTGGTCAACCTGGTTCCAAAACTGTGCCATATGATGGGATTCCGCCACGGGGGGCGGAACCTATACCACACACACACACACACACTTTTAAAAGATTAATTACTACAGTTTCAATGGAACATTTCACCAGTGATCTTGCTCTTGTCGATTGGAATTTTGTGTTTAACTCAACATGTTCTAATGAGGCTTATGATTTAGTCTATAATGAATTTTATAAATTATTTCAAAAACATTTTCCCATTAAGAGGATTCGTTTGAATAAAAAGAGTGAAATTAGCCCATTTATCACTCCAGCTCTAAAAACCAGCATAAAAGAAAAACACAGATTAGAAAGATTAGTTAGAAAATGGCCTTTAACCTATGGAGATACATACAGACAGTATAGAAATAACTTAACATTCATTTTACGAACAGCAAAAAACTTGTATTACAAAAATCAATTTCAGGAAAACCAAGGAAACCCAAAAAGACAATGGAAAACAATAAATTCTTTGATGGGCAGAACAGACAGTTACAATAAACGCTCTATAGAATTAAACCCACCTTGCTCGGATACATCCGTGAAATTTAATGAACATTTTCTAAGAAATAGTTCCATGATTAATGAAGACGAATTTTTTTTTTTTAAATATCTTAAAAATTCACCAAGTTTTTCCATGTATTTGGCTCCTACCAATAAAACTCACGTTGAAAAAGTCCTCAACACGCTAAAATCAGATACGCCTGGGTATGATGACATATCTCCCAAAATACTAAAGCACGCCTCATCTTTAATATCTACTCCTCTGACCTATTTAATTAACCTTTCATTAAAAACTGGTACCTCTCCAGACCGATTAAAAAAAACCAAAGTAATTCCTTTGTTCAAGTCAGGTGATAGAAGTGACTTAAATAATTATCGCCCCATTTCCATCCTTCCCGCATTTAATAAGATTTTTGAAGAAAAAAATTTCCTCTCTCCTAATCAATTACCTTGAAAAAAACAATCTTTTGACTGAATACCAGCATGGCTTCAGAGCACAGCATTCTACTGAGTCTGCAATACTACAGTTTGTCAGCAATGTGTACACATGTTTGGAAGAAAAAACTATATGTTATTGATGTATTCATGGATTTATCAAAAGCATTTGATACCCTTGACCACAAAATTTTACTTCACAAATTAGAACACTTAGGAATAAGAGGTGTACCATTGAAATTATTACAGAGCTATCTCAGTGACAGAAAACAGAGTGTATTTTGTAATCAGATTTACTCTCCATTTGAATCCATATATAAAGGTGTACCTCAAGGTTCTGTTTTGGGTCCGATTCTGTTTCTTATATATATTAATGACATTGTAAATGCTAGCACAAAATGTTCTTTTCTGATTTATGCTGATGACACAACACTTTTACTCAAGGACAAAAATCTAGATTCACTATACACAAATTTAATGCCAGAGCTAAACAACGTAAAATCATGGATTCAATCAAATAAATTAAAAGTTAACATTTCAAAAACAAATTATATTCTATTTCAAAATAGGTCTGTGAATAACTCCGTCCCTCCAATATTATTAGATAGCGAAATTATAGAGCAAGTCAATCATGCAAAATTTCTTGATGTCACGATTGATGAAAACTTAAATTGGATATATCACATTGATCAAACATGTTTGAAACTTTCTAAGATAACTGGCATTCTATACAGAGTCCGCCATAACCTAACTACAGAGGCAATGATCAGCATTTATTATACTCTTTGTTACTCACACTCATATATGTGTTCCTATATGGGCATGCACATGGCCCTCTTTTTTAAGTAAATTATCAATAGCACATAATAAAATTCTTCGGTGTATATTTTTCTTTAAAAAGTTTGACTCAACAGCAAAAGTATTCTCTGAAACAAATATTTCAAAATTCCCTGTAATTCACAAATATTTTACATTATTATTAATATTCAAAAGGCAAGGACAAAACACAATATTTAAATTAGTTGAAAATGTTACCCATACAAGGAGTAATAATATTAACCTTATCTGTCCAATATTTAGAACCAACATTATTTAAAACAGGTATCAGTTTTGGTCCGAAACTCTTTAATGATTGCCTCATGATAAAAAAGTTTCCTTACAACTACCAATTATTAGATTAAGAGAGAAATTAAAAAGTATTTACTTTATCAACAAAATATGTAATTATTATTTTACTACTAGTATAAATATTTTTAGTTTATCTGCTCAATCTATTATTATTTTTATTTTTTTAGTTATATCTATTTTTTTTTAGTTTTATTATCATTATTATGATTGTTATTAATATTATTATTACTATTATTATTACAAGTATTTGTATTCTGCTACTATTGTAATTCCATTTATTACCCGTGTCATTACCGAATGTAGTTATCCTCAGTTTGGATATATTTTTCTATGTATGTAACTTTATTTAGGCAAATAATCATTCAGCTAGTCTTAAGTTTCCACGCCCGCTAACAATACAGTAAAACTATATGTCCGTCATGGAGCTTCGGCTCGACGGACCGTGGCTAATGTTTATGAAATTTGTATATATTACAACATTTGTCTTATTATTAGCAATAAACGTTTACTTACTTACTTACTTAATTACACACACACACACACAGACACACATACACACACACCACTTTCGCTTATATTATTATAGATACGTATATATATATATATATAATATATATATATATATATATATATATCTTTCTTGAGAGAGATGGGATACTTGCTCGTCTGTGTCTCACATGTCGCCCTCCCCTCCCCCCTCCCCCCTGGTACCTCCTACAGGTGCAAGCAGGTGACCTTTTGTGACTCGTCGCCTCAATACATTGGGATTAACTTTTACTGTTGTCACTCTTGTATTTTTCTTCTATTGCTGCAGATTACTGTCTCGAACTTATTGTTTACTTAAACTAATATCCTTGTGTGACCATTTAACTTACTCTTAGTTTTTGCCAGCGGTTGTCTGTTTGACATTTACTTACCTGTCTTAATCATGCGCTAGACTCGCGATCGTCAGTTATTACCGTCCCACAAAAAACTTAGATCTCATAGTGGCTGATATGGTTATGGCTGAGATCTCACACACCACACACTAATCCCTTGCTCAGGAGAGACAGTACCTGCTTGGTGTTCAAATAAAACTCCCAAATCTTGAGTAGGGTTTTACCGCGGGACCATGGCACGCCGCGATGATATCTACGGATCCGGCTGGCTAATAGTGTTTGCGTGCGTGTCATGGAGCTGTAATCATAGAGCCCATTATAGCTCCATGGTGTGTGTGTGTGTGTGTGTGTGTGTGTGTGTATATATATATATATTTGTGTGTGTTTTTCCTGTCGCATGCCTGTATTTTCCATGAAGGTCAACTACTCAAAATAATTTTCTCCAACACGTTATTATTTTATTTTCATCTTCTTCTTCTTCCTCCTCCTCCTCCTCCTCCTCCTCCTCCTCCTATTCATATTCCTCCCCATTTTTATCCTCCCTATTTTTCAGTCCTTTTCCTCCAACTCCTTTTTCTTCCTTCCTTTTACCAATAGTGAATATAGCCAGCCGTCTATTGAATTTAAGAGAAAATATAATTCTTCATAAAAGTTTCGCTGCTTCGGACAAATCCAGAACATAAGAAAAAAAAATATGACAAATATAAACAAAGGACTTCACAAATGGTAAATATTCCAAGGAGATGTCAATTATGGATGATGATAAATGGAGACGAAAGTATTTACCTAAAAAAAATACACACACAGAACAGACTGACGAAAATATAGACAGGTGACAGGCATAAAAACAGATACACAGCCAGACAGTTAGGGAGTGGGAGTTGGGACTCGTTCACTAAGGATATACCAAAGGTGAAGTGAAGCAAGTGCAGACAAACAAAAAAAAGAAAAACGTCTCGCTGGGTTGATTTACATTTTAGTGTGAATATGATTTATTTTCATCGTATGTTGATAAAATATAAGTCTCTCTCTCTCTCTCTCTCTCTCTCTCTCTCTCTCTCTCTCTCTCTCTCTCTCTCTCTCTCTCTCCTCTCTCTCTCTCTCTCTCTCTCTCTCTCTCTCTCTCTCTCTCTCTCTCTCTCTCTCTCTCTCTCTCTCTCTCCTCTCTCTCTCTCTCTCTCTCTCTCTCTCTCTCTCTCTCTCTCTCTCTCTCTCTCCTCTCTCTCTCTCTCTCTCTCTCTCTCTCTCTCTCTCTCTTCTCTCTCTCTCTCTCTCTCTCTCTCTCTCTCTCTCTCTCTCTCTCTCTCTCTCTCTCTCTCTCTCTCTCTCTCTCTCTCTCGCTCCTCTCTCTCTCTCCCCCCCCCTTCCTCATTATCCTCAGTACTCCATTTGCTCTTTTGTCCATTCTTCTCTACCTCCTCCTCCTCCTCATGGTCCTCCTCATTCTCATTCTCCCAGCTTCTCATTCTTTGTCCTGTTCCTCTTTCTCTCAAATTAGTTTACTATATTCAAACAACCTAGCATGAACCAGTAGGTCTGTTGCTATTTGACGCCTCCTTCGTATTGCTCTGTATACCTCCTTCTACTACGCTAATCTTGCTTTAGTGTAATGAAGTGAAAACAAACTGCCTCAACAGATCTTAAATTATTGATGTATGTGATTCCTTTGTAGTCCTTCCTCTTTGATCACAATATTCACAAGCAGCTCATCAACACCTCACTCACATCGCCAAGGTCATCTTTTATATTTATTTAGCTTTATTCATGGCAGGTATCATCGAAATTCTCAATTAAATTCTTACTTTTTTCTCTCCTATTTTCCCTCCTCTCTTTCCTTACATTCCCCATCTCCTTTCCTTGTCTCCTCTGTTCTTTTTTCCCCTTCCCTTGCTGACATCCTACCCCTTTCCTCCTCCCCTCCATGCCCACCTCACCCCACACTTTTATCTATCCATGTTTCCCCTTTTCGCCTCTCTCCACCCTTCCTCTCCTCTCCCCTACCTGTGTCCTTGCATTCCTCCACACGTTATATTACTCATCCACGGTCACTCTCTCTCCCTCTCTGCTCTCCCTCCCTCTCCTGGTTCCCCCGTCATTTATGTGTCTCACTCAAGGTTAAGTAAAATTTTGTTAATTTTGCCATTAAATGATGCGTATATGTGAGGTTATCGGATCAAAAACAGAGTAGAGAGAGAGAGAGAGAGTGATAGAAAGAGAGAGAGAGAGAGAGAGAGAGAGAGAGAGAGAGAGAGAGAGAGAGAGAGAGAGAGAGAGAGAGAGAGAGAGAGAGAGAGAGAGAGAGAGAGAGAGAGAGAGAGAGAGAGAGAGCGAGCAGGTGCGTTTAAGGAAGGGCAGATGATGACGAGGATTGAATTATAAATAGTAGACGAGTATGCTGTGATGTTGATGTTGATGGTGGTGGAGAAAACTTGCAGCAGTGACGCCAGTAAGAGAATGTTTGATGATAAATAAAACCAATAGTAAATTAAGATGCTATTGTGGTTTCTTAAATGTCGTAGAGTTTGTGGCACTGATGAAGTTTACTGCCATTCGGTAAGTGTGGAGATGATGATGAAGGCTGAGGGAAATTATAGAATGATGTTGCGGTGGTGTTTGGTGGTGATGACTTGTGCTAAAATTGTACATGCGTAGGAATAGTGATGATGATTTTGATGGTAGTAGTAGTGATGGTGATGATATTGAGGGTAGAAGTAGCAGTGATGGGGATAGTGAAGATATTAGTAGTGGTGGTGGTGATGGTAAGAACATAGGAGACATACAGACAGAGAGACAGACATAGAATGGAAGGGAATTACCAGTGAACAATGGTAATGGTGATGAAGCAACACTGTATAGAATGATGTAATCGCACGATCGGAAAAAAACAATAATTAAACTACTATACAACACAGTGTTTCGTAATGAACTAATGGCATCTCAGAAGACAAAATAAGACAGGACATATAGTGACCCACAACAACAACAAATATTATAATAATAACAATAATGATAATGATAATAGTAATGATAAACTGCGGTATTTGCGTCCCTAGAGGAAAATGTAATAATACTAAAAAAGTACAAATCTGTGCCTTCCTTCGCCTTCACCCATTCGACCTGCCTCTCCTTCCCTCTTCCGCTGCCTTCCCCTCCTTCCCTCCCTGTCTCTTCTCCCCCCCCCCCCCCCCCCCATTAGTCATCTTACCCCCACACTCCCTTCTCCTGTCTCCCTCCGTTCTTCCCTCATCCGTTCCTCCCTCCCTCACTCACGACTTGTCCTCCTCCTTCATTTTTTTCTCCCACCCACCTCTCGTCCTTAGCCTTGTCAAATGTTTTCTTGTCATATCCTTTGAAGCTCAAAAATTGCCTTCATCCAATAATACGCATATAACACGGTTCAGATATCTTGTCTTTGTTTTCCTCAGTTTTCATTCTTCTTTATTTACCTCTTCTTCCTTCTCTTCTTTCTCATCCTCCTTCTCCTAACTTAGTCTACCATGCAGATGATAATAAACGTCGATGTTGTTAAAGTCTACAGTGATAATGCGCGTAGTCTTAGGAATAAATTCAAAGCCCTCGAACTTTTCACAACATTGGACTAATATCACGTTACCGGAGACATGGTTGAATGCGGCGACTGTATGGATTATATCAGTGGTGTGAAGTTTGCCCGGATGTACTACGCATACACTTTTCAGTTGTGAAGGACAAAATAGAGCTGGTGGTGCCGCGCTGTTATAGTACATAAAAGACTCAGTCTTTACATAATTCAGTACAGAAAGTGTTCATAGATATCCATTTGTGTGAACATAAAATCATTCACGTTAGTTAATACTTATATACGCTCACCTAGTAATAGAGACCTACAGGCTAACCATACGACGCAGACGACAAATTATACAAACAAAGTAGCTGATATTAGAAGCCTTTTATTTTTTGTTTAAATTACCAGTAGCAATATAGAGCATGACAATACATTATTTTTATAATTTAATGAACCTTCAGTCGCTAGCTGAGTACTTGGAAGAACTTAGCGAAGGAGAGCTTCGAGAGGTAACCTCGCTGTATAAGGATCAGTGCTGCTGAGTCTCGGGGTAAATGTTTCATATCCTGATAACGCTCATTGCGGAGGATGTGAACCTTTTTCTTTTGCAAGTGAATATGATTGGGTCTTCCTTAAAAGGAAATGGGTATCAACTTGAGAACAAGCCAAATTGTGGGTTGTCCCGATTTTTTTACATGTTTTCATTTATAAATGCATCTCTCTTGTCTTTTACGTTTTGTTTATCCATTTTAATGAATTAATTTTTTTGTATATCCTTCCTAATTAAATATATTTCGAGGTCATGAAACGGGTTTAACAATTACAAGGACACTTTTTTCCTTATTTGTGCGTGTGTCTAATAGCGTCTTTTTTTCATTTGTGTGTGTGTGTGTGTGTGTGTGTGTGTGTGTGTGTGTGTGTGTGTGTGTGTGTGTGTGTGTGTGTGTGTGTGTGTGTGTGTGTGTGTGTGTGTGTGTGTGTGTGTGTGTGTGTGTGTGTGTGTGTGTGTGTGTGTGTGTGTGTGTGTGTGTGTGTGTGTGTGTGTGTGTGTGTGTGTGTGTGTGTGTGTGTGTGTGTGTGTGTGTGTGTGTGTGTGTGTGTGTGTGTGTGTGTGTGTGTGTGTGTGTGTGTGTGTGTGTGCGTGCGTGCGTGCGTGCGTGCGTGCGTGCGTGCGTGCGTGCTTGGGGACCAATCATGGCAGGTTTCATAATAACTACTCGTTATTGTTTATATTCATACTGTTGTTGTTCAAACTTGAATAATGAATATTATGTTACTTTATCTTCTATTTTGACATCTTTGTACCTGCGATCACTCTTCTTTCTGTACACTTTATTCAATGTACTCCTTTTCTTTTTCTTACTCCTTGTACTCCACATCCACATCCTTCTCCACTTTGCCACATTATCCTTTTTTCTTCTTCTTCCTCCTTCTCCATTTGATCATCCTCTTTTCCTTCCTCCTATAGTTTTCACCTCCACACCCCCCCATATCCTTTAATTCAATCTTTTTCTGCTATTCTTTGTTTCATTCCACCTATTCCCTTACTCCCCCTTTCCTCCTCCTTCTCTCTCTCCCCCTCTCCCTCTCTCCCTTCACGCACAGTCGCACCAATCTTGTGTTCCGTCTACAGGTGGACGATCCGAGGGGGACACCACGAGACGTCAGGTGAGACACACACGAGGAGGAGGAGGAAGAGAAGGATGTGAAAGGGCAAGTAAGCGAAGTCTCTGAATTATTAATGACCAGAGCACCTGATATTTATATTAATCGTTTATGTAAATTTGATAAGAGTATGAAACAAAAGTGTTGGTAGAGGTGCTTGCTGTACCTAGCTCATACATCTGGAAGCCTTGAATTGTTCATTGAGAATGGTCGGTTGATGCGTTACCAACACAAATATTCTCCAAGTAATTTATCATTTATATCACGTATTTGTTTCCAAGACTCATTTCCAAAGTTATCGTATTTTAACAGATTATTTTCAAAATATTACTGTTGCGAGGATTTAATGAAGAAAGCTCGCGTGAAATAATCCACCGTCGTTGTTGTTACATCTCTTCATAAACAGCAATACAGAAAAGAGGTGACTCATATTTGTTTTTTCTATATATACATACCATGACGTCCTGTAACCTGTGACATGTCTCGTTGCCATATATCGAGGACAGCATTTCGTATTCTTGATTTTGTTACTCCGGTAGATGTGACTTAATCATATTCCAGGCAGTGCTAGAATTACCTTTATCTGGTCCAGTTCATTACATTACGTCAAGTCGTTACGTCGCCTAAGATATACGGTTCCAGTTTATTATTAAGGGGAGAGTCCGCCGTGAATTTTTTTTTATTTGCATCTACGGTCATGAATAATTTATATGATGTGTATTTTAGTACCCTTATTATCACATACAAATGTCCAGCTGATCAGATGAAAGAAAAAAATTGAAAAAACTAAAGAGCTTATTTTTGTCTGTTTTTGATGAAATTTTGAATTGCATCTTCTCAGCCATTTTTGACCGATTTCCTTGTGACAAGAGCATATGATAATTTCATTATTATTCTAACAATTTGCTCTGAGAAAATTTAGAAAATTATTTGCGATTTTTTTTTTTAATTGTTAAAAAAAAAAAAAAAAAAAAAAAAAAAATTAAGGATAATTTTCCCATATATCAAAACTAACATTTAAAAACAAAATTGTAATCAGAACAGATTTTTCTACGATATTTGATTTTGTGTGTCCTAAAGTTTCGTGAAAATCGGGCCAAATATAAAAGAGCAGATGAATTTTTTGTTCATTTTATACTAGTTTTGAGAAAAACGCGTTTGAAGTTTTGCTAATGTTTCTGCGCTCCAGTGAAGGTACTATACTGTCAATGCTACTTTCATATGAATTCTATGGGATCAGTAATCACATATCAATGCATGCATAAAAGGATCTGCACCTTGTCCCCCCTTATAAAGGTATTAATTAATCGCTCAAAGGTGAGGGTGTCAGGGCGCGCCACGCCCCGCATTGTTGCAAGGTTCGATCAAAATTCACCAGGTGCATAGCTTTCGGTTGCAATTCCTTTGTCTGTCTTCCTCTTCTTGTTTATTGTCTTCTTAGGTGTAATTCTTCTCTTTTCTCTCTTTTCTAGTCCTTTTTAGATGTATACATTTGTCCAAAAATTTGTGAACAGGTTGCACTTTTCATATCCAAAATTGTTCCAGAATTGTTACCTGGGTAATAAACTTCATCCTGAATATTGCAGTTTTTTTTTTTTTTAAAGGCTTAGATTTGATATATGGGAAAATTATCCTAAATAAAATTCAAATATTTTTTTTTTTTTTTTACAAGTTTTGAAAGTTTAAATGCCCCTCGCTATGGGCATTTAAATAAATGTCCGACTGAAAAAAATTCCACCATTCGAAAGCCAAAGGATAGGGTGTTGCCATAGACCATATAACTCAAATTTGTATATTACATTTTTTTTTTCATATTGTCACTGCGGACTCTCCCCTTAAGTTATGGCTGGCTCTTAATTAAGGGAGGAATTAATTTGCGGAATACGTCAATAAAATCTAGCGATAGAAACTTTGCTAGATAAACTACCTAAATAATTTTTTTGAGAATGTGAATAAAACCATAAAGCCTGCTTACGAAAAAAATCGCTTTTTTAAAGAAAAAAAGGCCTTAAATGTATCTATGCGAAGGGCCATCGCGAGTATTGCTTGATTGTGACATCACAAGCTCTTCCCAAAGTGGCCTACCGACTCGTAGGCAGAGTTTTATTTTTTCTCTCATTTACGGTTTGAAACGAAAGCTTTCATCCAGCAACACGTTACAACTTTGACATATACTACCTAACACTTCATTACTGATACTTTCTCACACACACACACACACACACACACACACCACACACACACACACACACACACACACACACACACACCCACACACACACACACACCACACACACCACACACACACACACACAACACACACAACACACACACACACACACACACACACACACACACACACACCACACACACACACACACACACACACACACACACACACAACACACACACACACACACACACAACACACACACACACACACACACACACACACACACACCCCCACAACACACACACCACACACACACACACACACCACACACACACACACACACACACACAACACACACACACACACACACACACACACACACACACACACACACACACACACACACACACACACACACACACACACACACACACACACACACACACACACACACACACACACACAACACAACACACACACACACACACACACACACACACACACACACACACACACACACACACACACACACACACACACACACACACACACACACACACACACACACACACACACACACACACACACACACACACACACACACACACACACACACACACACACACACACACACACAACACAACACACACCACACACACACACACACACACACACACACAACAACACACACACACACACACACATATATATAAGGGACCACCATAAAGTAAAGTTTGCGATCACAAAACTTGGTTATCTATGTGCTTTTTGTCATGAAATATCAATTTAGTCTACGTATGTACTGACTAGCCTTAAACGAAGCTACAGCTATATTATAATTCAACATAACTATTGAAGACTTGTGTCGAGGCAGCAGCTATAGGCATTACACGTATCATACAATGTTGAACAAAAGGCTGAATATGATTTTATCATTAACTGACACTGTGAACAGAAACAACTGAGGTAAAGTGACGGTATTAAGGCAAGCCCGCTAATTTTTCTTTCAGAAATACAAGTATATAGCTTGCTTTTGCGTATAAGAGGATGTTTCTAACGTTAGAAAAAAAATTCCGTCTTCCAATAAACCTCCTTTTCGCAGCTTCCATCCTTACCTAATTCCCTTCTTTGAGGCGAGTATCGAGCCGATGACTTGTCAGAAGCCTAGACAAAGTACCTTCCCTACTTGGCAAGCGGAGCATTAGACTTCAGGCCTAGTTTCTTAGGGTCATAAAGCTGAATACTGCACTAGCTATTAAATGGGGAAACGCCTCTATGGGTAGCGAGGAGAGAATGAAGGAAATTAGGCATTATGGAAGATGTACAAAAGGGTGAAGCTCGTGTTATAGGAAGTGCGGTCGGTCTTCCCTTTAACTAAAGTGAAAAAAAAGCGGCAAAAGTGAAGGAATACTAAAGGAATGTTCTTTTTTAACATGAAGGAAATTAGAAGAGGTGAAGGAACTGTAAGAGAGAAGGAAAGAAGAGAAGATGAGGATGAAGAGGAAGAGAAAGAGGAGGAAAACGGGAAGGAGTAGGAGGAGGAAGAGGAGGAGGATGTAGTAGGAGAAGGCAGAGGGGCCAGGAGGAGGAGGAGGAAGAGGGGGCAGGTGGAGAAGAAGGAGGAAATAGTTCTATGCTTTGTCTTTATCACTCGATTTCCTCTTGGTTTAAGATGCAGCGTCATGCTTATATATTGTCAAGTTTAAAAGGATTTTTGTTTTATTCGCTGATCTGAATCTTATTCTTTTTATTGTAGTATTTTATCTTTATTTTCTACATTAAAAGGGACTGGCCAATGAAAAAATAAAAATAATAAAATAAAACCCGCTAGCTGCTAGATCTATAAAGCAGACAGTAAGGGATTTATAAAAGTGGGTATGCCAATATAGTTTGGGAGAGTCTCATACTCCTTTTTTTAAGCAATTTAAATCGTCGGAAGGTGGAACAATATAAGCACGAAAAGATTTCCAGAGTTTGTTTATATTACCAGTGAAAGAGATGAAAGTGTGAAGATACTGGTTAACTCTTCCATTAGAAAGATGGATACAATATGGATGAGAGTAAGTAGATAATCTTGTGCTGCGAGGTCGCGAGAAGGGGGGAGCGGTTAGCAAGTTGCAGTTAGCAAGTTCAGAAGAGCAGTCAGCATGAGAATAGCGGTGGAAGATAGCAAGAGAGGCAACATTGCGGCGGTGTTGAGATATTGAAGACAGTCAGAGGAGCGGAGTCGATGAGACGAAAAGTTTTTGACTCAGCCGTGTTTAGGAGAGCTGTGTGAGTTAATCCCCCGCAAACATGTGAGACATTAACTATACATTGGCGGAAAAGGCCCCTGTACAGAGCAAGCAGCTGGTAGGGAGAAAAAAATGGACGCAGACGCCACAATACACCTAACTTTATAGAGACGCTGATTTAGCAAAATATGAGATATGATATTACCAATTGAGATTTTTAGTGGGGAAATCCTAAGAATGTTTATTGTTGAAGTGCGAGACAGCTGAGTATCATTGAAGAAGAAGGCACAGTTGTCTGGTCTGGATGGATATGTCGAGTAGACAAGTGAAAAAATTGGGTTTTTGAGGCATTTAACAAAACAAGGTCTGCTTTGCCCCATTCATATATTAAAGAAAAATCAGACGTTCAGCGCTCTGTGGCATCCCTCTATCAATAATTTACTTTCGCTGTTTGCATTGCATCAATTGCTAACCGCCACTTGTTTTTCTCGACTTTTTTTTCTTTTTAATCTCATCAACGAGTTGAGAAATGCAAACACACACACCACACACCACACACACAACACAACAACACACACACACACACCACCCACACACACAACTCACACACACACACACACACCACACACACACACACCACAACACACACACACACACACACACACACACACACACACACACACACACACACAACACACACACACACACACACACACACACACACACACACACACACACACACACACACACACAACACACCCCACACCAAACACCACACACACACAACACACACCACACACACACACACCACACATCACAACACACACACACCACACACACACACACACACACACACACACCACAAACACATATACACACACACACACACACAAAACACACACAACACACACACACCACACACACACACACACACACACACACACACACACACACACACACACACACACACACACAACACACACACACACACACACACACACACACACACACACACACACACACACACACACACACACACACACACATACATAGACACATACACACACACAAATCACGCACGCCCTCCGTGAGACAATCAACTTTCTCACGCCCCTTGACTCCTCCCCCCCCCTTTCCATCATCTCCCTGTACCCGCCGGGGATTTGGGGGTCAGGGAGGAGGAAGGAGATGGGGCGGCAGGCTTGGGGCACCTCAGCCTCACCCATCCCCTCTTGACACTTTTAACACGTATGAACACCTGTCTGTCCACCACCACACTTGACATCATTACATCTTATCTCTAATATATGTACATGTATATATATAAAACGGCTTCACCAGTAATATTTACGTGAAGTTGTTGTGGTTGAATTATGTATTTTGACGAATTTCCCTTTGCTTATATTGATGATGCAAATTGAATATTTTTTTCAAACTCTGACGGATTAAGCAGATCCTTCACTTCTAATGAATATATTGATAAGTTAAACTTCGATCCCTTTACTGTTTTAGATGATAAATACAACAATGAGTTGGACGTAAATTATTTCTATATACAAACAAGACATTTGAATGTTCCAAAGTCTAAATATATATTTCTGGATTATTTTTCTACACAAAGTAGTGATGTTAACTCTACAAAACTTATTCTGAATATACATTCTATTCCCTCAAATATCCAGTTTTTTACTGACTCAGTCTTGTCTCATTCATGTTTAAGATTTGATGTTATTGGTTTTTCCGAAACGAGACTTGATTTTGATCTTGCTTCAGTGTACCAGATACCGGGATATAACCTTTACACTAATTGTCGTAGTAGATGTGGAGGAGGTGTAGCATTATATGTCACTAATGGCTATATGTCCTCAATGTGTTTCGATTTTTCATGTCTTAATTCTTCCATAGAATGCTTAAGTATTGATGTTAAGGTAATGGAGAAGACATTCTTAGTTATGTGCATATATAGACCTCTAAGTGGTAATGTATATAGTTTTCTTGACAAATTAACTCAACTATTATCATTAGCAAATAACATAAATTATCGTGGTATTCATATAATAGGGGATTATATCCTGGACTTGTTGAAGCATACTAACAACAGTTCTGTCTGTGAATTCATTAATATAATATACTCTTTCTCTCTATTTCCCTTAATCACTAAGCCTACTCGAGTCACAGACACAACAGCCACACTCATTGACGATATCTGGTCGACACAGGTGATGAACACAAATAATTATATAATACACAATGATACAAAAGACCATTTTCCTGTAGTTTCCACAATTCAGGCTTAAAGATTTGAGAAAATATTTTCCACAGTTTATTCATAAAAGATGCCTAACTATTGCTACCCTTGAAGACTTCAATAATGAAGTTGCCCAGCTGGATTGGTCAACTGTTATAGAATTTGTGTGTCCTAATGCATCGCATAATATTTTTTTCCAATATTTTAATAATCTTTTCCAGAAACATTTCCCAATGAAGCAAATTCTCGTAAAACCTAAATGTCACCAAACACCATACATCACTCCTGCCTTTAAGAAAAACATCAAAGAAAAGCACATGTTAGAGAGATTAGCACACAAATGGCCAATAACTTTTCGAGAAACCTTTCGAATCTATAGAAATAAATTAACATCGACAGGGTGTAACACGAGTTTTTGCAAATATTGATACAGGTGAAAGAACATGTAATTCTAAGCACAAAATATTATATAACCATATGCTTTTTGAAGCTTCCCTTAGACGTGAGATGAAGTTAGAAAAATTAGCGCGGCCAGTAATTTCACCATGGCAGGCGGTTGCCGCTCGGTGGCATTTTGAATGATTTAATCATAATATTTATTAGTAATGGAGCATTACATTATCTTATAACAACACAATTGGTATTAATGGACATGTTATTACTAAATAAGCAGTACATGAGAACAGCAGGGCTGTATTAAACAATACTGTAAACGGCTAAGTGGCAACGCGTCGGGGCGGGGGAGGAAGGAGGGACTAGGCTGCGAGGCCTCACGCCGATCAGCTGAGTCACCTGTTCCATCCTACCCCTCCCTGACACGATGTCATGTAGCCTTTTACAGTATTGCTTATTACAGCCCTGCTGTTCTCATGTACTGCTTATTTAGTAATAAGTAATAACATGTCCATTAATACCAATTGTGTTGTTATAAGATAATGCATAGACCACTGTATACCTGGACTGTTCACGCGACAATGTTTTTAATTGCGGGGCTGCGTAGGGGCCTGCGGGGCGCCCGACAAAGAGATATAGTGGTCTATGGAGTATCATATAGACTGGTTTATCAGTATATATGATATACTGTAATCTTCGTAAATGTTTGTTCTATAATATTATCAAATAAAAAACAGTAAAACACGCTAAAGAAATGCCATTACGAGACTCTGAAGAAATATGCATGAACTTAATGTGCATTCACTTCAACTCTTCGCCATTTAAAACTTTGCGAGTCAACTTTTATCATGAAGGGTATCAATAGAAGCGCAATTTTATTATCTTTCCATTGCTATATTTCGTTATCTGATAAATGAATTAGAACCATGCATAAATTAGCGTTAAATAAATAAATAAAATCATCAATCGGGTAATTTTCCCGATTGATGATGTTATTTATTTACTTATATATTTCGTTTTCTGATAAATGAATGAGTACCATGTATAAATTAGCGTTGACTAATGCGTAAGTCAGTGTGTCTGTTCTATATTGTAAATATTTTTAATAATGCATGTGTTGGAGATTTGGTGCTTGTTTTTACATAATTGGAATCGTGTTTACTGTAGTTGTAAAGTTTGATTGCATAATTTATTCAATTTGATTCATTAGAAAATAATGTTGCCTGCGTACTGCAAATTTAAATCTAGAAATTTTCGTCTGTCAAAGAGTCTTGGCTCGACAGACCATGTCGTTAATAGACATGGTATATATAAGTTTGTTTATACAGTTTATAGATGTAACAATAATGGCAATAAATTTACTATTACTATAAATTTACTAGTACTATTACTATTATTATTACTATTACTATTACTATAAACACCAACCTATTTCATGTATTAACTTTCTCTTATCAGCATCATTTTTATTTTTTACATGGCGTCTGTACTCTACTATCTCATCTCTTTGGCTGGCAATACCTTACAACGTTTTCATGAATAAGTATTATAATCAGAAATATAGCAACGTGTCAACAAGTGTTGACACGTGTAGTCACTTTTGCGTTATGTTGCGAAATATTACGTATTGTACATTACACTGTTTTCTGATTTCCTTCACCTTCCTACTCCTCCTCTTCCTCCGTTGCGGTTCCTCTCGAATTAGTGGTTATAACTGTGGTGTCTCTTTTCTTGGCGAAGAAGGAAGGAAAGAAGAGGAAGTGTAAGAAAAGAGAAGGAAGGCGCAATACTCGGACACGGTTCAGCTGTGCGCAAATCTGAATTTACACGTTCGGCCATTATAAGCAAACACACACACACACACACACACACACACACACACACACACACACACACACACACACACACACACACACACACACACACACACACACACACACGAACACACACACACACACACACACACACACACACACACACACACACACACACACACACACACACACACACACACACACACACACACACACACATATTCACACATACACACACACATACGCGCGCACACACACACACACACACACACACACACACACACACACACACACACACACACACACACACTTATTACTCTCTCTCTCTCTCTCTCTCTCTCTCTCTCTCTCTCTCTCCTCTCTCTCTCTCTCTCCTCTCTCTCTCTCTCTCTCTCTCTCTCTCCTCTCTCTCTCTCTCTCTCTCTCTCTCTCTCTCTCTCTCTCTCTCTCTCTCCTCTCTCTCTCTCTCTCTCTCTCTCTCTCTCTCTCTCTCTCTCTCTCTCTCTCTCTCTCTCTCTCTCTCTCTCTCTCTCTCTCTCTCTCTCTCTCTCTCTCTCTCTCTCTCTCTCTCTCTCTCTCTCTCTCTCGACTCATGCTTTAGCAAGATTCTATTCAGGCTGTCATTCTCTTCATACTCCTCATGTTTCTTTATCTCTCTTCCCAGATCATGTATGCAAGACGCTTCTTGACACGAGACAGCTCGTACTTTTGTTCATACGTCTTGTTAGCTGTGACCTCCCCTATATTAAATCACGCAATTTATGGGGTATTTATAACTCCTCTTTTGCTGCCCTCCCCTTTAATCCTTATCATCTTAGATCTCTTTCTCCTCCTTATTCATCTCCTTATTCTTTTCTTCAATATCACTTCCTCTTTCTTTTCAGCCCTCTCCTTCCTTCCCTCTCTTCCTAATCTTCTTCCTCCTCCTTCTCTTTTCTAGTTACTTTTGTAGGACGATTTAATCATAGATACATGATGAGGTTCCTTCCAAGATCAAAATTGATGGTCAGGGAGAGAGAATAAGATACTAGAAAGAGAGAGAGAGAGAGAGAGAGAGAGAGAGAGAGAGAGAGAGAGAGAGAGAGAGAGAGAGAGAGAGAGAGAGAGAGAGAGAGAGAGAGAGAGAGAGAGAGAGAGAGAGAGAGAGAGAGAGAGAGAGAGAGAGAAAGAGAGAGAGAGAGAGAAAAAAAAAAGATACAAGCGGATAACATTCTAAAGTGGAGCTATTTGATCTGTAATTAAGTTATCTGATATGTATGAAGATTTGTGGACGGAACCAAATCACCGTAAATAACAAAGATGAAAGGACCAATCGCACTAATTTATCATCCCATCATCATTACTATCATCGTTATCAACTAGAACAGAGAAGCGAAGGAAAGCGCATAGAAATTCCTCGACGCTCACAAAACAGTCACTGGATTATACCTAAGAAGACGTGTCACATTATTTATCATTTTGGACATTATAAGCCCGAGGCAAAACATGGGAGTCATGGGACTGGTACTACAGTATCTCATCCTTGCATTTATATCACCTGGTTAGATCGAAAAAGACACATTCACTATATTTTCCAATAAGTCCATAAGCTTCACTTCCTCCATCCTTCATTTCTTGTTCTAGTCCCTTCCCAGTATCTATTTCAGGGTTGTGTGTTTGTGAGGGGAAAAAAATCGCAACATCAAGGAAAGGAAAATATTTGTACAGGGAAAAGGGGTTGAGGGTTCAGAGATAGGAAAGGCAGGGAAAGTTAGGGAGTAGCTCAGGGTAAACGGGAGAGAGGGCGGTGGAGAGCTACCATGCAAAGTTTGTTGACCTCCCCAAGACGAGTCAAGCGAGGCAGGAAGGACGTCCGTGCCATCATGCAGCCGAGAAGTGGGACGAAAGGGAAGGTATACGAGTGACTGCATTGCTTCTTCCTTCATTTTGTTCATCTTATTTATCATTGGCATTGTTGTTGTTAGTTAGTGTCGTCGTTACCGTTGTGATTTTTGCTGCATTTTCTGCCGTGTATTTGTCAAGAAATAAAAAAGTTTGAAAATTGAGGATATCTTGGGACGAAGGAATCAAACGAAAAGGTACAAACAAGTAAGGCTGAATATTTGTTTGTTTTATATATAACGTCAACTATTGGCATACAGTGTTAGAAGGCTGCCACGTAATTCAAGCTTCGTATTGTGGGAAGACGTATTAGGTTTGCCTTAAGCCATACAACCCCCTCCCCGGCCCCCCCTCTGCCAGGTATGAAGGCTCACCTGCGTAACCACCGTTTTTTCTGACTCACGCGTATTATCCAGACTCCTTCGACCCCCTCCTCCCGGTCTTCCTCAACCTCCTCCGCCTTCTCTTCCTACTCCTTCTCCTCTTCCTCCTCCTCTTCTTCTTCATCTTCATCTTCAACTTCTATTTCTTCATTTTCTTCTTCCTACATCTCGTATTCCTACTCCTCCTTCTCCTCCACCTCTACCTCCTCCTCCGCCACCACCTCCGCTTCCTCTTTCTACTCCTCCTCCTCTTTCTCCTCTTTTTTTCATCTTCTTCATCATCTTCTTTCTATTTCTCCTCTTCCTCCTCTTTCTCCCCCTCTTCCTCCTCCACCTCCTCCGTCTCTGCCTTTTCTAGGTGTCCATTTTTTTCATGGTTTCTGAGTTGCAATTCTTGTACATAATGCTTTGCCGTACAGTATATTGCCTGAAATGCTTCAAGACTCGGTGGAGGTGCAGTCAATCGGCCGCTTTTTTAAACATGGACTAGGGAGAGTCTAACGTGGAGCTTCCATGTTCTCATGACTCAAGTAGTACCAATGCCAAGAACGCGTGCTTTAGACACCAGCAGCGAGAGCTAACATGGTCTTATGTTGATCCACGACTGCGCTTGGGTTGGTAGCCCTGAACCAGGGAGATCATATATTGGGGGACGGAGAGCGGAAGTCATTTGTCTCCGCGCCCTGCTACCGAGAACAACAAAACACACCATACTATATATGAACCTATATTCTTCATTTATTCACTTTTTTACCCACATTTTCCCTGATCTTCATAGTCTTCCCATTATCGGGAGTCAAGATTGTCATGGTCATGTTATAGTTATTATTTAGTTGCACAACTAATGATGCCTTAATCACTAGTTGATAGTAGATAGTTTGATAGTTGATAGTTGATAGTTGACTAGTTTTTTAGTTGATAGTTGGAGTATATGAGAGAGAGAGAGAGAGAGAGATCATGCATGAGTGAGAGGACAGTAGGATGTGAGAATGAGGTGAATAGATGTGTGCAAATGGGAGACTTCTGCCGTGGCCTCCCCGTAGAGGGATGTAAGGAACCGCTGTTAGCGTAGACTAGACTATTATGACCAAAAAGAGAATAAATGTCTCCTCTCTTTCCATTAATTAAATGCAAGTGCTGCTGTATAGTCGTATAAGTGAGTGACTATTATATTGCTGATAGTCTGGACTCGGCGGGCGAGGAGAGATAAACAAACCCAGATTTCGTAGGGCGCCAAACGCGGTCTTTAAAAAAATATTTCAGATGCTTCATAATCTGCAGTAGACGCAAGTATACACTCATATTTTGCCAAACAGAATATTGGCAATACCGGTAATTTGTCTTAGCATGGGCATTTGCATAGTATTCGTAAATATCATTAGACTCAAGTGTTGGACAGGGTCCTGGGTGTCTAACATTTCCAATACTATTCCCGTTAGTTTTAGACCAACTTAAGACTAATCCCCCCCGGAAAATGTTTAGAAAACGGAAATGCCTGTCTAAAGCCACGGTTAGTCTTAGGTTAGCCTAAGTCCACGTTTAAGGAATCGGCCGTATGGAACGACGGATTAAAGAAAATAATTAAATTTGTTGGTAAATCTTTTTTATCCCATATATTTTTCATTCCAAAGCTTTGATCAGCTAGTATGAATTAAATTTTGGAACAATGAGAAAGAGAGAGAGAGAGAGAGAGAGAGAGAGAAAAAAAAAATAAGATACAGACAGACAGATAAACATATAGTGAAAGATAAAGGCAAACAAACAGACGGATGGAAACAGACAAAAGAGAAAAAATTGATTCACCGACGAGGAGGAAGAATGAGAAAGAGGAAGAAAAGTCATTGGCATATGAAGAGGAGGGGGGTGGAGTGAAGGAGGAGGAGGAGAAGGGGAAGGGGACTCAACCTGCTGGAGGGAAGGGAGGCAACCATCTGGGGAAGGAAGGAAAAAAATAGCACCTGGAGGAAAGCAGGTGTGAGGGTTTGTTGATTAGTACGCACAGGTAATCAAGCCACCTTATGTTCCTTCCACCTCAAACCCTACCACCTGAAGGGGAAGGAACGCTATACTGAATGTATGGGCTAGACATGGGGAGTGAGATGGGGAGAGGAAAGAATAGACATACACTCCTCCCCCACACACATTTCCTCTTTGATTCGCTCAGACTAATAATAAATACAGGAAATGAAGGTTTATTTATTTAACGTCTGCAAGCTATTGGTCATACGAGAGAGGTGGCTGTGTACCGGTTCTTGCTATTATTGCTTCTTGCTATTATTACTTCTTGTGTTACTTGTTCCAACCACCGGACGTGAGTGAAGGCGTGTATACCTGTTTGTGTTATACGTTACCACTTAGGTGTTGCCTTCCCTACGTAGGTATTACTGAAACGTCTTGGATGCGGGACGTTACCATATTATTTATCGTGCCTCAAGATACGACCCAAATCTCAAGGGTGTCTTTGGAAGTTACCGAAGTATTTTTTTTGCCTTACGTGATACCGAAATATTGACCAGGTTGTGATGTGCCCACTATTATGTTTGGGCAAATATTACCAATATTTGTTCACGATTCAAAGGCAATCAAGTCTCCATCTAGGTCCATACGTAATGTTATTTCCATCTTATTTTCGTATGCAATCTATATTGAACCAAAGATTATTCATATTCATTGTAAAGTTCATTATTTTGCTATTGAAATCAATAAACTATATATCTGTCTATTTGTAAACTAATTTCACTTGTTTCTGAGATTCTTTCCCAACTTCTCATTTTCCTTTCCGTCCTCTGAGGAGAATAACGCACGGACCCAACTCGGATATTCCCATAAGACGCGTCACCTCGGTATACGTAGCTAGTGAAGAGGCGTAGCGTAACGGGCGCCGCCGCCACCGCTGCCGCCGCCAATCCCAGCCCCTGGACGCTGTCGACGGCACCAGGTGGGTCATTAGCTGCGATTTATGAGTCTTGAGCGGCGAAGCGAAGAAAGAGAGGACAGTGGCTGTAAGACTGCGGTGGGCCGGCGCCTTCTCCCTCCCCCCTATAGCACGTCATTACGCAGGTGTATCAAAATTACTTCTGGTTTTCTTTTTTCATCGTTCATCTTCTCCTCTTTCTTCTCCACATCCTCCTGCTCAGGGGATGGAGATGATGAAGTGTATATCGTCCCATGTCATATCAATAGCAACGGTCGCAAGTATCTGAAGATGTGTTATGACCTGATCGAGGTTTCTTCCTCTTCCTCTTTCTCTCCCACCACTCTCACCCACATCCCTCCCCCCACCACTTCCTCCCTTTGCCATCACACCACAACCTTTGCTTCCACTTTCACACACTCTCCATCATGGTGGTAGTATGGGCTACCTCCATGCTCTCCATCCTTCCATCTTACCATAACACAATTAACACATCTACCATCGCCAGCTTTCGCTTTCCCTTACTTCTAGTCAACTCGCTACTCATAACTTCTCTGATTTCTTGATTTTCTTCCCTTCAACTATCCTCATCACTCTCCCTTTCTACGTATCTACTTCCACATTTACCTGATCCCTGCCTTCACCTTCACTCTCACCCACCCTTCCCCCATCCCCCATCCCTCGCACGGCCCCCACAGTAGCGCGGTGGTGGGGATGAGCAACCCTCCCTCACCACTCACACTGTCAGGTTCCGCTGGTGAGGCTAGAGATGTGGTGCTGCCGGGATATCACAGAACCGGCAGAGTGGTAGTGTTGTGTTGTGACTTGTCTGTGGTACGTAAAGGACTTGTGAATCATTGTTTTGCTGAAGGTTATAACACGTGTAGTTGGACGGGAGCTGTGGCGATGTTGTGTTATATTTGTGGCAGATTGAGGCATTTTTGCTGCACTAATGTTTGTTCTTGTGACGAAATAGTGAAGTGTTTGGGACGTGCCATATGTTTAAAGTGGCATTATGTAATCCTCCAGTTAGATGGTTTATGCTTCTGCCTCATGTAAACGCCATGGACATCAGAAGCTCATCCCGTCCATGCCTCTCTCTCACCCCTCCTCCTCCTTTCACCTCTTATCTTCCTCCCTCAATGCCCGCTGGAGAGAAGCCAGCCTCATCCCTTCTCCTATCGTCCTTTACTAATACAAAAGACAGAATGAGTGTCCCTTGAGCCTCTTTATATACTGATGTTGGTCAAATACGTGTTCTTGTATACCAGGTCTTCTTTGTTTCAATATGCGTTGTATATCTAACACTAGTCTTGTTAACTTGATCAGCGGAGTAATTTTAGGGTACAGTTTGCATAGTAGTTGACTGTGTTCTTATTATTCTCACTCTGAAGCAGTTGTGTGTGTGTGTGTGTGTGTGTGTGTGTGTGTGTGTGGGTGTGGGTGTAGGTGTGTGTGTGTGTGTGTGTGTGTGTGTGTGTGTGTGTGTGTGTGTGTGTGTGTGTGTGTGTGTGTGTGTCTGGCCGAGGTTGAAGGGCCAATGGCAGGCTGTCTGTTTGTTTGTCTTACTTTCTGGATGTTTGCTTGGTGCCTGTTTACTTAATGAATTACAAACACAACACACACACACACACACACACACACACACACACACACACACACACACACACACACACACACACACACACACACACACACACACACAGGCACACACACATACACACAAACACAGGCACGCACACACACATAACCACAAAGAGAGAGAGAGAGAGAGAGAGAGAGAGAGAGAGAGGAGAGAGAGAGAGAGGAGAGAGAGAGAGAGAGAGGAGAGAGAGAGAGAGAGAGAGAAGGGGTACGAAGTTTCTATAATGGAAAAAGCTGTTCTGTCAAATTTGTACTTACTCAGGTGCATCACTTCACGGTGCCTCCCCTTTTGCTACCTCCCCGTTTCTCCTCTCCTTTCTCCCCTCTTCCTTCCTCTTTCCATCATCTCAGTCCTCCCTGTTAGTCCTCTCAAAGTCCCGCTCATACTCCCGGCAATTCAAGGCGACCACAAGTATAATTTTGTCACCATGGAAGAGGCGATACACGGTAACCACGTGTACAGTTTTCCCTCCTCCTTCTTCATTATTTTTAGTTTTGTAATTCATTCTCTCCCAGCGAATACTTTCTTCTTCCAACTCTAATTTTCAATATATATGACCTGATCGAGGTTTCTTCCTCTTCCTCTTCCTCCACTCTGACCCCTGTCCCTCCCCCCACCACTCCTTCCTTTTGCCATCACACCTCAATCTTTGCTTCCACTTCCACACATTATCCATTCTTCCATCTTACCATAACACATCTACCACTCGCCACATCGCCACATTGCCACTTTTCGATTTCCCTTCATTCTAGTCATTCCTTCATTGTTTTGTGC
>JACEEZ010000860.1:80000-105000 GCA_016584305.1 Chionoecetes opilio | reverse complement strand
AACAATACAAATGTGAGTTGAATAATGCATTTCCATTTAGAGATTTGAAATTTTGAACTGAGGATGAATTTGAGTGAGCAAGAGAGAGAAAGAGTGTGTGAAAGAGAGAGAGAGAGAGAGAGAGAGAGAGAGAGAGAGAGAGAGAGAGAGAGAGAGAGGAGAGAGAGAGAGAGAGAGAGAGGAGAGAGAAGAGAGAGAGAGAGAGAGAGAGAGAAGAGAGAGAGAGAGAGAGAGAAGAGAGAGAGAGAGAGAGAGAGAGAGAGAGAGAGAGAGAGAGAGAGAGAGAGGCTATGTGTAAGAGGCCAGCATAGCCAGTTTTTTTCATTCACACGTGTACTATTGGACGAGAGGGTTGGTGACCTGGCCAGAGAGAGGGAAAAAAGAGAGAGGAGAGAAAGGGAGAGAGAGAACAAACGTCCCAGTGACTTTTTGGTTAAAAGTCATCGCAAGTATTTACTTCAGATTGTTCTGTTTGTTAGTTTTCCTTTCAAAGTGTAGGAAAATTAATGATACAATGTAGAGATACCGTACCATCACTAATAGTGAATGATGAAAAATTTTGAAATTGTGATATAAGTGTTATAAATTATATGTTATGATTATGTAATAATTATAAATACTTTCATAATTTGTGTTAACAAGTTTATTATCATTGTTATTATTTTCATTATTTTTAAAACTTTGTTATCAGTATCATTATTATAATTGTTATTATTGCTATCATCATTATATTTGTTACCGTTATTATCTTTATCAATGTTTTTCTCATTGTTATTGTGATTATTATTATTATCATTGTTTGATTCCATTACTTTAATTATTGTTGTTGTTGCTGCTTTCAAAGTTTGTATCATTGTTGTCATTATCCTTACTGTTATAATTATCATCATTGTTATTGTCATTATTATTATTATCATTATTACTATTATTATTTTCATTATTATTGTTCATGTTATAAATATTATTATTATCATTATCATTATTATTATTATTAGTAGTAGTAGTAGTAGTAGTACTATTATATATGTAATTACTATTAGTAGTAGTATCATTATTATTACTATACGTAATTGTTATTATTAGTACTAGCATTATTTTTACTGTCATTATTATTATTATTATCATTATTGTTATTATTATTATCATTATCATATTATTATTATTATTTTTACAATTTTTATTATTATTATTATCAATAATTTTGTGTTTATCATACTCAAGAGCCGTCATTACCACCACCATCGTGGGCTCACCTGGATACTCCACATCCACACAAGCAGCACCTCAGTCAACACGCTGCACCGTTTGAAGCAGCAAATATATAGAGTTCCGTCAGACGATGCCGATCCGTTTCACGGGCGCTTCCTCATTAAGGGAGCTCATTAGTGTGCAGGTGAATGTGATGCACACGACCTCCACATGAAGGAATCGGGAGTGAGGCGGGAGCTCTTGACTCATGGGGTGGGGGTGTTAAAGGGGGGACGGTGTTTGAAGATATCACTCTTCCGCCCTCCACCAAGGGGTCTGCACTGCTAAGTCACGCTGTTATGCCTGGGTTCTATAAAGCGTTTCTTTCTTAGTAAACAACGTGAGGTATTATTAGTGCAGGTGTACGAATACTGAGTGAATGTTTGCAATAACAGTGCACGACACGGCAGGGGAAGGAAGGAATGCCTCAAGAGAAATGGTATTTTTTAAGTGTTCGTAATGAATACCGTTTTGAAGAGTTTTATAGCTGCAGTTGTCATGCGGTTTAGACCACCGCTGGAAAAGTAATAAACAAAAACAGCGAGCCAGTGCATCAGCATCACAAAATATTGACCATTTTGTATAAGTGTATGCAAATGTTCATGGCGGATAAAGAAACAAATGGAAATAAGCAGTAGCTACACATGATATATTCCACATAGTGGGGAGGGGGGTTAAGCGACATGACTTTTCCCTTTGAGGGGGCCATGGCTCCGGTGGCCCCCTTTCCCGAATCCGCTAATGAGGTGTACTAATGTATGAGAGAATACGATATAGGTGATTGATTGATGGATGTGATATTGAAGCGTTAATCATAGTAATCATGGTATGATTTATGTGTGAAACTGATTTATGGAAGCTGTGGATAATGAACATATATATGAGCGTATGACTTGATTCATAATTAGTTATCTATTTATGTGATTCATATTGCATTACTCCTCTTCCTACCCATTACTTGATTGATCCATAATGAATGACATTTATATTGTCATGATTGATTGATTGTTTGAAATGTCAAGAAATATTGGGATATCCCAGACATCAAAGGTCACATGGCACTATGGGAAGAGTAAAAAAGCGAAGGGGGGAGAATGAGAGGATAACATGACAGGAGATGGAAAAGGAAGAAAGACCTGACACAGGATGATCATATTTAATTAAGGACGTGTATCAGCCGGAGGAAATATATTAGATTGATAATGCCATGTTTGACAGTTGGTGAGCCATCTCATTTAAAAGACCTGGGCCCGGTATCCCTGGCATGGCCCCTATCCCCCGTGATAATGAAAATGCTACAGGAGGGGATATTGCTATGATTAATGTGTGGGCTCTGGTGGGTCAGCTCTTGCCACGTCAGTCAGCCACTTCTCACGGTGTTTTAGTGTAATTTTCTTTCTCTTTTCCTTCATATATCTTGTGTGCAGCAAGCAGTCAAACGTAAGATTCATATGGGAGCTAACTCAGCTTGTTTGTACACCTTAATAACTCCATGAAAAGATGGTGTCCTCTAGTCTTGGTAAATTAACTACAGTAAGCACTGCGGTTAATCCCACAGTGGTCCCTCACAATCGCATTTGTGACGTCTTTTGTTTGGAAGATAAGCACTGTGACTCACGTGCCAACAGCATGTACTGTTCATTACTAAAAAGTATTCATATGTTACACTATTATGAAAGCTTTTCTGTATTTCCCAAACATTTCATAAATTTCGAAATATGTTATTGTTCTTGGTCACATATTAAATAGCATGAATACAGTCGTATATTGTGTGAATACTGGAGATATACAACATGTAATGAATCTCGAGTTTTTTCAACCAAATATTTGCAAAACATTTTGGAGGTATAAATTATACTTTTGAGTTAAAAACTCAAAATATTATTTTGGAGGCAAAAGCCCATTTCTAAAACCTAAGCCCCCTTTCATCAGTCAAATCTTACCATAACTCAAAACTTAACTGTAATACAAGGGCCCTGAGTATCATTCCCGCAGTTGTCACCAAGGTAATACCTAAAATCGCAGGAATTAGGAAATAAATCAATAGCACTGACGTGCTGAACTCTCGGCAAAGTGTGTCAACTACTAATACTACTATTATTACTACTGCTACTACCACAAATACTACTGTTACTGCTACTATTACCAATGCAATACAATACATCTGACACAGTACAACATAAGGATAAGGAAGAAATTGTACCCCAAACATATTGGTAGATAACGCATACTACCACCACTACTGCTACTACTTCTGATACAGTACAATATAAGAAAAACATCACAGCATAGATTATATCTGGCATCCTGTAGCCTTAATATTTGACCTTGAGCACGAGAGTGGTGTTGAAAAGGTGGTGATGTGGAAATGGCTTAATGTCATCTATATGTTATCAAGAAAAACGTTATATCTCTATAACAAAGCATTTTCAGACATAACCCAACGTACATTGCTCCTCCATTGCCTCATAAGTGATTTAATTTGTAGCACGCATAATGACGTGGTTACCGTGAAAAAGCAAGTCATATTCCAAGTGTATCATTTCTGTAACCCAATCGGCCCTCTGACTGAGGGTTAATAGGTATACCTTGCACGTGACGTCACAGCCCTCGTTGTGCAGGCGACAGGCGCGGGTGATGCGAGCGTGGAGGACCAACAAACTCCACTTGCTGCCTGTGTAGTGTCTTTGCCCGCTTATGGTATTTTTTCCCTTACCAAATATATGTTTATCAGTATAAATGATATACTGTTATTTTCGGAAATGTTTGTTCTATAATATAATCAAATAAAAAACCGTAAAACACACTAAAGAAATGCCAATATGAGACTCTAAAGAAATATGCATGAACTTAATATTAATTTAAACTCGTCCCCATTCAAAATTTTGCTAGTCAACTTTTAACATGGAGCCATAGACCACTGTATACCTGGACTGCTCACGGAATATCGGCCTGTTGCACACGGGCCTGAACTTGCCCTAAAGTCGGAGGGCCGCTCGGATTATATTATATTATAATATATAATATATATATATATATAATATATATATATATATATATATATATATATATATATATATATATATATATATATGTATATATATATATATATATAAGCATCATATAGGCTAGTTTATCAGTATATATGATATACTGTAATCTTCGTAAATGTTTGTTCTATAAAATTATCAAATAAAAAACAGTAAAACACGCTAAAAAAAATGCCATTACGAGATTCTGAAGAAATATACATGAACGATTACATTACGATTCACTTCAACTCTTCGCCATTTAAAACTTTGCGAGTCAACTTTTATCATGAAGGGTATCAATAGAAGTCGCAATTTTATTAGTTTTCTATTGATGTATTTTGTTTTCTGATAAATGAATTACTCCCTTGCATAAATTAGCGTTAACTAAATAAATAAAATCATCAATCGGTTAATTTTCCCGATTGATGAGGTTATTTATTTAGTTAACGCTAATGTATACATAGTGCTAATTCATTGATCAGAAAACGAAATATATAAGTAAATAAATAACATCATCAATCTGGAAAATTACCCGATTGATAATTCTATTTATTTATTTTACGCTAATCTATGCATGGTTCTAATTCATTTATCAGATAACGAAATATATCAATGGAAAGATAATAGCATTGCGCTTCTATTGATACCCATCATGATAAAAGTTGACTCGCAAAGTTTCAAATGGCGAAGAGTTAAGGGAATATTAAGTTCATGCATATTTCTTCATAGTCTCGTAATGGCATTTCTTTAGCGTGTTTTACTGTTTTTTATTTGATAATATTATAGAACAAACATTTACGAAGATTACAGTATATCATATATACTGATAAACCAGTCTATATCATAGTCCATAGACTACTATATCTCTTTGTCGGGCGGGCTCAGGCTGCTATGCAGCTTATAATTTCAAAACATTGTCGCGTGAACAGTCCGGTGGTCTAGGATGGACCATATCAATAGAAGCGGAATTTTATTAGCTTTCCATTGATATATTTAGTTTTCTGATAAATTAATTAACACCATTCATAAATTAACGTTAACTAAATAAATATTATGATCAATCGTGTAATTTTTTCGATTGATGATGTTATTTATTTAGTAAATAACAAATAGATAACATATAATAATATAATTGTTAACAATATAATAAATAACTACATAAATAACATCATCAATCGGGAAAATTACCCGATTCATGATGTTATTTATGTAGCTATTTATTATATTGTTAACAATTATATTATTATATGTTATCTATTTGTTATTTACTAAATAAATAACATCATCAATCGAGAAAATTACCCGATTGATCATGATATTTATTTAGTTAACGCTAATTTATGCATGGTGCTAATTCATTTATTAGAAAACGAAATATATCAATGGCAAGCAAATACAATTTCGCTTATATTGATATCTTCGATATCAAAAGTTGTCTCACAAAGTTTTAAATGACGACGAGTTTAAGTGAATATTAGTCCAGGCATATTTCTTCATAAGTCTCATAATGGCATTTCTTTAGTGTGTTTTACGATTTTTTATTTGATAATATTATACAACAAACACATCCGAAGATAACAGTATATCATTTATACTGATAAACATATATTTAGTAGGTGAAAATTACAATATTTGTTGACATCTTCAGCCTCACCGACCAGTTGTTGGTCCTCCACCACAGAAATCAGAGCGCCGACGGGCGGCATTTGGCTTGAAACCGCTAGATCGTGACGTCAGTGCAAGGCACCTATAACCCAATCGGGTCTTTGGCCGAGGGTAGATAACCATGAACTAATCATAAGTATTACTTAAGATTATGATCATAATATTTTAAGAAATTCTGAGGAAGGCATCAGGAGTCGTGAAACATTTAATGAATTTGATACAGCAATAAATTACTGCATGCAAACTGTGGGCATGTGGTTATAAGACCTTAAGAATGAAGTGTAAATTATACACCACATTTCATTTCTTGAGTATTTTTCGTTTTCATTACCTTCGGTTCAGGGAATCTGATATCTGTTAGACGTCAGTTTTATAGCTGACGTCTATAATGCTATATACAAGCTGACGTCTATAATGCTATATACAAGCTGACGTCTATATGACGTCTATGACGTCTGGGGCGGTGTTTCCTTTATATAAATGTGAGAATGTGAGTTTAACGGGAGACCCCTTATGCAGTGCAAGATTATTTTGTCGTTTTATTAGCGGCAGCAGAGAGGGTGAGTGTGGATGACTTATGTTGTTTGACGTTCGTTTGTTTGTTTGTTTATTTAAAGGATAACGTATGAGGGGGAATCATTTATGTTTTGACAGGTCAGGTATGTGTTTTCTGTTGTTGGTGTATTAGTATTATCTATGAGAAAGGGATGAGATACCCAGCAGAGGATGGTGATGACAGTAGAGAGATTAAACAGTTGGCATCTTGTTTTGTGTGATTTTGAGATTACCAGCGATATTGTGGCTGTGTCTGTATGGTCGGAAGTACACAGATGTGCACGTCTATAACGCATGTTTTACGTAGCTTTATACATTTACTGTTACTGAGTTGCTACAAAATGAAGCAATGATCAAATCAAGTCTGCTATGGATTAAGAGAGCAATAAATGAATTATCTGTACTACAGAGCTTGCGACAAGAAGTTTATTTTGGCTAGTCATGAAATTTTGTGTTTTCTACCTTGTATTGTTGAAGAAAACGTAAAGAATGTAAGGTAATGTTTGAATTAAGGTATACTACACTATTTTAGCCTGATCTCTCTCTCTCTCTCTCTCTCTCTCTCTCTCTCTCTCTCTCTCTCTCTCTCTCTCTCTCTCTCTCTCTCTCTCTCTCTCTCTCTCTCTCTCTCTCTCTCTCTCTCTCTCTCTCTCTCTCTCTCTCTCTCTCTCTCTGTATATATATATATATATATATGGTAAAATTTTGGTAGTGGGCCTTTACCGATTTCGAGGCCAAAAATTTGTTTTCCTGAATAGTTTTCATGTGTATTGAATGAATCTGGCAATCTTTTTTGTCGGAAATAGTTTTTTGTTTACATGTGTGGGGGGATCACCGCCCCACCACTCCCGGCCGCATATTCCCGTCTCTATGGGAGTATGTGTTTTCCAAGTGAAGACGCTTGGCTGTAGCTTCGAAACTAACCATAGGATTTTCTCGAAAATACCCTCATTGTGATTCCCATGCAATGTTTCCCTGTTCCACCTGTATGTTTCTATCCCACCCTATCCGTATCCTAACGTAACGTAACCTGACATGTTCAGGAATAAACGCCACATACTCTTCCAGAAAACGGGAATATGCCTCCCGGCACGCCTGGCAAACCTTGTTCCGCTTTGCAATGCCGTAGTATTGATAATTTTTTTTCTTTTCTTGATATTATCTGTTACTAAACCAAACTCCACTTCTAACCTAACCTAGCCAAATCTGATTTAACCTAACTTAACCGTTTCTGGCTGAAATAACTGTATATTTTCGGTAGTACATGACTGTAATATGCCATTATTATTCAATTGCGCCATGGGAAATGGGGTTCAAAATACTCAGAATGAAGAAATCTACACGATGGTGTAGGTAAGATTCCTATGACTTTTGAAAGCCCACTACCGAACTAATACAATATATATATATATATATATATATATATATATATATATATATATATATATCACTTATCTATCTCTCTCTCTCTCCTTTAAATCTATTGGAATACTAGAACTGAATAATAAGGAATAAAAGACCTTGTAATCTTTAATGAATCACTGAGTTGACATGAAATACGAGAATTAGTAATGGAACAAAAGAACATCAGTTATCGAAAATTGGTGGAAATGCTTTATTGTAAAAGATTAGTTGCAGTATAACATCTGTATATGTTTTATCTCTATCACTAGCAAAGAGTGCGGTTTTTTGTCATCTGTTTACACAAAATATGAATAGTGAAGATTGACATATATATTAAGTAAGAAGTTTAGCTGCACACGATCTCACTTTAATTTTAAAATTATCGTCTAGAGTCAAGACTATTTCATCATTCCTGATTTAATGCAGTCAAAATATAGCCATTATCGAATATATCAACAATATGTTGTCAATTTTTGTATCCAGTCACCCGTTTTTAAATAATCCGCAATCAAATTATGTAAGTTCCCCGAGCTTCTAAAACGCTCTAGTCACTCGAGGCGGCATCTACCATGGCTCGTGACATCACTCGAGGCGGCATCCCCCCCCCCCTCCCCGCAGCCCGCGGTAATACAAAAGCACGTGAACTTAGAAATAAATATAGTACATGAAGAATTGTTGGTGTTTCTGATAAAAAAAATTGGCGATATGGTATATACATGCATCCTTTATGGGTGCAGCAAGAACGCTGTGCCTTGCCAGAGAGCTTAGCCCCCATTTCCAGCCTATACGGCCACGATAAAGTGCTTTTCCAGAGAGCTTAGCCCCCGTTTCCAACCTATACGGCCACGGTAAGTTCCGCGCCGCGGCTGGAACGTGGCTGATGTTTTTGCCGCCTTCATTACAAAACTCGGGTTTTTACGGAAATAATGTGTGAAAATGAAATATTTTTGTGGATTAGGTGTTTTGAATAAACATTTAACATACTTATGGAAAGATAAAATGGGTCTGGACGATTACTTTAAGCATAAAGTGTATGATTAGGTAGGTTATTACAATGAGTGTCCAAAAATGAAACTGTCTTCACAAAATGTTTTCAGTGTAAAAAAATGTATAATTGCAGTGCATATATGTTATACAAAGACACATATCTAAACAAACTCAGTTCAAGATAGCACAACATAATGTAAGCAGCCTTCCTTTTGCTCATATACTTTAATGTGGTTTTTTTTTTAGGTAAACTCATTTCAGAAGTTTTTTCTGTTAAGTATTATCATCTTTAGAAACTAAAAAAATTACAAGACACATTTAAAGATTATGTAAATGTGTTTGACCAGAAGTTTTTTGCCGACTAACACCACGTATAGAAGTTAAGTTAGGTTACGTGCTATCTACAAAGGTAGTTATCCAAGAATGAGATGCGGACTTCATATTATTTTATGACTAACTAGCCTGGTAAGATTAAGATGTTTCCATATAAACCATGAAGACAGGCTGTAAGGATCCCCATAGACGTTACGATTTTCTTTCAGTTTTTGCCCGAACCCTTGCATGTAATGACGTCCATGGTGTAGACGACGCCATTGTATCATCATTGTTGTCTTGTTAATCCATCCTCGCCTGGTCACAGATGGATATCCCTGCATAGTCACGAAGCTTTGACCAAATAATAAGAAAACGGTGGTGATACGACGGTGTCGCCTACACCTTGGATGTCATTGCATGCAAGCGTTGGGACGAAAACTGACGGAAAATCGTAACGTCTATTGAAGCCCCAAACCTTTATACCATATCCGCATCCTCTTCACTTTTAGCCAGTCATACTTATTCCCCTTTTCTCTCTCCCACAGGATGGGTGAGTTGTGGGAGCTGAACACGATGGACCGCCGCTACTCCATCCCACCCTCCACCATCTCCGAGCCCCGCCCAACCCTGCACACCCGATGTAAGGCTTGCCCAAGGAACGTATTTATATAATCATTGGTCTTACTCTTTCCTACCTAATCTAGTTGTTTATCCATCCTCTATACATCATCCACGAGCTATCTGCTTATTATATCAACTCATCTACTGTTTAATCTCATACTGTCAACTCTCTCGATCTCTTCTCCTATATAATTGCCTTATCACTTTGTCATTTATTTTCCTTTTTATTGTCCTACACATCTTCGTTATCGATTGACCTCCGTTTCTTTTTCTTTTTTCATATACTGTTCCTGTTGATTCCCTTCGTGTATATGTGTTTAACTTAAGATTTTTGTTTTCTTTAATTAATCTCAGTTTTTTTGCAAACCATTAAATTATTCCCACTACTCACTGTTTGCCTTTTTTTTTTTTTTATAGATATATTGATATCCACTCTTCTTTGCACAATTCGCTCACGTTTCCCCCGCCACCATCTTCTATTTCCCCACAAACCCTCACCCGCCACCTCCTCCTCTCCTTCCAGCGGGCACCGCACTTCCCTCCACCTGTGATGACCTACACGCGTGGTCAATCTATCGCCAAAATCTCAATTCAGACTTCACCGACTCGGCACTCGGCTCGCAGGAGAAGGCGCCGCTGCCCTACGGTAATTTCCAGCTGAGGGAATCCACCGTGCACTCCATTCTGAATAATCCCAGGTTAGTGTGTGTGTGTGTGTGTGTGTGTGTGTGTGTGTGTGTGTGTGTGTGTGTGTGTGTGTGTGTGTGTGTGTGTGTGTGTGTGTGTGTGTGTGCTGTGTGTATGATCTTTTGTATGCATTTTTTCTGTCAGGGCTTGAATTCCTACCGACTACTTCTATCATTGTTACTGCTATCATTACTAGCCTTACTACTACACTACTGATATAGGTACTATCACCCTTTATAACAATACTGCTGCTATAACATCATTATTATTGTGGTTATTATCACTACTGCCAGTGGCGTACATAGAAAATTGAGAAGGGGGGGCCAATATAAATATATATATATATATATATATATATATATATATATATATATATATATATATATATATATATATATATATATATATATATATATATATACATATATATATATATATATATATATATATATATATATATATATATATATATATATATATAATAAAAAAAATATATATAAAATTTAAAAAAATATAAAATCTACACATAAAAAATATAAAAATTAAAATAATTAATTTATATTAAAAGAATAACAATAAGTTTAATTTAAAAAATTTACATAAATAAACATATAATATGAAAAAAATAAAAAAAATAAAAATATGGAATACATTTTTTTTTATAATACCTAAAATAAAAAAATATGAGACCCCCCCCAAAAAAAAATATATATATATAATAAAAAATAAAAATACATATGTAGATCAATTAAAAAAATGTAAAATAAATTTAATTTATATATTTTTTTATAAAAAGAATGTATCTACCTATCTATATATCTATCTATCTATCTATATATCTATATATCCATATATCTATCTATCTATCTATCTATCTATATATCTATCTATCTGTCTATCTATATTTTTTTTTTTTTTTTTTTTTTGCAAAAGGGGGTGGGCCATGGCCGAATTACCACCCCACTCGGTACGCCACTGACTACTGGTGTTATACGTTGTTGCTAAATAATGCTAAATACTTCTCTGGCGTTTTCTGTTAAACATGTTGCACCTAAAATTTCATTTTCTACCGTAGCTCACACTGTTAAAAAATGTAATAGTTCATGCGTAGACTCCACTATTATTTACTTTTCTTAATAATTATATTATGTACAATATGTTTATATTTTCTTTGTTAAGTAATAATTACATGCAGTAATATAACTTATAGACTTTTAGCAATAGAATAAGAGGTGATGATTGGAGCCCTTGTGCTAGTAGTAGTGGCTATGGTGATAGTAGCAGCCGTAGTAGTAGTAGTAGCAGTGGCGTAGCTACGAGGGTGCATGGGGGGGTACGTGCCCCCCATGAGAATCCTGTGCACCCTCAGGTGCCCCCCCACTGGTCATGGCTGCCATATTCTGCATAATGCTCTAATACCCACCACTGATCTGATCTTCGAATATGCCCTTCAATATGATGGCATCAGTGTGGCCCCTGAGCTCCGCTTGCCTATTTAGTGCCCCCATGATGGGCCCCATCCCATTGATAGATACCTAGCTACGCCACTGCTAACAAAGCAATCCAGTCCTTTAATAACCCACAAACTACGTAGCAAAAAAAATATGTCCTACCCACAATCATCTGCGAAGCTGTTAACGAGTTCAAAGCACTAACGAACCCTATCAATATAAACTTTTTAAAAACTACTACAAAACTATACCAACACTATTAATGACTCACATTTACTAACATTTAAGACTTAGATAACGTTACAAGTCAAGAATTATTAGTCATAGGTCAAGAGTTTAGGGCGTGAGAAGAAAATAAGGGAAAGGTTTAGTGTTTTGAAGCAGTGTTGAGTTCCTTGAGTAATCCGGTACGAGCGACAATCGAGAGCGAGGGGGCAGGACGCGTGTGGAGGGCAGCTGGGAGGAGGAAAAGGATGATTTTTGGCAAAACAACGCTTTATTTTGTTGCTTTATTTCATATTTCTGCAGCGTAAGGTAGTAAAGAGAGAAAGGGAGGGAGTGGGAGAGAGAGTAAAAGGAATGCGTGAGCATTGGCGGATCTAGGAGGTGGCCACAGCCACTCCCGATTTTTCATTGACCACCCTAGATCTGAGTCAGAGATCTAATGAAAATTCAACCATTTTTTGTAATAGCTATGACATTACCACCCCATACTAGATCTGTATCCAACCTTGGCCACCCCAGTCAAAATTTCCTGGCGGCGCCACTGTGAGGTGGGAGAGGGAATAAAATCCTTGAGTCCTTTCCCGCCCTTATTAGTTTTTTTTTTCCGGCAGACCTATGAATAGACCCATATAATAATAAGCAGACCCATATAATATGGTAGATATTACTAATCTAACCTCACTATAACCTAAAGCTCCCTTCACAACTTCCATAATCGAACCACGATAGCGCCACCAATTTAATTATTGATGCTATCGTGAAATTTGACGACGATAAACGCAGACCACGATAGCCTCACAACAATGTCACGCTGCCTGTAAGTATGTGTCATGACTGTCGTAAGATGGTCACGATGGAGTCATGATAGCTGTAAGACTAAGTCATGAATGGAAGGAATATTAACGATCATTTGGTCGTCACGATAGAGCTACGATAACCACGACAGTGCCATGACGGTGCCATGAACGTATCACGATAACGTCAAGAGCTATAGCAACATGCCTCACACGTGGGTGGGTGGCCACGTGGTGGTGATTGAGAAAGGGGAGGGGGGGTTAGGATGAAGGTGGGAGAAACAGGGGTGGGTGTTGGTGATGGAGAAAGGGGGAAAGGGGGGGGGTGGAGAGGGCGTTGTTGGTAGTGGTGGTGATGTGAGTGGTTAAACGGGGGTGGGTGGTGTCACCACGTGGTGATGAGTAGGGGATGGGGAGTAGGAGTTCGGTGGAGGTGAATGAGAAAGGGGGGGGAGAAGGTGGAAGGGAGTGCAAAAAAGGGGGGGAAGGTAGGGATGAAGGCGCGCGTAACGGTTTTGTATCGTCACGATAGACATACGACGATCACGATAGTGTCACGAAGCTGCAACATAGATAACGATAGCGTCACGATAGACTTAAGATAGCGCTGCGTTGGGTACAGAAAGCGGGGAGCTTCCCGATTTTTTAGTGCATTCACTAACTTTTTGTGGCCTTGGCCGAGCGCGTCACGAGCGTCACGTTCGGTCACGATGGACCCATAACCAGGACCATGACGGCGCTGCGCATTGCATTGTTGGCGCTTTCGTGGTTTGATTATAGAATGTGTGAAGGGGGCTTAACCAAACCACACTAATAACCTCCTAGCGAGACCCCCCTCAAAAAAAATATACTACCATAATAACACTTTAACACTTTAACAGTTTAAAACTTTAACACATTATTATGTTTGCCTTTTTACAGTATTTCATAATGATTGTAACAGGATATGGTGTTGCAAACAGCCCTTTACAAGCAAAAGCTTTTTGGGCAAAGGTGTGGAGAGAGAGGGAAAACACACAGAAAAAAAAACACGGTATATAAATACTAAATAAATAGACTGACATAAACAGGTTGTATTGGCTGTATAGTTAGTAAGTTACTTAGACTAAATTACAAGATAATATAAAATAGTAATAAATATTATTATACAGTGTAGAATTACACAAAAAATAAGTACAAGAATAACAATAACAATGATAATAGTACACAGAGCTAGTATAATGAGAATACATGTTTCTTGAATGTATTTTTAAAAGAGCTTAAGCTAAGTGAATGTTTGATATGTACTACAGGGATATCATTCCATACCTTGGGACCTTGGTACATTAGGGAATGTTTGTATAGGGTTAGTCTTTGACTAGGTATGGGACAAGGAGCGTTGGTTGCGGGTTTGATACTTGTGAAGTAGTTGGTCATTATTGTAGTTATACGCTGTTTGTTTGTACATAAAAGATGCAATATTTAATTTTGATAAATCATTTAGATTCAAAATATTTAAGGATTTAAATAATGGAGGGATGTGCTCGCAGTAGTCACTGTCGGTCATTATTCTGATGACTTTTTTATGGAGTACATTTAGATGGTTTAAATGACAGGGATAAGTGGTGGACCAAATGAGATTACAATCATTGAGATGGGGATAAATGTAAGCATAATACATGCATTTAAGAACTTCAACTGGGGCGAAGAGTTTTACTTTGAGAAGGAGTGGAATTAATATAGATAATTTTTAACAGAGGTTGGACAGATGATTTTGTTTTAGTTTTTTTGTCAAAGATTAATCCTTTATCTTGTATACCTGAACGAAACGTAAGAAAAAGGTACTTTATCTTGTATACTTGAGTAATGCCATCATTTATAATTTTAAGATTTGGTAATGGTTGGTATCTGGTAGTGGACCTATTGGTATTTGTAGATAACATGAAATATGTCTTGGCTGTATTAATAGTTAGGCGGTTAGCCAGACACCACTCTGAGAATTTAGCTAGCTCTGTATTTGCTCTATTGATTAGTTCTGTGGGTTTGTCACCAATTATGTAAAGCGTAGAATCATCGGCAAATAATATGGTATTTAGTGGCTCAGATATGTTACATATGTCGTTGATGTATAATATAAACAGAATAGGTCCCAGTATACTGCCTTGAGGTACTCCTAGATGCACTGATTCGGTGGGGCAAAGAGATATTGTTGAGGACTGTATATTGGGTCCTATTACTTAGGTATGAGTTGAACCAGTCATGAATACAGCCACGAATTCCATAGTGATACATTTTGTCCAGTAGAATATTAGGTTGAACAGTGTCAAATGCTTTTCGAAAATCAATAAAGATTGAAATGATAGATTTGTTGTTATTTAGTGCTGTGTATAGGGCATATGTGTAGGTATTGATGGCATCAAAGGTATTAAAACCTGGTTTAAATTCGAATTGCTTATCATTTAGTATGTTAATTTTACTTAAGAATATTAATAGGTGCTTTTTCATTAATAATAAAAAAAAAATTGAGAACACAGGTAAGATATAAATAGGTCGATAGTTGGACAAATCAGTTTTGTTTCCAGATTTATGGATTGGAATTACTTTAGCCAGCTTGAATTTGCTGGGAAAATGATCAGTATTAATTGATTGGTTAAACAATATTGTAAGGGGTTTGGCAAATATTTCTTTGTTTTCTTTTATTATTTCTACTGATACGTCATCGATGGGCCCTTTCTTATTTTTTAGGGAAGTGATTACTTGAGTGATATCATTGATAGCTGCCATGGGTATTACCAAATAATTAGGGTAGTTTCCTCGGAGATAAGAATTGTGAGATGTTTGTGTGGGAGGCAGATCATTTGCAAGCTTTGTGGCTATTTGTGAGAAATACTTATTGAATGCATATGAAATATCGTGTGAGTTATGAATAATTTGGTTATTGATATTTATGTAGCTGGTTGTTGTTTTTGGATTTGTTTTGGTATTTCCTAGCTCATTTATTATTTCCCAGATCTTCTTAGTATTTAGTCTGAAACTTGCGAATCTTTGTAAGTAATAGTTTGCTTTGGCTTGTTTAATTAGGTTAGTAAGATAGATTCTGTATGTTTTGTATACATCGAAATTTATCATTCCTAACTTATATGATTTGTACAAGGTGAATTTGTGTTGTATAGATTTTATTATTCCTTGCCTTATCCATGATTTTTGGAGTCTTTTAGTTAAAATGAATTCAGATATTTTAGGGAAAAAAAAGTAAATGCTATGTACCTTGTCTAAACATATATTACAATTTCATCTGTATCATTACTGATTAGTATGGAATACCAATTAATGTCTGTGATCTAAGTTTTAAAGTTTGAACGATTATGAGTTTTTTAGCCTGAAGGATATTTTGTGTTTCGTACAAGGCTTGCCTGGAATTGGGATGTTTAGAAACACGGGGAGGTGGTCGCTTAGGGGAAAGTGAAGATAGCCGGAGGTAGAGGGTACTGTAAAAAATTATCCATATATGGTCCAGAATGGACGGTGAGGCTGTGGAGTAACTGTCAGGAAATCTTCTTGGGCGGGATATATGGGGGAAATAATTGAAGGACTGCATTGTGACTAGGAAATTGTTAGTAGGTGAGTGTGATTCGTGTTCCAATAAATGAATGTTGAAGTCACCGGAAATAACGGTTCGGTTATTAATGAAGGGGCTTTGTGACAGTACGTAGGTTATCCATGATGGCATTAAACTCATTGATATTGTTACATTTACAGTGGGGACGGTATAGAGATGATATGATGTAGGGCGTGCTGTCGTTTGTAGTTTTAACTGTACATAGTTCTATATTATCATCACATTTACAGTATTTGCTTAGTAGTACACTCGGTATCTTACAGTTTACATAAATTGCTACACCGCCACCTTGGGAACCATCGGGCTTATGTACCTTATAGGAATTGAAACGTTCTATTTCGTGTAGGTGGACATTGTTTGGTTTCAGCCAGGTTTCACTAATGCACAAAATATCGGGAAGTTTGGGAAGGGATTTAAGAAGGGAAATCAGTAGATCATAGTTTTTGTTTAGAGAGCGGGTATTTACTTGTAAAATATTAAAATAATCTAAGCAATTTTTTGGAAATTGCTGTCTTATATGAGGTGAGGTCATGGTAGTTGCATATGTCAACAATGTCTAAGGAGTTATACATGGAATTTAATATATCACGACCTACATGATACCTGTATCATGGCTGTCTTCATCAACATTGAAGAGTGTGTCAAGGACATTGACATCAGGGAGGTTCATAGGCAGGTCTTTGGGTGTGGTACGTTAATGTAATATAGTTATATATTAATTAAAAGCAAAGAATAATAAAATTTAGAAATCTAGGAACCTAGATTATGGCCCTCCAGGTAAAATTATTCAAAAAATAAACAAACAGGCAGGGGTATCTAAGAATAATCTATAGGATAATCAAATGGAAATTAAACTTCATAAAATTTTATACACCAGAATTTCAACATGGTGTAACTGGTAGTAATAAATAGTAGTGTGTGGTCGGTAAGGACAGGGGTAGGGTGTGGTGGGCAGGACAGGAACAGGGGTAGGGTGAGGTAAGAAGGATTAGCGTTAGGGTGAGGTAAGAAGGAACAGGGTTAGGGTGAGGTAAGAAAGAACAGGAGTAGGGTGAGGTAAGTAGGAACAGGGGTAGGGTGAGGTAAGAAGCTACAGGGGTAGGGTGCGGTAAGAAGGAACAGGGGTAGGGTGAGGTAAGACGGAACAGCGGTAGGGTGAGGTAAGAAGGAACAGCGGTAGGGTGAGGTAAAAAAAGGAACAGGGGTAGGGTGAGGTAAGAAGGAACAACGGTAGGGTGAGGTAAGAAGGAACAGAAGTAGGGTGAGGTAAGAAGGAACAGGGGTAGGGTGAGGTAAGAAGGAACAACGGTAGGGTGAGGTAAGAAGGAACAGAAGTAGGGTGAGGTAAGAAGGAACAGCGGTAGGGTGAAGTAAGAAGGAACAGGGGTAGGGTGAGGTAAAAATGTACAGGCTTAGGGTGGGCTAAAGTGAGGAACAAGTGCAAGGTGTGCTAGGCAGGAACTGGTAAGAGTGAATGTAGGGTGTGGAAAGGTAGGGGTAGGGTGTAAACCTAAATTAATTATTAGCCTAGACATGTCTATAATAATCGACAAAACATTTTCAAAGTACACAGTCATGTAAATATACAGTAGTTATATAAATAAAGTCAGAAATTAGTGAGTGTTTATGGTTTGTTTGAGTATTGGATACTTGTCTAAGAAGTTTGCTAAAGTTTGATTTATATGATAAGGTAATGCTTTGTTTCTGATTTGAGATCTTGAGTTTTACATATATTTTACCATCCTGTGTGTAGCATTGTTGGAACAAGTCTCTATGTTGTTTTCTAATATCCCATACAATTTTGAACAATGAGCGGCGTTTGGGTGTCAGACTTTCATTGATATGGAGATTAGGCCTAACTGTAATGCAGACATTAATTATTTCAGATTTCTTCTGTCTGCTGTGCAACTTAACTATAATAGATCTATTTGTATTTTGAGTTTCCTTAGACCCCAGCCTGTGGGAAACATTTATATCCGTGTATGCAATGTTTATATGAAGATTATCTTTAATGGATCTTATTATTTCTTATGCACTGTTTTCATTTTGATCTTCTAGTGGCAGAGCTGGTCCACCAACAATAATGATGTCCCTCCTTTCATACTGATTCACATCATCAATTTGGTTCTCTAGTTGTGTTACTCTATTTTCTAGTTGTGTTATATGGTTTTGCATCTGGCATATTGTTTGGTCTTTTTGCTTGATAATCAGTTGCATGGCCTTCACTATAGTGCTAACAATCGTTTTACCTTCTTCTGAGATGGTGGTGATATCACTAGTGATGAGGGTTAGGATGTCAGCAGGTACAGCAGGCTCCAGAACCGTTTGGCAGGGAGCGTCTGACGACGGTGGTATTGACAAAGGTTGCATAGGAGGTAATGCGGTGGCGCCCTCCTGTTCCTTGGGTAGCTCGGTGTCCTGGTTCTGTCGTCCTCTTGTTTGACGCATCTTGCTGCTGTGGGTAGTTCACTACGGCAGTAAATTGCCAATAGGAAACGGCGGGGGCAGTAATATGGCGAGAGAGGAGTGGGTTACCTACTAACTATTGTTGGATGACGTCAGAGTATTGGAACACTGGGGTGGAAGTGGGATCCACCTTGTTTATCCTAGGTTTTTTTTCCATTTAATGGGTATTCTATCTTGCCATGGTTATCAAATCAAGGTAGAATCATACCTGGAGCAGCCAGTATGAAGGACTAGCTGGTAAAGTAAGTATAGCGAGGGATATGACGGGGAAGAAGCGGACCTAGTCCAGGTACGTCCACTCACCACAGTAGTCCTTCTTTCTCATATACAAATATAAGGTAACTTTACGTCAATATAACCTAAGGTCCCAACCTAAGTTGGTAAAATTATAGTTCTTTCCCGCTCTTAGGTCTCGCTAGGAGGTTATTGGTAAGGCTAGGTAAGGTTATAGTGAGGTTAGGTTAGTAATATTAATTTCTGGGGTTACGGGGGGAAGTCATTCAGGGTGGGAGGGGCGCGGTTGAAGGAGGCACCTCTCTCCCACTATATAATTACGTTGTAGAGGTATCTGAAGGGATCTGTGAAGGTCTGAAGAAAAAACCCCACTAATAAAGGCGGGAAAGGACTCTAGAATTTTACCGGAAAGGGAAGGAGGGAGTTTGAGCTTACGTGTCATTTGAGGTTGTTTGTATCTACGGGGGGGGGGGGGGGGGGCGTGTGCTCCCCCCATGAAAATCCGGAGCCCCCCAGGTGCCCCCCCATTATCCATGGCTGCCGTAATCTGCTTGGACCTGTGACTGACGATATGCCCTAATAACCTTCTATGTAACATCATAATGCCCCTGAGTTTCGCTTGCCACAGTGCTCCCCCCATACACAGCTTTCTCCCCCCAGGTGTCCCCCATTGATTGATACCTTGCTACGCCACTGAGTAGTAGTAGTTATAGTAATAGTAGTAGTAGTAGTAGTAGTAGTAGTAGTAGTAGAAGTAGTAGTAGTAGTAGTAGTAGTAGTATAGTAGAAGTAGTAGTAGTAGTAGTAGTAATAGTAGTAGTAGTAGTAGTAGTAATAGTAGTCTAGAAGTAGTAGCAGTAGTTGCAACAGTAATAGTGATAGTAGTTCTCTCCCAGGGCTTCGTCTTCCCCGAATCAACGACCCAACCAGTGGCAGAACCGCAAGGGGGCACTAGGGTGGCGGGGTGCACGTGCCCCAGGGCTTACCATTTGAGGGCGTTGCCCCCCATTTAAGGGCGAATAACTATAATAAATTGTCATTATGAATGACTAGATAGATTGGTAGCATACTGAGAAAAATTTGCCAATAATGTTACTAAAAAATTTATACTCATGAATGAATCTAAAATTACATGATGATGATGGTAGAAATGCATTCATATATATTATATATACCTCAATTTATATATATATATATATATATATATATATATATATATATATATATATATATATATATATATATATAAATACAAAAATTATATATATATATATATATATATATATATATATATATATATAATATTATATATATTTATATATAATAATATATATAAATATATATATATAATAATAATATATAATATAATAATATATGATATATATATATATATAATATATATATATATATATATATATATATATATATATATATAATATATATATATATAATATATATATTATATAATATATATACTAATATATATATATATATATATATATATATATATATATATATATATATATATATAGTATATATATATATATAAATATATATAATATAATATATATATATTTTATATATATATAATATATATATATATTATATAATACTATATATATATATATATATATATATATATATATATATATATATATATATATATATATATATATATATATATATATTATATATATATATATATATATATATATATATATTATTATATGTATAATTGCATATGCTAATATATATGCCTGTACGCTGACGAAAATGTGTGTGTGTGTTTGTGTGTGTGTCTTACGAAACAGCCTATAACGCCTGTAGGCTATCTATCTTGAGGGCTCCGGTATTACTGACCTTCAAGATTCTTTGAGGACTTTGATGGATGTCCCTCGCCCGTGTTTGTGCAGGCAGTATTTTCTTAATGACGCCTGCGATGATGAATGGCTCATGCCGCCTCCCTATGTCCTCCGATGCCCTCGCCGTCGAAGGTAGAGTTGATAGGCAGCATGTAGGTATTCTTCGGCCACTCGACGATGGAAAAAAAAAAAAATTGCACCCAGTGGGTCGAAGCTCACCACCTCCGGGTGCTAACCACTTGGCCACCGCCTCCGTGTGTGTGTGTGTGTGTGTGTGTGTGTGTGTGTGTGTGTGTGTGTGTGTGTGTGTGTGTGTGGTGTGTGTGTGTGTGTGTGTGTGTGTGTGTGTGTGTGTGTGTGTGTGTGTGTGTGTGTGTGTGTGTGGTGTGTGTGTGTGTGTGTGTGTGTGTGTGTGTGTGTATGTGTGTGTGTGTATGTAAGTGTGGTGTGTGTGTGTGTGTGTGTGTGTGTGTGTGTGTGTGTGTGTGTGTGTGTCTGTCTGTTGTGTGTGTGGTGTGTGTGTGTGTGTGTGTGTGTGTGTGTGTGTGTGTGTGTGTGTGTGTGTGTGTGTGTGTGTGTGTGTGTGTGAAGATATTTCTGTAAGAAGGAAGTAAATGGAGGTGATTGTAAGGAAGCAGCCCAGTCCTTAGGTGTGGGTGAGGGAGGGAAGGTTAGGGGATGAAGGGGTAAGCTAAGGGTTCAACAGCCCGGCGCCGCTATTACCTGTGGGAACACCTGGCGAATCAAGGCAGTCAGGTGGGGAAAGCGTCAGAGGCATTTGTGTGCGTTACGTGGTCGTGCACGTGTATGCACGTAGAAGTAGTTCAACACGCACTAGTATTTTTTGTTTCTTATTATAAGGTATTTTTTGCTATTTTATTACAGTTTTCACGGTATTTTTGATTAATCTATCGTAAAGAAATCCATGTTCACCACTTCCGTATTTATGTAGGTAGAAACTTTCTTGCGGCGTCGTTTTGGGGAGTAAATTTGGATATAGAAAATGGTAGGTCCGAAAGGTTATCTAAAATGAAGCCCCGCACTGCATTTTGTCCAAGATAATCCTGTCCGACAAACACTCCAACTGAAGGCACAGACTGGCGACTAATTAAGATTTTTTCTCAAGCTAAAAATGTTTGTACTCGAGGACGTTACCAAGAATCTCGAAAACACCTGCCACTCGCAAGGTGTAAACAAAGATTGATATGAACTGCTCATTGTTTCAATTTGACATACCCAAGACAAAAAGTAGCGCACTTCACTGGCTAAAGCAGAATTTTTTTTATGCATAACAATTATTGACATACGGGAGCGGGCTTTTCACCAGAAAGAACAAAAAGTCGTGGATTTCATAACCAATATGATATATGGTATTCTAGAGCCGTCTCCCAACAGTTGATTTTGGTTTGAAAGAAGGATGAGAGATATAAAAATGACTACATAGACAGAGAGACAGACAGACAGATAGATAATATAATAGAAGAGTGCATTTTAGATTTATTCATTGCATTTTGTTGCATTTTGTGACACCTGAGAAGAGTAATAATACGTTGGACACAGAGAAATCATGCAAGCTGTCCTGCCAACAGGATTCTATGGTCCGTAGTGCCCAAATTCAGGGCCAATATTCACATTCCTTACTAATTTGGCATTTGCCGAAAAGAGAAGGCCTAATATGTTGTCATTTCTCGTGGTTTTGTAAACATGCTGAGTTAAGGAACTTTCTAAAAAAAAATGCTATAGAAGTCGTGACCCGAATGAGAGTATAGCCGATTCCCCCAGCAGGAAGAAACGACTATGTTTAAATAACCAAAGATGACGCAATCAAATGCATTACTCATTTCAATCACCTGGTCATATAACTTATTATCAGCGTTAATATTGTGAACTGGAGGTCTATAAATGAGTCCGATTATAGTATTTTTTTCGAATGGATCTTTAGCTGCAAAAATAAAGAATCCACATTATCAATTATCTCGTATTTACGTATACGACAGTAGGTTGAAGACTGGATTTTACGTATAGTAATATTTCTCCGCCTGTTCCCTTTCACAACTAATTATTTAGTAACAGGGTAAATTATATTCAGCTAAAAAGTATCTAGTTGTAATATTCAGGTAGGACTCTGATACGCAGATGGAATTATAATCTTTGGTCGCAACAAGGGATACGAGGTCAAACAAATTATTTAGGATGCTGAGCGCATTGCACGTATACAGGCTCTTACGAAGTCGACGCCTTCTTCCGAACAAAGGGTTTTAAAACCACTATTTGCGCTAAAGGCATTGTTAAAGTACGCGGTGCACTGGTCAGGGGGAGGATGCCGGAAACGATGATATTACATGATTTAGTCATTTCATCATTTAGTCAGCATAATTTGTACCAGTGTACAATTATAACAAGAAGAAAGAGGATGGTGTGCGTCAAAAGTAGACAGAAATGACCTATGCCTCCCGCACCAGATATCTGAGCACAGCTCACTATTTTTTTTAATGATTTTTTTATAATTTTTTTATTAACCTCTATATACAATTATTACAAGATGCTTTTGCAAGGAAATGGAATATATTGGTCCGATGAGTCGAGATTCTTATACGGACCTCAAGCCAGAAAGAAAACTTATCACATTTGGAGGAGTCGTAGAACATTTTCATTGATATTCATCACTATTATATGAAATGCTATTTGTTATTGAAAATATGCATTACCATATATGTACACATATACAATACTCACATACTTATTGTATATATACTTTTGTATAATATACACTGTCTTCCTCATATGTATTTACACCTATCAAGATACGTGTGACCGTACCTATATACATAAACATCCATACATATATCCCTACATGATATATCTACATAAATGTAGATGCAAGTGTCAATGCACTCAGGTGCATAGTCATGCTTCATCAAACACCTACACTCATAAATTTGCCAGCTTATACACATGTATGATTATGAACTTATAAATATATATACACATATACACACATACACATGCACACACATATATACATATGCATACCAATACACACGTACATACATATACATATATACATATACATGCATACATATACATATACACACATACACACATACATATAAAAAATAATTATTTTTAATGATTTGTATAGAACTATAGATAGTTTGTAATTAGTTTTTTTTTTTACCTTTAATTTGAAACCTATTCGAATATTACAATTTCTAATGCTTTCGGGAGGTTGATTCCATTGCCGGACACCCCTATAAAGAACACTTTTTTGAGCATGTGAGGTTCTGCAGTAAGGAATTCGGAGATTGTCTGGTTTCTGGTAGCAAAATGTTGTGATATCTGAAATCCACAATCGATAAAAAGTGTATTCAAAGCGTTGTAAACAGATACACATGTTTGTAGCTGGATTATGTCAGGTAGTTTTAATAACTTGTGCTCTCGAAACAGGGGGGTTGTATGCTCAAAGCGATTATTGTAGGTCATAACTCATAGTAGCTTTTTTGTGCAAGAAAGAGGCTATCTATGTAAGTTTTACAGGCTCCTCCCATATTGTTGATCCATATAGTAGGTAAGGATAAACTAATGCAATATAAAGAAGTTTCAAGGAATATGCATTCATATGTTCCTTAACTTTGTAAATAATCCCAGTTAATTTAGAAATTTTCATTTTTACACTATTTATGTGTAATTTAAATAATGATTTCCAGTTCAACTTATTATTAATTATTATTCCCAAGAATTTTGCTTCAGTTATTTAGTCTAACACTGTATCATACATTACGATATTAATGACTTGTGGCAGTTCTCTGTATGAATGTGAATTATATAATGGGTTTTGTTACTGTTTAGAGTTAAC
>JACEEZ010000860.1:62500-75000 GCA_016584305.1 Chionoecetes opilio | reverse complement strand
CGCTGAGCAGTGTAATACCGCGGTAATTGTTGCAGTCCTGACGGTCCCCTTTCCCTTTCCAGATAGGGACGACCAGCCCCCTTTTCCAGTCAAGAGGAATGGTCCTTGATTGCCACACGGCAGTCAGGACAGCATGCAACCTGTGGATCATGGCCTCACCCCTAGCTTTGAGGAGCTCCGCACTGATATTACAAACACCAGCTGCCTTTCCACCCTTCAACTTTGCTACAGCCTCTCTGACTTCGTCAAGAGAGGGTGCGGTTTCGTCAATGGGAGGATCGGCATCCACTGCCTGTAACCCAGTGGTATGAAGCTGCTCAGTTGGAGGGTCCACCGTGAACAACTGCCCAAAGTACTCAGCCCAACGAGCCATCTGCCCATCCATGTCCGACACGAGGCGCCCACCTGCTGTTCGAATAGCACTCGCCCGAGAAGGAGACTTGGAACGGAGCTTTTTCAGGGCTCTGTAGGCGGGTTGGAGGTCATTAGCGTTCAAATGACCCTCGACATCCTCAGGGAGACTCCTGACATACCTCTCCTTGTCTCTCCTCAGGAGGGTTCTAGTCCGGCGTGACAGAGCCCTGTGCTGGTCCTGGTTCCAGCCAGCCTGGCAGCGCGACTCTCCTCGATTTTCTCCAGCGTCTCCGTCGAGACAAAACCACGCCTTGACCTCGGGCGCTCCCCAATACACTCCTTGGCAGCCTGTAGAGTTTCACGTTTGAAGGTATCCCACAGTTCTACAGGGTCCCCGAGAGCACCGAGCACATTAAACCGATTTGAGACTGCCACCGCATACTCATGAGCACATGTCAGGTCCTTCAGTTTCTCAAGATGAAACACAGTATGGTTACCTCTTGAGATTCTTCTGGACTTGACATGAATCTTAAGTGTAGCAACAACAAGTCTGTGATCTGTTCCAAAGAACTCAGCACTCCGGTAAACCCTGCAGTTCTGGAGGTGTCCTCCAACGAGTACTAACGAGGATGTGGTCGATCTCTTTAGCTACCCCTCCGGCATTACTATATCATGTCCAGCGGTCCAGCTCTGGTCTCTGATACCAAGAACCTGCAATTCTCAACCTTCTGGATCTTGCAAAGTTCAGAAGCAGACAACTGTTGGTGTTTCTGGTACCGGAGCCATGGGGACCAACACATAACTCGTAGCCATCTCTCACAGTGCCAGTAGTAGCATTGAAGTCGCTCAAGACAATGAGTGTGTCCCGAGGAGGACACTGGTCTAAAACAGAGTCGAGTTTGGCGTAGAACATCTCTTTCTTTTCAGTTTTACGCATCTCGGTAGGAGCATACACTGCAACAAGAGACATGAAACCCAGAGTTGTTTCATTCTCACCCGCATTATACGCTCATCAACCGGAGTAACCTCAACAACTGACGGCTGCAGTTTGCTGGAGATGCCTATAGCTACTCCCCGTACACGGTGACCATTGCTCATGCCGGACCAGTAGTAGGTGTAACCCCCACTGCTAGTCTCGCTACTGCCAGGCCTCCTCGTCTCAGAGAGTCCCACTATATCCATCCTCCATCCAGTTCATCCTACTGAGCTCGCCCGATAGTAGAGGTAGTCGATGATCGTCTGAGAGGCTCAGAACGTTCCAACAATTTAACATTGTGTATATACTTCATGATTTAGGGTCTCTGGTGCCACAATGATAAGTAAGTGAATGAAAGATTGAGTATATATGATTATAAATTAATATAGAGTAAATGAATGTTAAATGGTCAAAGAGTAACAAGGCTTTCTGCCGTTATTTTTATAATTTGTACGTAATTTTAGAAATTGCAACATTCATTCACTATTCGCGTTCTGCTCGGGCTCCTCTTAAACTTCAATGGTTTCATAATATTTGCATCACCATTAGATCGTTCTTACGGCTAGTAATCAGGGTAAAACAAGAAGTAACATATTCAAACTGTAGAAACGTTGATTTAAAAATGAAATAGGGATAATCTGGTTCACAAATAGGGTAGTAGATGATTGGAATGGATTCAGTCATCAGGTAGTTAGTGCGGAGTCAATAGAGACTTTTAAAAGGAGGCTAGACAATTTTATGGATGGGAATGCAAGGTGGATGTAGGTAGTGTTTAGTAACAGGAACTACCACGTATAGGTCTCACGGCCTCTTGTAAATTCTTTATGTTCTTATGTTTTTATGTTCTTATTAGATCTTCCGTCATACCTTCCTTCCCATCATCCCTTTCCTTCCCTCTCCTGCTCTGTTTCCATCCCTCGATTTGTTTTCCTTTCTGTTGCATTTTGTTGAATTCATTTTCCTCTGGTTATTTTGCTAAGCTACATAATACCTCTCCTTACGCATTCACCAAGCCACCTCTTCTTTCAACCTCCTCACTGCATCACAGCCATCCTCACCAGCCACGTCATAACCAATTTTTTCTTCCTCCATCTCTCTCTCGGCCCAGTTTTCACTCATGCTTTCTTTCTTCTCTTTTTTAGCTTTCGTAGCTTATTTCCTCCAACCTTCTTCAGTCACTACTTACCTCCATCCCATCCTTACTCCCTCCCTCACTCCTTAATTATAATATAACCCTTCTCTCTCCCGTCTTTCCCTTACAGGTATGGCCCCAAGAGTGAGCTCGGTTCTAACATGTTCACCTACCTCAAGTTTGGGTTGCCTCGCGTCTTCCCTCCTGCGGCGCCAGGGCGGGATGGCAGCAGCGGCTACGACTCCAGTGACGACGGGGCTGGTGGGGAACGAAGACGTGGGGGTGCGTCCTCGATCGGGCGGGGAGATAGGTACACCCGCAGCAAGAGTAACCCCGACCTTCTGGCGGCGCGGGATTGGAACTCACCTGTGCCAACCCGTGATAGCCGTGCCAAGGTGAGGAAGAAAAGGAGACTAGAAAGGAGAGGAGGTGGTTCGAAGCGTAGAACTTTAGCTTTAAGCGTTAAATGCACAGATAAAAAGCCGGAGGAAATACTCAAACGGGTTACAAATACTGGCATTGCTCTTAAAACTTTACTATATAAGTATGCTACAAGTAGATTGGATGTGAGGAGAACATTTTTGCTGATAATCTTGCCCCAATTTTTTTTCCCTTGTAGTTACCTCGCACTTTTTCCTTCCTTTCCTCTGCAGAGCTCCAGCGAGGCCAACCTTCTCTCCGCCGACACTTATTACCGCGAGCGGCGAGGGATAGGTGGAGGAGCGGCCAGCAGGTTAGGTGGATCGCAAATGTCACTCACGTCGAGGCAATCCCGCCGCTCTAGGCAACATGGCGCTATCTTCAACCACCACCAGGTGAGATCAAGGTGTTGGGTCGTCCAGGGGATTTGAGTTTGTGTGATTCTTACTTATATTGTTTAACGTATATTTCTTTTGTTTCTATGTTTTACCCCAACTATGGGTTAAATAGTTCCAGCTATGGGTTAAATAGTCGGCAGCCTACATCAATCCCTACAGGGGGTTCTGCGTCCCTTGCCACGGTTAGCAATAAGGCCAATCCCTGACATAGATTGGTTGGGGACGGGCTAGCAGCCTCTCCCTGTAAATATCAAACTTAGCCACTAACATTAAAAGAGGTAGAGGCCGGGGGCGTGGTAATAGCGCCCCCGACCCAGTTTTGCCGGGGGGCCCGACCATGCAGACCCCTCCAATGCCGACGCAGGGGAGGGGCCTGCCTATGACGAGTGCGGGGCAAAGCCCTCGGGAATCAAAATCGAGTGGTAGTGGTAGTGGTAGTGGTAGGTAGTGGTAGGAGCCCCGCACTCCAAATCGAATGGTAGGGCTCCCTAGCCCAACTTTTTCTAATGGGGGTGGCCGCAGCGGTGCAGAAGCGGCACCTGCTCGTCGAATCACTCCTGGGATAAACCTCCGGAGGGTTCTTCGTGTGGGCTCGTGGAACATTCTGAGCCTCTCAGACGATCGTCGACTACCTCTCCTATTGGGCGAGCTCAGTAGGCTGAGGGTGGATATAGTGAGACTCTCTGAGACGAGGAGGCCTGGCAGTGGCGAGACTAGCAGTGGGGATTACACCTACTACTGGTCCGGCATGAACAATGGTCACCGTAAACGGGGAGTAGCTATAGGCATCTCCAGCAAACTGCAGCCGTCAGCTGTTGAGGTTACTCCGGTTGATGAGCGTATAATGCGGGTGAGGATGAAACACACTCTGGTTTCATGTCTCTTGTTGCAGTGTACCTTCCTACCGAGGTGCGTGAAACTGAAGAGAAGGAGATGTTCTACGCCAAACTCGACTCTGTATTAGATCAGTGTCCTCCTCGGGACACACTCATTGTCTTGGGCGACTTCAATGGTACTACTGGCACTGTGAGAGATGGCTACGAGTTATGTGTTGGTCCCCATGGCTCCGGTACCAGAAACACCAAAAGTTCTCTGCTTCTGAATTTTGCAAGGTCCAGAAGGTTGAGAATTGCAGGTTCTTGGTATCAGAGACCAGAGCTGCACCGCTGGACATGGTATAGTAATGCCGGAGGGGTAGCTAAGGAGATCGACCACGTCCTCGTTAGTACTCGTTGGAGGATCCTCCATAAATGCAGGGTTTACCGGAGTGCTGAGTTCTTTGGAACAGATCACAGACTTGTTCTTGCTACCCTCAAGCTTCATGTCAAGTCCAGAAGAATCTCAAGAGGTAACCATACTGTGTTTCATCTTGAGAAACTGAAGGACTTGACATGTGCTCATGAGTATGCGGTGGCAGTCTCAAATCGGTTTGATGTGCTCGGTGCCCTCGAGGACCCTGTAGAACTGTGGGATACCTTCAAACGTGAAACTCTACAGGCTGCAAAGGAGTGTATTGGGGAGCGCCCGAGGTCATGGCGTGGTTTTGTCTCGACGGAGACACTGGAAAAAATCGAGAGGCGCGCCGCCAGACTGGCTGGGAACCGGGACCAGCACAGGGCTCTGTCACGCCGGACTAGAACCCTCCTGAGGAGAGACAAGGAGAGGTATGTCAGGAGTCTCGCTGAGGATGTCGAGGGTCATTTGAACGCTAATGACCTCCGACACGCCTACCGAGCCCTGAAGAAGCTCCGCCCCAAGTCTCCATCTAGGGCGAGTGCTATTCGAACAGCAGATGGGCGCCTCGTGTCGGACATGGATGGGCAGATGGCTCGTTGGGCTGAGTACATTGGGCAGTTGTTCACGGTGGACCCTCCAACTGAGCAGCTTCACACCATTGGATTACAGGCAGCGGATGCCTATCTGATGCAAGGACTATTGGTTTGATAACTGGTCTGTATTCTGGGACTGAGAGTGCTGTGAAGTTTGGGGCAGGTGTATGCAGCTTCTTTCCCGTGAATACAGGAGTGAGGCAAGGGTGCGTCCTTGCCCCATCACTTTTCAACGCTTGTATGGACTGGGTATTGGACAAGGTTGTAGATCAAAGTGATTGTGGAGCATCCGTCGGCAACACCAAGATCACTGATCTTGTTTTTGCCGATGATGCAGTAATCTTTGCTGAGTCGCTGGAGGTCCTGGTGATGGCTCTCGAGGCGCTGCACGAGGAGGCAAAGCCTTTGGGACTTGAGGTCTCCTGGCTCAAGACCAAGGTCCAGGTTTTTGGAGACTTACTAGATGAAGCAGTACAGTCTGTTCATGCGTGTGACGAGTACATTGAGATCTTGGAAGGTATTACATACCTTGGTAGCGCAGTCCATAATGACGGCGGGTCACGTCAAGAAGACTTACGGCGGATTGGCATAGCCCACGGTGTTATGGACTCGCTCAGCGGGAGTATTTGGCGATGTCGGTACCTGTGCAGGAGGACAAAGATCCGGATCTCCAAGTCGCTTGTGATCCCTGTCTTACTCTATGGCTGTGAGACATGGACACTAAATAGTGACTTGAAGAGACGAATCAATGCCTTTGGTAATAAGTGTCTTCGCAGAATCATGGGGTATCGCTGGGATGATTACGTGTCAAATCAGCAATTGCACCGTGAGACTGAATCGAGGCCTATTACCTGCATAGTCCGTCAGCGCCAAATTTGGCTATATGGGCATGTGTCACGCTACCCTGAAACCGATCCTTCCCATCGGGTTGTATCTGTAAGAGACAATCCGGCGTGGAGGAGGCCAAGGGGGCGCCCACAAGGCTCGTGGCTGGGGCAAGTTGATGTTTCTTGTCGAGAGCTGCTTGGTATGGGAAAGGAGCCTGCATGGGAACTCGCGCGTGGTGACCCCCGGGAGTGGCGTCGTAGGATGGGCGAGGCGACGCGCCCCCCGGCGTATGCCCCCAATGATTGATTGATTGATGCCTATCCTCCCATTGACGAAACCGCACCCTCTCTTGACGAAGTCAGAGAGGCTGTGGCTAGGTTGAGGGGTAGCAAGGCAGCTGGTGCTTGTAATATCAGTGCGGAGCTCCTCAAAGCTGGGGGTGAGGCCATGATCCGCGGGTTGCATGCTGTCCTGACCGCCGTACGGCAATCAGGTACCATTCCTCCTGACTGGAAAAGGGGGCTGGTCGTCCCAATCTGGAAAGGGAAAGGGGACCGTCAGGACTGCAACAATTACCGCGGTATTACACTGCTCAGCGTGCCAGGCAAGGTGCTTGCCCATCTATTGCTGACACGGATTCGCAGTCATCTGCTGAAGCATCAGAGACCTCAGCAGTCTGGGTTCACGCCTGGTAAGTCAACAACGGACCGTATCCTAGCGCTTCGTGTCCTGGTGGAACGCCGACGTGAGTTTCGACAGGGGATGTTTGCAGCCTGTGTTGATCTCAAGAAGACGTTTGACCCAGTGCATCGTGAGTCACTTTGGGATCTTCTGCGACCTCGCGGGATTCCTGCAAGGACTATTGGTTTGATAACCGGTCTGTATTCTGGGACTGAGAGTGCTGTGAAGTGTGGGGCAGGTGTATCCAGCTTCTTTCCTGTTAATACAGGAGTGAGGCAAGGGTGCGTCCTTGCCCCATCACTTTTCAACGCTTGTATGGACTGGGTATTGGACAAGGTTGTAGATCAAAGTGATTGTGGAGCATTCGTCGGCAACTCCAAGATCACTGATCTTGTTTTTGCCGATGATGCAGTAATCTTTGCTGAGTCGCTGGAGGTCCTGGTGATGGCTCTCGAGGCGCTGCACGAGGAAGCAAAGCCTTTGGGACTTGAGGTCTCCAGGCTTAAGACCAAGGTCCAGGTGTTTGGAGACTTACTAGATGAAGCAGTACAGTCTGTTCATGCGTGCGGCGAGGACATTGAGATCTTAGAAAGTTTTACATACCTTGGTAGCGCAGTCCATAATGACGATGGGTCACGTCAAGAAGTCTTACGGTGGATTGGCATAGCCCACGGTGCTATGGACTCGCTCAGCGGGAGTATTTAGCGTTTTCGGTACCTGTGCAGGAGGACAAAGATCCGGATCTTCAAGTCGCTTGTGATCCCTGTCTTACTATATGGTTGTGAGACATGGACACTAAATAGTGACTTGAAGAGACGAATCAATGCCTTTGGTAATAAGTGCCTTCGCAGAATCATGGGGTATCACTGGGATGATTACGTGTCAAATCAGCGATTGCACCGTGAGACTGAATCGAGGCCTATTACCTGCATAGTCTGTCAACGCCAACTTCGGCTATATAGGCATGTGGCACGCTACCCTGAAACCGATCCTTCCCATCGGGTTGTATCTGTAAGAGACAATCCGGCGTGGAGGAGGCCAAGGGGGCGCCCACAAGCTCGTGGCTAGGGCAAGTTGATGTTTCTTGTCGAGGGCTGCTTGGTATGGGAAAGGAGCCTGCATGGAGACTCGCGCGTGGTGACCCCCGGGAGTGGCGTCGTAGGGTTTGCGAGGCGACGCGCCCCCCGGCGTATGCCCCCAATGATTGATTGATTGATTATGTTTTACTCATGAATATTTTCGTTACTACGCCATTGCAACTTCGTTTAGTTATTGCGTTTGACCATTTTCTGACTTCAGTAACTTTCTTTTTTATTTTTTTTACCATTTTCCTACATATTCCATATAATTATATATAAATATTTTTGTAGCAGAATTATCCTACATATTGTTCTATCTTTGGGTATATATGCTTACACCGTAATGATGATAATGATAATGAGGAGGAGGAGGAGAAGGAATACATAGGAATACATAGGTATAACAGACACCAGGAGACCTATTGGTCCATAACTAGGGTATCTGTTGAACTACATACTACTAACTATCAACTACATGTAGGAGGACAGCAGGAAAATAATACCATGTCCCTAAAGAAGATAGGAACATGGAAGTTTCGTAGTGAAGAATGATAGGATATGAAATATGCTAACTACAATTACCACTAACACTAATCGATCCGGGGGACTATAATATGAATTCGCAGGGCACTATCAATACCCATTTATTTTACAGTGCGCGTCAAGTCTGTTTTTAAATGTAGTTATTGTGCTGGCTTCGACAACATTTGCTGGTAACTTGTTCCATCGATCAACAACTCTAACATTGAAATATTTTTTACGGAGATCTGTGATGCAACGCTGACCGATCAGTTTTAAACCGTTATTTCTTGTTGTCACTTGAGGAGAAAGCTCGAATAGGTTCTCTTGATTAATGACATCAAATCCTTTTAGGATCTTATAGGTCTTAAAGGATCAAGTCCCCACGGATTCTACGATCCTTTAAGGAAAACATATTAAGTTTCCGCAGTCTCTCTTCATAAGATGAATTTTGCTGAGATGGAATTAGTTTGGTTGCTCTTCTTTGCACTGATTCCAATTTGGCTTGATCTTTTACGAAACAAGGCGACCAGAATTGAACGGCATATTCTAAGTACGGCCTAACCAAAGACGTGTATAATCGTGTCATTACTTTCGGAGTTTTATGTTCAAAGTTGCGTTTAATGAACCCCAACATCATATTCGCCTTTTTACTGGCAGCTAGGCAATGCGTACTGGTTTTAAGATCATTACTGATGATGACACCTAAATCCTTTTCCTGCTGTACTTCAGTTAACGATTTATTTTGCATTTGATAGTTATATTTGAGGTTATCGTTGCCTATATACATTACTTTACATTTATCGGAATTGAATTTTAATAGCCATTTATCACTCCAATCTGATATTTTGTCGAGATCACGTTGTATGAATTCGCAGTTTTCTCTAGTATATGCTTTACCGCCTACTTTGGTGTCATCAGGAAATTTCTATATTTTAGATAAAAGTCCGCAGTCCAGATCATTGATATATATCAGAAAAAGAGTAGGACCCAAGACCAAGCCCTGAGGCACCCCACTAGTAACATCTAACTAATCAGATGCCTCGCCATTTATTACTACCCGTTGTTTACGATTTGAAAGCCAATCGCCAATCCATGAACATAACTGCTCTCCTAAGCCATGTGCCCTTAGCTTGGTAAAAAGTCGCTTATGGGGAACTGTATCGAAGGCTTTCTGAAAATCAAGTTATATTATATCCAAGGGAACTTTAGCGTCCCAGTTTGAATGAATGACATTGAAAAAATCGAGTAGGTTTGTTAAGCAGGATCTCTTATTTCGAAATCCATGCTGGGAGTATAATATTGAGTTATTTTCATCAAGAAAAGACACTATTTTATCCCGCAATATTTTCTAAAATAGTTTAACAATCACAGACGTTAGACTAATTGGGCGGTAATTACTTGCGAGGCTCTTACTCCCTTTCTTGAATATCGGTGTAACATTAGCTAATTTCCACATACTAGGAACATTTTTGTCCATTAGCGATTTGTTGAAAATAATCTTTAATGGAAGCAAGAGATGACTATGACACTCGTGAAGTAATCTCGGCGAGATTTCGTCCACCCCACGGATTTTGCTGGGTCAAGTTTCTGCAAATACTTTGATATTTCGTCTACTGTTATCTCTCCTATTACCAATCTATCCCTTTCGAGTCCCGCAAACATGTTTACTGTTTCTGGTAATGGAGCTTCGTCTTCTTTAATAAAAACCGCATTAAAGTATTCATTGAGTACGAACGCCATACTCTTATTATCATTTACTAAGATGTTATTCTTATCTTTCAATGGCTCAATACATCTTTTGACGTTTTTCTTACTTCGACCGTATTGAAAGAACCTTTTGGGGTTTGATTTGAATTCCTTTGCAATTTTTTCTTCATACTCGCGCTTTTTAGACTTAATTAATCCTTTGCAACGACGCTTTACGTCATTGTAATCTCTAGAATCGCAGTCCGCATTTGATCGTTTGTAAACTTTATACGCTCGGCGCTTACTGCCGATGATTTATTGAATCTCATTAGTCATCCAACAGGGTCTGTTTATGTTATTTAAACGTTTTCTTACCATGGGAACATATTTTTCGACAACCGATTGGAGTTTATTTGTGAATAGATTACACATATTTTCGACGTTATTACCATTTAGTAGGTCAATCCATTCATCTTCGCTTAGTACCCGGCAGATCTTCGTGAAATCTGCTTTATTATAATTGGGAACTAATAACCGATTTTCTGTGATATCTACGTTCCAATTTATGCCGCATCTGATTAACCTGTGATCACTGTTTGCCAAATGTTCACCAATATCGCAGTAATCAATCAGATCAATGTCGGTAGTGAAAACTAAATCTAGGATACTATTATCCCTTGTAGACTCACGGACCACCTGATTTAAATATACTTCGTTTACCATATCAAGCAATCGCATACCTTCTCTATCAGCAGAATTATTATTCCAGCTTATACGAGGTAGGTTAAAATCTCCACATATAATTGTATCTTTATTATTGTTGACAACTGGCTTTATCTCGTCATACAAGAGGCAATCGACTTCCGCATTTGATTTGGGAGGACGATATATTGTCCCAATAGTTAGCAGTTTACCGTTAAGCTTAATCTTTGTGTAGACTGAGTTATAATGATCTTGATTTACTTTATCGATTTCGATTGCCTGCAAATTATCTTTAATGTAAAGAATGATACCTTCACCTGCTTTATGTGTACGACAATTTAGGAATGTCTTGTAGCCTGGAATTGCTATTTCAGATAATGAATGTTTATCTTTGGTGTTGAACCAACTCTCAGTGATACTAACGATATCTGGCGTTTCGGAAATAACTTAACGTAAGCCAATAATTCATTACGCTTTAAAATAATGCTTCTCGCATTAGTGTATAGTAATTTAAGTTCCTTAATAGTTTTTGTAACCTTGCGTGAGGGCTTACCGGCAGGGTCTCTAGGGTCCACTGTAACAGAGCGCTTGATTAAGTTACTTTGATTAGTATTTGCGGAAACAGAACGTGACCCTGCGTTGCTGTGGGGTAAGAAACGGGTTAAGGTGATGCTACTACTGCCGTCCGCTCGTCGTTTTTTGATATGTAAGAAGAAACTTTATCATTTAGCAGACGTTCTAATCGTGCATGGCCAACGGGGCTGAGGTGGAGTCCGTTATCCCCAAACAGGATGGAATCCTAAACCAGGATGGGGTCCTCGTAGAAATTATCCCAGAAGTTTGCGAAGTCTACATTTTCTTGTGCACAAAGAGACCTTAGCCGGTTATTTACGCTGAACGCTTTATCGTAAAAGTGTTGGCCAACTCCCAGTGTGGGAAGTTTTCCTGAAATAATGATATGATTAGTTTTAGTTTTGAATCTCCGGATCAACTTCCTGTACTTGTCCAGTATTTCTTCAGATCCGCTACTGTACACGTCGTTGGTTCCTGCATGAATGACAGGAGGAGGAGGAGGAGGAGGATTACATAGGATTACATAGGAATAACAGACATCAGGAGACCTATTGGTCCATGACGAGGGTATCTGCTAAACTACATACTACTAACTATCAACTACTTGTAAGAAAACAGTTGGAAAATGATACCATGGCCTTAAAAGAAGATAGGAACACGGAAGTTTCGTAGTGCAGAAAAATAGGGTATGAAATATACTAACTACAACTACCACTACCACTACAACTAATCGATCCGGGGGACTAAATATGAATTCGCAGGGCACACTATCAATACCCATTTACTTTACAGTGCGCGTCAAGCCTGTTTTTAAGGAGGAGGAGGAGGAGGAGGAGGAGGAGGAGATGGATTTGCTGTGATGGTTCATTCATTAATGATCATTATGGCGACTATATTTAACCCGTAAACTGCAGATACCTGTGTGACAATATCTCTGTGTACGCGGGACTTTTGCCAGAATTCTTATAGTCGCTAAACAAACTTGAATGTGTATCAATGTATTCGCCATATATTTGTGGAACCGCTAAAAATTTTTTTTTTTGCTAAAGTCTTGTGTTTATTCTCTGATTGTACTTGCAAGATGAAGAGCGTTGAGGTTTATGGAATCCATGGTACAGCTCGTTCACAGAAAACAGGTCGCAGGGGTCTTCCTCTCTAATCTCTCTGCCGGCGATAGGGAGAGACCTGTCAGCACCTTCACCTTGCATGCTGGTCTTTGGGTCACTGAGCCTATATGTGACCTCTGGGTCATTCTCAGGTAAATAGGGATGCCAGATTTCGCCGGCCGAAAAATTAGCCCACCTTTTTTAATTTAGCGGC
>JACEEZ010000860.1:40000-55000 GCA_016584305.1 Chionoecetes opilio | reverse complement strand
CTTCCTTGTTACTCTCTCTGAAAGGATCATAAGACATAAGACATAAGAAAATAAGGAAGCTACAAAGAGGCCATGAGACCTACACGTGGTAGTTCCTGTGAACTTCCTGTGATCATCGTCTGGCTCTGTGGTTTCCTCTGCAATACCAACGTTGCATTCAGTCAGGTAGCGCGCTGGCTGGTGGTGATGTCACGCGCTACATCTCTTTTGCTCGGGATTTTGTGCAGCGTGGTTTGTGATATTACTGGAAGATCATGTCTCATTCTTGGTTATTATACACTTGTACTGCTGATAAGAGACATCGCCTTCGTGCGTTATACTTTGCGTGGCTTGATATTAAAGAAGCTTGCCAGGCTATTGCTGAGATAACGTTAATGTTCCCGTTGTACGAATGCATTTGCTGTTCAACGTTGGGAATATTCTTAGATATTACTTGACATAGTTATATTGCAGAGACGCTTGAACATTCCTCATCGTTAATTGATCTGGGAATGCTATGTTTTTATATCGTTCGTTAGTCTCAGTGATGTCTTAATTAGAGGTGGACTGGATAACCGTATCCGTATCCGCAACCGCGGATATCCGCATCATTCTTTACATCCGCATCTGCATCGATGAAGGCGGATATTATGCGGATATCTCGAATACCTAAACACTACATTTCGGTTGGAGAGAGAATTTTTTTTTTTTTTTAAATATATATATAATATATATATATATATTAAGAATAGGAGAAAGGGTAGAAGAGAGAGATCGATCGAGAGAGAGAGAGAGAGAAGAGAGAGAGAGAGAGCGAGTGGAGGCCGAATATCTGCACTTGTTATGAGGATATATTCTGAAATTTGTGCAGAGAGAGAGGAGAGATAGAGAGAGAAGAAAGAAAGAGAATGAGTAAGTCTGAGTGTTACTCATATCACTCGCCCGCCTCCCGCACCCTAACGATTCCTGATCAAAGCTGTTGGACTGGTGATGGGTTGTTTGCATGTAGCGGTGCTGTCACTTGTAGGAAATCTGTTGCGTTACAGTGCTTGTGGGTAACACAGATAATCAAAATTGTAGCAAAATTTGATTAGTATTATCTTGTTTCCCCTATTTCTTAATAGTATATTAAATTATGCATTTCTACTCACTTCTTAGAATCCTTAAGGGAGGTGGTAGCAGAGTGGTTAGCGTCTCCGGGTGGCGTTCTCGGTGACCCGAGTTCGACCCCCGATAGGAACCAAAATCCACTTTAAATTATTTTGCACTGTCGAGTGGCCCAAGAACACCCACATGCTTCCCATTAAGCATGTCTACGCAATTTAACTTTGATTGCGAGTACATCGGAGGACACAAGGGGGCGGCATGAGCCTCTATTACATTGTCACCACGTAAAATTCCTCAGACCTACAGAAGCTCAAACACAACAAAACCCCAAAAAACAAAAATAAACAAAAAAAAAAATAAATAAATAAATAAATAATAAATAAATAAATAAATAAATAAGTAAATAATTACATAAATAAAAAAAATATATATATTATCTGTGGCTAAAACTCTTGATAGCTAGAAATATCTGCATTCGCATTCGCATTCGCAAATATAGGAAATAAATACCCGAATCAACATCCGCATCCGCAAATAGTGAAAAATTGACATCCGGTCCACCTCTAGTCATAATACTTAATATCTGCGTCAGATAGCGATGCATATTCTGTCTGTTACGGCATCTGCTTGAGCCTGCAATGTGGTGTTCTGCGTCGCGACTGTTATTGCGTTCTGCTCTGTGCCGCGGCGGGTCGAGTGCACCTGTTTTGTGGCATATTTACCCCGGCGCCGTGCAGTTCACCTAAGCAACGGCAGGTGTGCATGCGGTACCTTGCAGTGCGCAACTCTCCTTCCCCCATACCCCCCCCCCCCCTTCACCACGCCCCTGCACTATGACCCTCCATATGTACGCACGCACACACACACACACACACACATACACACCCACATATACACACACACATACACACACACACATACACATACCGCCTGCGTGGTCTTGTGGTTTTGAGCGTGCCTGGCCATTCTGTGGTCACGCGGTCAATCCCCACTCGTTCAGGGGGATCTTTCACTGACAAATGCGGGCGGTTACTGTCCCCCATGAGCAAATTTATAGGCTGTGTGTGATATGTAAAGATCCAACATTACCAAAAGATCAATCACTATGAGCTCCATGCTCATTCTGGGAGGATTGGCGATTGCGAGTCGAGTTCGCGTGGGCAGGACCGTGGGTAAATAACACAGTAAATAATACAGAGTCTGCTGCTCGCTAGCCTAATGTATGTCCTGTCCGAGCCTGTCATCCAGCAGGTCGTAGGTTTAGAGCTTACTCAGACTTCTAAAGATTCTAGCTGACAGAGCTCACAGTTACTGTCCCACTTGAGCAAGGGCGTGGGATGTGTGTGGTGTGTGAGGTCCCAGCTTTACCCATAGATCTTTCTCTGTAAGCCCCAAACTCTATTGTGAAAGGGCACAATTTTTCCCAGCCCAGCGTATGTTCAAACGGGGGGAATAAACAAAAAACCCCCACCAAAGAAAAAAAAGTTTATTTGGGAATGGAACGAAAGGCTGTAGTAAAAGGTATAACATATAAAATAGTGCGTCAGTAGCAAGTAGCATTACACTGAAAGAGTATAAAGGTATCATGGAGTAGAAATAATAGTAGGGGCAACTTGCTGTTGTAGCAAAAACTAACAGGCAAAAGGGAATATTTATACATGAAAATAAAAAGGGTAAATAGCATGTAGTAGGATAAGTGATGATAGTAGTTGTAAATGGTTTTGTTTTACTTTAATTTTAGGTCTTGGGGGCGGGGATATTTCCCAAAATTTAAATTGCAGTTCAGGACGGGGGGAAATTGACCATCGCGCCGCAGAAAGTGGGGGGGTTTATTGGGGGGGCTTCTCGCCGTTCATCCTTAAAATTTACGGGTAACTTGCTTTTTTTTGTGTGCATAATATGCTTGATTTTATTAATAGATTTCTTCTGTAAAAATAAACAATGAAAATGTAAAATTCTTTGAATCTTCCCAAAATTTGTATAAGACAGGGGAAGGGAGGAGAAAGAATAAGCAAACAGGAGAGGGAGAGAGGAAAGGGAAAAAAGTTTAAGACGAAGGGGGGAGAGGGGCCTGGGCCCCTGAGATGGGGGAGTGATTTGGGAAAGTGGCCTCATCTAACCCTATAGGGGGATCATTATACTCTGCTTTCAGCAAAGGGAACATTATGGAAAAATGCTAGATTTTGAGAGGAAAAGTTTTCACTAAACGTGTAACGTAGGATGCACTTACGTTTCCGCATAATTTCAAAACAAAAAAAATTTCCCATTGGAAAAATTACAATCATACGGGCGAAAAACCCCGCTTCAAGGTTTCGTATGTGCATCCGAAAAAGGAAGGTTCTTACCAAAAAATCTCTGCCCCTGCTGTTCACCTCTCTCTCTGTTACCTCTCTCTCTGTTCACCTCTCTCTCTTTTCCCCTCTCTCTCTGTTTTCCCCTCTCTCTCTCTCTCTCTCTCTCTTCTCTCTCTCCCCTCTCCTCTCCTCTCTCTCTCTCTCTCTTCCCCTCTCTCTCTTCTCTCTCCTCTCTCTCTTCCTTTTCTCTCTTCTCTCTCCCCTCCTCTCCTCTCTCTCTCTCTCTCTCTCCCCTCCTTTTTCTCTCCTCTCTCTCTTCTCCCCTCTTTTATTTTTTTATATTTTATATATATATATTTAAATACTTTCGCTCTCTCCCTTTTCTCTCTCTCTCTCTCTCTCCTCTCCTCTCTCTCCTCTTCCCTCTCTCTCTCTCTCTCCCTCTCTCCCCTCTCTCTCTCTCTCTCTCTCTCTCTCATCTCTCTCCCTCTCTCTCTCTCTCCTTCTCTCGTCTCTCTCTTCTCTTCTTCGTTCTCTCTTCTCTCTCTCTCTCTCTCTCTCTTCCTCTCTCTCCTCCTCTCTCTCTCTCTCCTCTTCTCTCTCTCTCCTCTCTCTCTCCTCTCTCCTTCTCCCCCCTCTCTCTCTCTCTCTCTCTCTCTTATATATATATATATATAATATATATTATAAAATAATTAATATCCTCTTCTCTCCCGCTCGTCTCTCTCTCTCCTCTCTCTCTCTCTCTCTCTCTCTCTCTCTCTTTTCTCTCTCTCCTTTTCTCCTCTCTCTCTCTCTCTCCTCTCTCTCTCTCTCTCCTCCTCTCTCTCTCTCTCTCCTCTCTCTCTCCTCTCCTCTCCCCTCTCTCTCCTCTCCTCTCTCTCTCTCTCTCCTCTTATATTTTTATTTTTTATTATTTTTATTTTTTTTATTTTTTTTCATCTAATATATATTATATAATATATATATATATATATATATTTCTCTTACATCATGAATATATAATATTTAATAAAAGTCACGCACTATATCTGCTCACAAAATGAGGAAGTTACCAGTTAATTTTGTGGATGGACGGCTGAGTAAACCTCCCCCCCAACACCCCCGCACCCACTGCATGCGCTGATTGGTTCTAATTACCCCTAGTCCCGAACAGCAATAGACTTCTACAATATGCAGGCGGGGGTGACATATTGTTTTGTCTGTTGATAACAATATTAAAGCCATTCTACAAAAGTTTGAGTAACAATAACAAAGGTATTCATGTATATCAAGACATATGAAGTATATGTTTGTTTTTATTTATTCAAGTTATCCTGGTATGTTGTCAGCTCTACTGTATGAGAGAGAGGAGAGAGAAAGAGAGAGAGAGAGGAGAAAATTTACGATTTATTATAAACAGCAATTTACGATTTATTATAAACAGAAATAAACATTTGATAAACAGAAGAAAAGAATATACATTTTTATCTCGGAGCAAGGAAGAAAGAACAATCCGAGGACTGGAAAAAATGAATTGCAGAGTAAAAACAGGAAGTGGTCTGGTGGTCTAGGCCCGGTCTTGCTCACCAAACACAGAGTGGACTGCAGGCATGTTTTGTCGTCATTTTGTGCCATCTTAAGCTTAAATGAAATGAGTGCTTAAGACTAGATTAACAAAAGAAACTCGTTACATACCATACCACTCATTAACAAAAAATACTTTTCCTCCCTTATCTTTTTCGCTAATACCTTATTTCCCTTCATTTTTACATAGCTTAGAAAACAATCCTTCTCTATTCCTTTCTTTTCTCAGAAAACAATATTCCTTTTTTCTATTTACTATCTTGAATTATGGATCCTCGTTCCTCTTTTCCTCGCTCAGAAAACAAACTCCCTCCTTTCCACTCTTTTTCTCTAAATAATAATCTCCGTATCTCTTTCCCTAACTCATTTGCTTAGCCACACACGTACGTTCTTTCTTGAAATGGATGCAAAAGGCTGTCTCTCTCTGACCAGAACTATAGTGGTTGCGTTTCTAGCAACATAATTGATACAAGGCAGGTGTTGCTCCAAGGTGTTTATATAGTGGGTGTTATACGAGGTTGTAAAGGGCTATATTTGCTCTTCCTGGCACCTCAGTCTCTCTCTCCTATGTTTGCCTGAGGTGGAGGGAGGACAGGGCGTCGGGGTAAGGACTGAGGATGTGAAAAAAAGATGTTGGAGATGAAATTGGATACTGAGGTAACGGGTGATGTGGAATGATTGATCGGAGTAATTCTTTAGCTCCTTATTATTTCTCTCTCGTTCTCTCTATATCTCTCTCTCTCTCTTATTCATTCTTCGATCGTTTTCTTGTGATTTTTCCGTTCCCCCTCCCTCCATCCCTCCCTCCTACCATCCATCCAGGCGCATGTTCTCTCCCTTTCTCTCTACAGATGTCTCCTTACTTTCACTCTGTGGTCAAGCGAGCCATTACTTTCAAAAAGTATAAGTTCCTCTTCATCCTCCTCTTCTCCCACCTTTTCGTCTCTTTCCTACTTCTATACAAAGAAATATCTAATATTGATACGAAACGATGTACGATACGATCGTATCAATACTAAAACTATATAAACGATGTACAATACGAATTGATACGTACAATGATACGAAATAAATTTCGTATCATTGAATTTTTTTCATTTCTAGAAATTGGTGTCACGGTGAAGGATGAGTAGGATTGAGGTAGGCTTTTTTTACCTTTTTTTTCCTCCTCCCCTACTCCGCTTCCTCCATAAGCCCCGTTCCTTTCATCCTCCTCTCCGTCGTCTCTCTTTTACAGTTCCCCACCCTTTTTTTTTTCTCTTTTTTTATTTAAACAACTTACATCCTGGTTGACATGGGGCTACAAATTGGTAAGGAGGTTGATGAAGGCATTAAGTGGCAGAAGCGAAAGATGTCCCCTGTCCCGAAGACATCTATCCGAAAGCCTATCCAAATCCTTGCAAATAAAAACAAAGGAGTAAGTAAGTAAAACAGTGTTACGGCTGGGGGTCACTTCCCGGCACAGGCACTTGTCAGGCGCACTATTGAACGTACCCCTGTATGTCCTTTTGTCTACTAAAAATAAATGTGTGCCCACTATGTGTAAATGTTTTGTCACTATTTGTGGGGTCCTGTCCATTGTGTGTCACTAATGCCCACGAAAACTTTCACGCCTTAGGTAAACTAAGGGGGATGTAAGGGGCACCTCTGGGGGCCCCGCCATTTTCACCTGCTTGGTTTCAGGGCCACAAACATCCCCCTCAACCGTGAAGGCGTTCCACATGTCCCCCGTCCCCCAAGAAAAGGTTTTGGGCGGGCCCATCACGGTGGGGGTCCCGGGCCCTCGGGAGGACCCCGACACTACCGTCCTCGAGCGCCACAGACCTCCTCCACGGGCCCGAGTCCTCAAGTTGGGAAAGTGTTGAAACCGGGCCTTGGGGCAACCCCTGTATTCTCCTCTCTTCCGTCTCTCCTCTCTTTTCCCCGGTCCCCTTCTCTCTTTTTCTCTTTTCTTTTCCCCTCATCCTCTCCCCCACTCTCTTCGTCTCTCTCTCTCTCCCCTCTCTCTTCCTCTCTCTCCTTCCTCTTCCTCCTCTCTCTCTCTCTCTCTCTCTCTCTCTCTCTCCCCTTTTCTCTCTCTTCCTCTCTCTCCCTCCCTCCCCTTCTTTTCCCCTCTCTCTTCTCTCTTCTCTCTCTCTCCTCTCTCTTCTCTCTCTCTCTCTCTCTCTCTTCCCCTTCTCTCTCTCCTCTCTCTCTCTCTCTCTCCTTCCTCTCTTCTCTCTCTTCTCTCTCTCTCTCTCTCTCCATCTTCCTCTCTCTCTAAAACACGTTTCCATTTTCCTCCATTTTTTTTTGTTCGCCGGGAAATTCTCATTTGGCCCAGTGTGGCTGTTGCTGTCTTTTTTCTCCCTTTGTAGTCCTTTGTTGCCGGGGGTTATATGGGTTTTGGAAATATTAAAAAGAAAAACCATCTTGGGCAAAGTTTAGGAGAGAGAAGAGAGAGAGGGAGAGAGAGAGGAGAGAGAGAGAAGAGAGAGGAGAAGAGAGAGAGGGGAGAGAGAGAAAAGGAGGGGAAAAGAGAGAGAGAGGGGAAAAGAGGGGGGAAAAGGGGAGAGCATGGGGAACGAAGGAAAAAAAAAAGTCTCGGGGGAAAAAAGTTAATTTTTTTGCTGTTTTTTTTTAATTTCCCCCCCCCCCCCCCCCATTTTTTTCCCCTTTGGGTTTTTTTTTTTTTTGAAAGGGGCCGCGTGGGGGAGTGGGGGTTTTGGAGGTCTTGGGGGGGGGGGGGGGGCGGGGGGGGGGGGGGGAGGGCAATTTTTTCCCGGCCTCAACAAAAAAAAAAGGGGATCTAAAACCCAAAAGGGGAAACCCTTTCTTCGGACTATTACCTTCATTTGATTTTTTAAAAGGTTTGGGACACCTCCCTCCCCCCCTTCCCCTTCTCCTACTTCTCCTTCCGTATCTCCCGCGACAACATAATCATACAACGACAACCTCCATACATCAGGTGCGTATTATCGGAACGGTGAGAGTGACCGGATTTTGTACAGTTATGGACTGGACTTGACCTGGTATGCAGTCCGCGTCTCGCTCAACTTGGTCATCGCGTTACCGTGCCACGTTCAGGTCTTAGGCATAGTTGTGGCTCCAAGAATTGTCACATGTGGATTCTTTTTTCTAAGATTGATTAATGAAAAGCTTACTTAATTATGTTTGGTAGCTTCCTCCTAGTCAGTTCAATATGTAGGGTTTGTCATGCTGGTGTTCTGTTCTCTGTTCACCCGCCCATTGCAACCTTATCCCGTCCCTTGTTGTAAAGTTGTTCACATTTGTTGTTGGTGAGTCAAAAAAACTTAATCTTTTCTCCAGCTCCGTGTGTATGTGTGCACCTTTGATTCCCTCTGGTATCACAACTCCAACCCTAATCCCGCCCTACGCCCTCTCCTCCCTTCACCGTCCCTGTAATGGTTATATTCTCCAAGACCCACTTAAGCGCGGCACTTTTCCCGCAAACAAGCATAGAGTCTAATCAGCTCGAGGGACGAACACTAATTACTTCATCTTGGCCGCCTCGGTCTTGTGGGAGGAGCATGTAGCTGTGTTGCCCCACAGCAGGGAGTGTCACGGGCCGGTACCGTGACCGGATGTGCGGAGCCGCCGAATGAGGACGTGCGCTACATACAGTACAAAAAATGTGCACGTTTCCACCGAGGGAAGAATGGGGCGGCGGCTATATACTTGGACACATCCGACACCCACACCCGCCACCCCCAACCAGCGGTTCCTCCCACTGTGGGTTCCTCACTTCCTGTGGGTGTGGGTTCATTGCACGTCACTAAGTCTTGTTTGCAGGGAATCTCCCTCCATCAGTAGGGAGACTACTTAGTCCCGGGCGCCGAGCACGCGTTTCCTGCCGTAAAGGACTCGTCAGATGTTTCCTGCTGGCCATTGCTGACCTTAGTGAGGGAGAATCGATGCTAATAACTTATAGTCACCAGTGGGAATGGTGTTGCCTTAAAACTATGTAACGGAGAGAGCCTGCCGAAGCAACTTATCACTTGTAATATTCTAAACTTAATTAGGTATGGAAGTTCAATGGAGTACACGTAAAATCAGAGATTTCATGAAAGTGCCCTAACACTTCCTTCCAAACCTTGCCTCATCCAGGCCTACCCACTGATCGTCACGCTCGGTGCACCATCGTCGTCTTACTTAACAACCTACCTCAACATTAGAGCGTCTGAGATTTCTTTTTGTTGATCAGTTTCATCATGATCTCACTGGATTCTAATAGCGATATCGATCCGATGCTGATCCCGATCTCCACATGAGATTCAGCTCATTGCGCCTGCAACAAATGGCGTGTGTCAGGCTCCTTCATAATATGAAAACCAAACGAATGAACAGCAATATGATGTGTCTGACACGGACTGATGTCGATTCAAAAGTGAACCCCAGGGAGGAACTGATTTCTTAATGAAATGTGTTGCGAGTCTGTTCAAGAAAAACGGAGAATGAGGAAGAGGAAAGGTGAAATAAGGAAGTAGACTCAAGCTATGGTCGCTACACCTGTCGCTGTCAGGCTTCGTCCAAAATGTAAATTATGGGATGATTACCAACGATTACCAAAGAAAAGGAAGGAAGTAAGGAACTACGACTCATTTCTATATTATGTATTCATATATTCATTCACTTATTCGTTTACTTATCTATTATGTCATTCATTTTCTTGTCTCGTCCTTCATTTTGGTATTTTCTGTTGGAGTAACAAGGTCTTCGTGTATGTGTTCGTGGAGGGGAAGGTGGGAGTGTGATAGCGGCGCCCCCCGCCCGCGGCGTCACTCACCACCACCACCGCCCACCACCACCCCCCTCCCTCCAACCCGAACTCAGTATTCCGTTGAGAGTAGTAAGGCGGAGTCGGCGGCGGCTTCTTTTATGTCCCCAGACAATGAAACCTCGGATTTCTGAAGCCCTGCGTCAGGGCGTGAGGAGTGGGGGAGGGCGTGATGGGAGGACAGGTGTAGGGGGTGTGGAGGCACAGGAGGGGAGGAGGAACAAAACAGAGGTCAGGGTGAGGAGATAAGGCTGTGTGGAGCGAGGGGAAAGAGAGGAAAATGGGGGTCAGGGTGTGGAAGCAAGAGTGTGAGGAGGAAGAGGAAAGGGAGGTAAGCAGGGGTCAGGGTGTGGAGGGAGGGGTCAGGGTGCCGCTAACTGAATAGTATCACAGGAAATCTTTCACATCATATCTTGGTTCATATATTCCTAGGTTCAGTAGCCTCCTCCCTCCTTCCCTCTTATACCTTCTTACCTTCCTTTCCCTTTTCCCTATATCTCTCCTTCCGTCCTTCCCTTCCTCCTTCCCTCCTCACACAACCCAGACCCAGTGCCTGAGAGACAAGCAAAAGGCACAGAGATAGACAAAAACTAGACAAGAACAGAGATGAACAAAAAGCAGACAAGTAGAAATACACAAAAAAGCAAGCAGGCACAATAACAGACAGTATGACAGACGGACAGACTTTACGACACATCGATATAAAGCTCCGCAACAATTGTGTTACTTCCGCTTGAAGATTCATATAAATGTAAGTTTTAATTGTAATTATCTACTTGATAAAGGTGAAAACAAATATATTTCAAAGATCTAAAACAAATGATATGATGAAATTAAATGGTCAAAGTAAATCTTGTGTATATGGAAACACAAACAAAGAGAGAGAGAGAGATAGGGGGGGGGGGGTGGAGAGACTCACAATTAGAGCTGTTAGATAAATACTAGATACTCAAAGTAAAACTGGTCACTTTTGCAAGATTAGGAACCTTGCACAAAACATTTAAAAGACCTTAATGAACTTAAGTGTGTATGTTTTGACTCTGTGTGTGTGTGTGGTGTGTGTGTGTGTGTGTGTGTGTCAGTAGTGCTCATGAGGGGTTCTTATGTACCTTTTCCCAAGTATACTAGGTTAAGGCGACGGAAAGAAAAAAGGGAAGAGGGAGGATAAAGGAGAGTGCTTCACGTGTGGGGGTCACACTGAGACGTGATTCAGCTCATTGAACACGAACTCATTTGTTTGTACAATGTCTCGGTAAACAATTTCAGTCCCAGATCTTTTTAGAGAACGTGAGAGAAAAAAAGAGAGAAAGAGAGAGCGAGAGAGAGAGAGAGAGAGAGAGAGAGAGAGAGAGAGAGAGAGAGAGAGAGAGAGAGAGAGAGAGAGAAAAGAGAGAGAGGGGGAGAAGAGGGGAGAGAGAGAATTAGTTATCGGTCTTCTATTGTACTACGTGTTTTGGTATGTGTGCATGAGTGTTTGTGTTTCTGTGTGTGTGTGTGTGTGCGTGTGTGTGTGTGTGTGTGTGTGTGTGTGTGTGTGTGTGTGTGTGTGACTGCGGTTGCGCGATGGGAGCGAAGGCAGACCAGGGGGGGAGCGGGGGATTCACATACCGACCCCGTGACCGTCTCTCTGACTGTGTGTGTGCGTGTGTATGTGTGTGTGTGTTGTGTGTGTGTGTGTTGTGTGTGTGTGTGTGTGTGTTGTGGTGTGTGTGCACGTGCACCTCACCGTTATCATTGTATTCTTATCGCCTTCCGGTTCTTCTTCTTTTGTTTTATTCTTCAGTCATTCTTCTTTACTTAAGAATAGTTCTTTATGAAGTATACCTTGGAAAACACAAAAAGACAAGGAGTGTAAAAAAAAAAAATGCAAATGCTTAAAATACTCATATTTTTTCCTGGCTGGTTTCCTGTTCTTTCCGTTCATCTGCATGTGTTTGAAGGAAGGCAGGGAAGGGATGAAGGAATGGAACAAAACAGGAGAGAGATAATAAGATTGGGAGAAAGCAGGGAGGGAGGAGGAAAGAAAAAACAGAGAAATATAGGAGACAATGTTTTTGGGGGTTGAAACATGAATTTACCTTCTCTCCGGCTAAGGGAATAAGTAACAATCAGTGAAGTTACTGACGCAAGGAAGGCCTCCATCAGCAGCCAAGTAATAATTGATATGTTGCGGTGAGAATGAGGTGTTCCCAAAACGCACGTTCGAGTCCCGCTCATCACGCCTGATTATATCTCCGCATCTCAGTCTGTGGGCCGTGATATCTATCACGTTATTAGTTAACTGTTACTTTAATTTCGGCTCAATCAGTATCACTAATTGGAGAAGTTAAAAAAGATACGTAAAAAAATGTAAATATATCGACTTTTGAAGCACGCAAGGTACTTTCATCCGTAACTTTAAGTCTGACTTTAATGGGAGAATAGAAAAATAATCTAATAGTAAGAAAATGACAGGTTGTAAAACATTATAGGTATTCAATTTTTTTTGGAGGCAGGAGACAAAGGTTTCTATACGAACATATGCCTTCATTCACGATAATATGTTTGCTTATCCATGAAGCAACAACAGTAACCGCTTTTGGTTGTGTTAGTAGAGAAAAAAAGAAGAAAAGGAGGAGGTGGAATAAACAAAAAATGGAGGAAAAAAAGAAGTAAAGGAAAATTTGGATGGGGAAAAAGAAAATTAAGATAGTAACAGAGAAAAGGAAAAGGGGAAACAAGATGAAGAACTCAAAAGAAGGAAGAAGAGTAGGTACAATTAGTGTTGTTACTCACCTCAACCAACTAACCACACGGACACCTGAAATATGTGTTTGTTGCTTCTTGACGTTAACATTCTCTGCGGTGGTGGCGGTAAGTGGCGGGCGTGCTGTGGCGTGTGTGTGTGCTTGTGTGTCCGTCCTGCACCAGTCCAGCCCCATACCTGCCTTGCCCCGCCCTGCCCTATATCGCTTCCTATTGCCTCACATACGCTAAGTCCTTTTCTGGTCATCTGTCTCATTCTTCTCATCACATGCCCCTCTGATTCAGATCTAAAAAAGCCTTAAATTCCATTCCAGCTCAATCCGACCTTCACCTTATCAGTAAACATCCAATTAAAAAAACGGCCACTCATGATAGAGTTTTCAGACGTCAGACAAATTACCAAAAGTGCTCACAACTGTTTCGAGTCTTATCATTACTCAATTTGAGGCACAAGATAATAAATACTTGAAAATCCCAAATATCTGGACTTTACCGTTATAATGCTGCTAAATATCTTTTTTCGTCAAGAAGTTTGCTTGGTATCTGTTCATAGAAATCACATGTTATCACTGCGAGCTTAAAAGAAACTTAAAATGGCATACGGCATGACTAAGGAATCGTTCAATAAACTCGAACAATATAAATCCACTGTGAACACAAACCTGGCGGAGTAGCAATTTAGCAATACGAAGAATAACATGTTTGAGCCGGGCACAAAACTCTTCCCTCACATTCCACTGCATCAACCAGTGAAAAGAAAAGAAAAGAACAGTACTGCCCTAAATAAGAAAGAACAACAAAAATAGTTTTACGAAAAAAAATATAGAGAAAATGTAATTTCTCTCGCCATCTTACGGTTCTCAATTGTTTATAGACTGTATTTCTTACAGTTTTGGTAGTGTTAGTTTATGAAGGTGGTGTGAATGTTGCTACTGATGATGATATTGGTGGTGGTGGTGGTGATGGCAGTGGTGGTGGTGGTGGTGGTGGTGGTGGTGGTGGTGGTGATGGCAGTGGTGGTGGTGGTGGTGGTGTGGCGTCACGCATTCCACCGCCGGACATTCCTGATAAGCTTAATACATGTGTTTACGCGGCGCGACAGATGGCAGCAGGAAGATCAGGAAGGAGGTTAATAGAAAACCGAAGAGGAAACTATCACATCCCATTTTAAGTGTAGTATGTAAGATGTGTGTGTGTGTGTGTGTGTAAGAGAGAGAAGAGACGAAGAGAGATAAGAGAGAGAGAAGAGAAGAGGGGAGAGAGAGACAGAGAGAGAGAGAAGAGGAGAGAGAGAGAGAGAGAGAGAGAGAGAGAGAAAAGAGAGAGAGAGAGAGAGTAGAGTTTCCCCTTCTTAACCACATATGATATAACTCTAGGCTGACACACTTTCGTTCTTGTGGCCATCCTGAACATCACCACCTGGAGATATTTGTGTATCTCTCTCTCTCTATCTATCTATCTATCTATATATCTGTGTGTGTGTGTGTCTGTGTGTGTGTGTGTGTGTGTGTGTGTGTGTGTGTGTGTGTGTGTGTGTGTGTGTGTGTGTGTGTGTGCGTGTGTGTGTGTAGGTCAGCGGAGTGATCAGGTTTAAGTGTACAGTTCGTGCTGCTTGCAATGCTCCTGTACTCTTTCCCCTACACCACACACCTCTTTCCCCTCCCCTCTCCCCTTTCCATGCAGCAGCCTCCTACGCCACCACAGTTTATTGTATCAGTCACGAAGGAACGACAAGGTGCCTATCTTGTCTTTTCGATCAACCGCAAAGCAACGGCACTGGCGAAAAATGCAGTTTCAAAGGTTTAATATTATGTGATCAGTGTACAGGAATAAATAAATACACTCAAACGAGGAGTCATGTTGGTTTGTCCTTGTTTGTGTCATTTATCACTCTTAATACCCATAAGCAGTAGTCAGATTTCAAGAGGCATTCAGAGAGACAATAAGTTAATCCCTGATACCCCCAACCACCATCCTTCCCTCCCTCCTCTGCGCCCGGGAGGGAGGGATGGAGGGAGGGACGGAGAGAGGGAAGGGGAGAGGGAGGGATGGAGAGAGGGAAGGGGAGAGGATTGGAGGAAGGGATTTAGGAAGGGAGGAGAGACAGGGAGTGAGTTAAGATGTAAGGAGGGAAAGTTAGAGGGAGAGAGAGAGAGAGAGATACAGAGAGAGAGAGAAAAAAAAAACCACGTGCTCTATAGGAAAAAAGGTAAAAATAGTTGACAAAGAGGAGTGTTAGGTAATAGCCGCCATCCATAATGTAAGACCTTTCATGAGGCTGACTGGGAAAAATGACCCAAGATGGAACAAGGAACTACTTGGAAGAGGAAGAGGTAAGAATCAGGTGTGAATTGTACATGTAGGTAACACTAGTACAAAGAAAGTAAACCACTGACGAGGATCTAGTTATCTGATATATATTTTAAATTTATATATATTTTTAAGTAAGTGTATTTAGATCGAAAAATGCCTGATCTTATGTCGTATACAAATTTTGTGGTTATTGATAACTCTCCCTATTTTTTTTTTTTC
>JACEEZ010000860.1:32500-35000 GCA_016584305.1 Chionoecetes opilio | reverse complement strand
AGAGAGAGACAAAAAAGAGAAATAGAGAGAGTGTGTGTGTATGTGTTTAGGTTTTGGAATTCGGTAATGAGACTACACGAGAGACTCGGCTGTGAATCAAACATAGACCTATTGAAGTAGATTTTTCGATTTAGTATATTGTACATTTTCAAGATTGCAGATGTACATGGGGTCAAGATATCAGTCCTCAGTTAGCAGGAGGAGCCATACAATTGGTTGCGTCTCCTTCCCGTTATCCTGACTTCCTGAACATGCAGTCAGGCACGACTTTTATGTAGCGCTATTGTGGCGGCTCTTGGTTGCTCCTCGAGGGGTAATTGTGGAGTCAATTTTTCCCTTCGTCCCACCATTAGGGTTGTGTTGTGGAGGCCCAGGAACAGTTACTTGTCCAGGAACTTCGCGCATCGTGGGTTGACAGCCAATATTTCGTCCAGTTTGTATGTCAGCTATATCCAGTCTACATTTTGTACGTGTCCTGTCAGTGGCTGTTCGAATCTAGTATTTGTGTATATGCGTGCGTGCGTGCGTGCGTGCGTGCGTGCGTGCATGCGTGCGTGCGTGCGTGCGTGTTAAAAAATATATCTCTTGAATGCTACTTTTTCTAAGTCAGTTCGTTCGAGTATTTTCGTCCTACATAAATTACACACGTACTGCCTGTACAGTACTGTACTATCTACATACACAGTACCTGCTTAGATATCATGATTAATTAACAGCCAGTTTTATGTACATTTTCTACTCTGTTCCATATACTACTGATAACGGCATTTTCCTGAAAGCATTTTATGTGCTTTATACAACACACCTTCACGTGCTCCACACCATAGCATTGTCTTATCCTCATTCCCCTATAACCAAATTCCTCAACCCGCCCGATCATGCAGCTTCCTATCCCTCTTCAAATCCAACAAAGAGAGAAGCTTCCCGTGAGAGACTCCGACCAGCGAGAAAGTAGCTATCCAGCGATTCCCTGGCAATTACAAAATGACCGAAGAGGGTTTCCACGTCCTTCTGTAACCATTCTTCTCAGCCGGCTACCTAGCCGCGAATGATCATGGACACAGACCTCTGATACATCCATTGTATAACCACGATGCTACTCTAGCGCCGCCCTCAGAGTTGACGCTGCCTCATGAAGAAGGAAGATTAATTTGAATTGAGAAGAAACTAGAAAGAGAGGCATGTGAGGGATTTGATTATAGAGTTCTGCATCATCACGAAGCAGTGTACGTGTACGAGGATGTGTTTATCTGGCGCTCTGAGGTGACGCTCCTACTGGGCTGGGAATTACGCCTCGGTAAACACGGCACATGTGAGATCTGCGTTACGACACACACGGCGTCTCCTGCATCAGTGGAATGGTGTGAAGCCGTGAGATATATGGGGATAGGTACTGAGGCAGGTGACGGGAGAGGTAGGAAGCGCTGAGAAACAGGAAGGGAAGCTTGGGAATGACGAGTGATGTGAATAGCACGAGAGAAAGAGGCCATGAGAAGCAGAGAGCAGGCAAGGGTGAGAGGCGTAGGGCTGTGAAGAGTAGAAGAAATGTGTTAGATATAATGAGGTGAGATACAGGGACCACGAGGGTCAGAGGAGAATGTCTTAATCAAGTTAAGGTACAGAAAGAGTTGTATTGGTCACGAATTTTTTTTTCTTTCTCTCTCTCTCTCTCTCTCTCTCTCTCTCTCTCTCTCTCTTCTCTCTCTCTCTCTCTCTCTCTCTCTCTCTCTCTCTCTCTCTCTCTCTCTCTCTCTTCTCTCTCTCTCTCTCTCTCTCTCTCTCTCTCTCTCTCTTCTCTCTCTCTCCTCTCTCTCTCTCCTCCCCTCTCTCTCTCTCTCTCTACTCTCTCTCTCTCTCTTCTCTCTCTCTCTCTCTCTCTCTCTCTCTCTCTCTCTCTCTCTCTCTCTCTCTCTCTCTTTTCTCTCTCTCTCTCTCTCTCTCTCTCTCCTCTCTCTCTCTATCTCCTCTCTCCTCTCTCTCTCTCTCTCTCTCTCCTCTCTCTCTCTCTCTCTCTCTCTCTCTTCCCCTCTCTCTCTCCTCTCTCTCTCTCTCTCTCTCTCTCTCTCTCTCTCTCTCTCTCTCTCTCTCTCTCTCTCTCTCTATCTCTCTCTCCTCTCTCTCTCTCTCTCTCTCTCTCTCTCTCTCTCTCTCTCTCCTCTCTCTCTCTCTCTCTCTCTCTCTCTCTCTTCTCTCTCTCTCTCTCTCTCTCTCTCTCAGCTTCTCCTCGATTATCCCTCTGTTTCTGAAATTTTTTCTCGCCCTCGGGTACGATGATACTGTTCGTCGGCAAGGAAAAGTAATGTTATAATTTTAGTGGTAAGCTGGGCACCCTGCCTTATACGCTTGTTCAGCCGAGATCAGCCTCTGGAATGCCTGGTGAAAAAAGCATTTAGTATCAATAGGTTGTTGAAAGCAAAACATTGTTTTTTTATTAGTAGATAAAAATGTAGATTGAGTGGTCGTTACAATGAGGAATAGTATATATTAGTTGATCATGATA
>JACEEZ010000860.1:0-25000 GCA_016584305.1 Chionoecetes opilio | reverse complement strand
GTGTGTGTGTGTGTGTGTGTGTGTGTGTGTGTGTATGGGTGTGTGTGTGTGTGTGTGTGTGTGTGTGTGTGTGTATGGGTGTGTGTGTGTGTGTGTGTGTGTGTGTGTGTGTGTGTGTGTGTGTGTGTGTGTGTGTGTGTGTGTGTGTGTCTGTGTGTGGCTGTGTTCATGTATAACTATCATCTCAGTTTCATAACATTACCTGCAATATGGCTTACTGTGTGCTTCATTCTGTGTGACCTTCGTTTGATCTGACCTTGCCTCACCCTCTCTCCTTTCCTGTCCTCAGGTAGCGGCGCGCTCAGCCTACGTGCAGCAGGATGTCAACTTCTGCCCCGACATGAGTGTTCGTCAGACTCTCCTTCTGCACTCCTTTTTTCGTTCTTCTGGCGACGTGACGCGCGTGAGGGAGGTGAAAGCCAGGGTAAGTGTAACGAGGAGGGGAGGGTAGGAAGTAAAGCAAAAATATATGGGAAATAAGAGAGACGTGAGATAGATACCGGGTAAAATAAGAAATAGATAAGGGAATGTCACGTTTGCATAGGAAACATGAAAAAAATGGGGTAAGAGGAGAGAATAAAAGGAGAAATAGCATGATAAGTAATTAATGACCGAGAAGAAGTAAGAAAATGGAGGAAAGGAGGCAGGGAAGAGAAGCAGAGGAGGTGGAAGGGTTGATGGGAAAGGAGGAAGATACAAAGGATGAAAACCAAAATGTATTCCAGTTGAAGAAAGAAGGAAAGAAGTTGGAGAAGAAAAGGAATACGGAGGTAAATAGATGAATGTGACAGATTTCATAAGGACGAGATTGAAGCACCGAAAAGAGCTAATGTATTGCCTGATTAGGAAAAATGACAACATCGACGTAATGAAGAGTAAAAATTAGAAAACAAACGAAGGAGGGAAGGTATTATAAAATACAACATAAAAGCGTAAGGGTGTATCATTGAGTATAAAAATTATTAATGCACGTGTATGTACCTGTAATTAGTCTCATTTAGGTTCCATCCTCGCACCTCTTGACTCCAATGAAGCACATGTTACCTGTTGCTTCTAAATTCCCATAATTATAGCTTGCCTAATTACACAAGGCTTGTATGTGACTCCTTACAAATGAGAGTGACGTGTCTTTGCATGGACAGAAAATGAATAAAGGGAAGAAGAATACACACGGATCCATAGTAAACACATTTAAAAGAAAGCTTCGAGTCTTATACCTAAGATAGTACATGTTGAATTATTGTGTATACGTGTGTGAGGAAAGGAGCGAGGCGAATGAATCCATAAGTGAAAATAGATAACAGGAAAACTACGCGTCTTATTACCGGGGAATTACACCTGTTAAATTACTGCTGGGTGTGTGAGGGAATGGCGAAGAAGAGCAGGAAGAAGAGGCAGTAAGGGAGAGGAGGAGTGAGGGAGGGGGAGGAGCCTGAACGAGGGCCTTGACGCGTAATGTGTAATGGCGGCCGGAGTTCCTCACCAGATGTCGTTGTTTACAGTTCATTAACATTTCTTCCTTCCGAATCGCCTAACCACTAATCGCATTCACCTGGCTTAATGTCACCAGTTCTTCCTCCTTTTTCCCACCTCCTTTCCTGCCCATTCCTCCTCCTCCTCTTCCTCCACCTCCTAATCTGCTTTTATTGATTCTGAATCGTCTTGGTAGCTCGGTTTGTTTTATGATCTTTCTACTTGTCGCTTCGCTGCCGTCTTTGCTCTTCAGTCCGCAAACTTGAGTGTCTCTTCTACGCTGTTCATGATCACACTTCCTTCTTGTGTACGTGTTCAGTTCATATCAGTTGTTTATTTTAATTTCCATCCAACATCTGCTTCTCTAAATTGTGGAATATCATCAATTTACTACCGGCTATTTTATATTGTTTGTGTTAAAGAAAGAGTTCCTTTAGATATAGATTTTCCTATTCCATTGCCTTCGCTTTTCATTCGTCTTTAAGTCAGTCATGAAATCCTCACAGTTGAAAGCAGTAATGTCACTTCTCTGTACTTACAAGCCTGTCTACCCTTATTGATTTATTTATTTATATCACATGTCATAATATCAGTCTGTATGTCCTTATTTACCCTTGTGTTCTCGTTTCTCAGATCAACGGCCTCATCAATGACCTAGGGTTGGAGCAGGTCCGCCACACACGCGTCAAGGACCTAACACTGAGCGAGCGGCGGCGACTCAACGTGGCTTGTCACCTGCTGCTGGAGACCAACGTGGTGCTCCTCGACCAGCCCACCCGCGGCATGGACATTTTCGACACTTTCTTCCTCGTCGAGTACCTAAGGCAGTGGGCGTGTCGCGGCAGGATAGTGGTGAGAGAGACAGAGAGAGAGAGAAAGAGAGAGAGAGAGAGAGAGAGAGAGAGAGAGAGAGAGAGAGAGAGAGAGAGAGAGAGAGAGAGAGAGAGAGAGAGAGAGAGAGAGAGAGAGAGAGAGAGAGAGAGAGAGAGAGAGAGAGAGAGATACAGACAGACAGACAGACAGATAATATTAGACAAGATGAGCTACTAGGCTTTATTGTTGCTTGGGTTAGGTGGTATTTGGACGTGATAGTTTATGAAGGTGGTGCTTTTTTAGTTCATTTTCAATTGTTTTTTTCTCCCCTTGCTTGAAATTGCTCATCCTCACAAATTTCTACTCCACCCTCCCCCATATCTTTCACTTCCTCTCCTTCCTTAACCCTTCTTAACTTTATGTCCTCTCTTCCCATACCAACTTTAATGTCTTACTTAGTTCTATCCTCACTTATATTTTTTACCAACATACATTACCTCCATTTACTTCCCGAGTGTATATATAATCTTCCATCCTTTTATTCCCCATCACCACGTTTTATTCATCTTACCTTACGTAGCCGTCCACTTTCCCTCATTCATCTCTATTGCTCCCACTTTAAGCTTCTCTATCCCATCCGCAGATCATGACCATCCAGCCACCGACGTACGAAATTTTCACGATGATCTCTCGTGTGGCGCTCATCTCTACTGGCCGCCTCATGTACTTCGGGAGGCGGCGGGAGATGCTGCCCTACTTTGCCTTCATCGAATACCCGTGTCCGGCCTACAAGAACCCTTCAGATTATTACCGTCAGTATATTTTGCTTCCACGTAATATCTGTAACATTTGCTCATCTGAGTGATTATGTCATTAAGAAGTTTCTTTTATGCATATATGCCGCAGTAATGAACGAATTTTGATCTAGAAATAAACCTTCCGGATGTCTGACACCTGCGTCGCTCCAAAAGGCTTTTACAGTGGCTCACATTTAGAAGGTATACAGACTTTTTTTCTTTTCAGTTTTTTCATCTCTTAGTATTACTTAGTAATCTTACATAGTTCAATACTAATAAAGCATGTTGCTTCATTATCTTTGCAGTTGACCTGGTGACCCTGGACGACCTGAGCGCCGAGGCAATGCTGGAGTCATCGCAACGCGTAGAGATGCTCGCAGAAACCTTCAGGCGGCGGCAGGAGGCTCTCAGTGACCCCGGCCCACCGCTGCCCTTTCCTCCCAAGGTCCGGAAGGAAAATTTGTGCCTTCAACTTCTAGGCCTATGGATGTAAGTTGCCAGGGTGGTGCGGTAGGGCGACAGGGAGGACATGTTAAGCGGAAAATGTGGCAGTTAGAGTGCGATGGATAAATAACTATGGCAAGGAACCATGTAATACTAATGTTCAAGTGAGTAGGGAAGAGGATTGTAAAGCCTAAAAACAGCTGGCCTAGAGATGAAGAATGACTAGCAGCTCTGCCTTCACCAGGGATTCAGGGATGAGGTCCACAAAGTGCCTGCAATGCCTAAAAGAGTGGAGCGCAAGCACGAAAGTACTTTTCTTCCATTTCGTAACTGTCCGCAATAGAGATCAACTTTTCAAGGACACAGGGATTTAATTACTAGAGTTAAAGGGACCTAACTGCGTTCAACAGGGAGTGCAGTGAACAGAACACCGTGACAAAGAGAGTCGTGGGGCTAAAGAGAGGCTATTGCGGAAGAAGGTAAATTCGCATGAGGAACATCATATTGTGGTAATAGTAAATGATAGTATCAAAAGGCGTGGAATGGATGAAAGTTGCAATTCATAGTGACGGTAATATTAACGGTAGGTTTGGGTGGATGGCAGATTGAGAGAATTCAGATAGGTCGAGATTTATGTTTACAGTTGATTAGCAATTCAGATTCACCGCAGAGTCGCAGTCCAGAGAGATGGTTTGGTTAAGCAACTTAATAGACTTTTCTAGGAGAGAGTAGGAGCGAAACGAAACTAGTACTTTTACAAAATTTTATGTCAGGAAACTGCATCAGGGTATATAACAGTTACATTAGTTTTCGTCCAAGTTTCAACAGAATAGTCAATAGATTTCAATGTCTACCGCTACAGCCGCGCCATGATCTATCAGTTCCCGTACAACATGATGAACTGGCTGGCCGTGACGCTGGTGGCGGGCATCATGTCGGTGGTGGTCGGTGCCGTGTACTGGGACGTTCGCACCTCCCTCCCCCAGCACCAGGACAACGTGAACAATAGAGCGAACTTCCACTACGTAATGGCCACCCTCGCGCTCTGGCCAGTGCTTCTTATGGCCATCTCGGAGGTGTGGCGAGACAAACCAGCAGTTGCGAGAGATGTGGCGGACGGCCTTTACTCCAAAGGCATATATATTATAACGAAGGTGTGTGTGTGAGACGTTTTGTACACTGGTGTATATCATTTGGCTTTCAATAAGATTTAAGATCGTAAATACTATGGTGCTTGGTGGACAAATAGAAGAAGAAAATTAAAAGGAACCGAACACGAATCTTTATATTAAGTGTTTGCTTCCCCAACAGATCTGCTACAGCTTCCTAGCGGCGGGGGGAACTTTCCTCGCCTACATCCTACCAGCGTATTCCATGGCGGGCTTCCCCACCGTCGAGCAGTTCTACATGTACCTGGGATACATGCTGCTCTACCTCTTTGCCGTCCGCGCCATCGCAATAGCCGCAGCCTGCGTCTTCGACTCCAGACACGCCGCCGCCATGACCACTGGATTCATTCTGACGGTGGCCACGCTTGGCTCTGGCTTCACGCTCCATTCCATGGTAAGTCTTATTCCTTTACCTCCTCCTGCTTTCGAAGAGCCGGGATCTAAATGTAAATGCGCCTACGTAGATATCAGTGGGAGGGTGCGAAAGGTAGAGAGCAGGGACCCAAGAGGTGCGTGGTGGATCGATGAGAAAAGAAAGCTGACGAGCAGCCAAGATGTATACTACCGCAGGATTTTTACAATGGATAGTAAAGCATTAGGGTGTCTAGACAGTGATCCCAGAGAATATCATTGTCATGATTGAAAATAATGGAGGCACATCATATAATTGAACGAATAATGCAGACTTGTGTTGCAGTATATCTTACATTGTTGGCATGAGCTAGAAACGAAAAGTGGACACGACTTTACCAGTATTCTTTTTGCAGGATATCTCCCTATGGGCGTGGCCGACACTGTGGTGGTCGCCGGTGCGCTGGGTGTTGCACGAGGTGGAGCGGCAGGAATTCGAAAACACAAATGAATTCTTGTGCGACAGAAATCCGGTGTTACAGGACTCGCTTTCCGCCATCCAGAGGAAGGTGAGTCAGATTAATAAGGTTTATGTTATGTTAAGAAAATGACCTTCAGTAACAAATGAACGATCATATGCAGTAACGAATGAAGCGACAGTATTGTTAGGCACAAATAGTCTTCCATCATGGACAATTGATACGAAGGTGACCACAGCAGGAGAACTTTGGAATCACCTGCTTTAGGGTTATGAGATATTACACAAGTGCAGAAACGACATCTTTTGACTTTTTGAATATATATATATATATTATATTATATATATATATATATATATATATATATATATATATATATATATATATATATATATATATATATATATATATATATATATATATATAAAATATATATATATATATATATATATATATATATATATATAATATATATATATATATATATATATATATATATATATCGTTAAAAGTGATAGCTAGTTCAGCGTTTATTATCTTCTTAAAGATATTTTCTCTTTGTCTTAAGAGTGTCTTATTCTCTTTTGTAATAACTTTTATGACTTCGCCGTAGCTTGTCATGTTTGCTGTATCGCGATTTCGGGTCTAAGAACCCTTCTTCAGCAGCATATGGAAGATGTTTTCTCCTCAGGAGTTGAGGTGAGCATGATTAAGATGCGAGGAGAAGCGCTATTTATAGCCGGTATGCCTGCCTGCCACTGAAGCACTTAAGTTAAAAATCAACAAATTGATAAGCAAGATAATTGATAAGCTTCAAATCCTCATCCTCGTCCTTAAAGTCCTCATCAACAACGGCTCCAGCGAGAGAGACATCAACCGTCAGACTAAGAACATCATGGAGAACTGGTACAACCCTAACGCCATAAAAAAGAGTCAGGACATAACTATCTTCTACCGGGCTTTCTTCTCCACCGCTCACCAGGAAGAAGAAAGAATAATATCACAAATCGTCAACCGTAATGTGAAACCTGCAGACGCAGAGAGGAGAATGAAACTACAAATTTACTACAAGAACAAGAACACCAGCAACCTCCTTCTCCGTAACAGCCCAAGCCAGACGAAGGAGACAAAACAAAAGTCCCATGTCGTATGTAGGATCACTTGCAAAAGAGGAAACTGTGAAGTCCTCCCCTCATCCTACATCGGCATGACGACAACGAAGCTATCTCGGCGCCTTACTTGCCACCTAACTTCCGGAGCCCCCAAAAGTCACCTATTAGAAAAACATGGCAGTATCATCACAAAATTTTTTTAGAAGAAAATACATAATTGGTCGACATGTGTGCAGATGTGCGGCGACATTCAATTCTAGAAGCACTATACATAAAAGACATCAATCCCAAGCTTAACGTACAGGCAAACGACCTACAAGCTCTACCAAGCATGAAAAGAACAAAGGCTAATAACAGCCTACTCACAGAGAAACAAAGCGAGGAGTCAACAACCAATAAGCGTCGCCCACTCACGGAGACAAAAATCAACGAGAAGCAAAAGCTATCTACCAATCAGCTCCGCCCACTAGGCTGCGCGGCAGTCAGACTTCATCAATAAATAGCGCTTCACGCCACAGCTTAATCATGCTCACCTCTACAACTGAGGAGAAAACATCTTCCACATGCTGCTGAAGAAGGGTTCTTAGACCCGAAATCGCGATACAGCAAAAATGACAAGCTACGGCGAAGTCATAAAAGTGATTACAAAAGAGAATAAGACACTCTTAAGACAAGGAGAAAATATCTTTAAAAAGATAATAAACGCTGAACTAGCTATCACTTTTAACGATATATATATATATATATATATATATATATATTGTATATATATGTGTGTGTGTATAAGCACTAGGAAACTTCTTACTGCATTAGGCTGCGCCTTCAAGTAAAAGGCTCCTTCATTTAAAAAGAAACTCATGTCGCCTATACCGTCATGAATTTAGTTATATTTCGGTTTTAGATATTATTTGTCTGACTAAATGAAGTAAGTGTTCATCATCCCTCCTTCGTTTCCCTAGGCGCCTTGTGGGGTGGTGACTGGCACGCAGGCACTCCGCTACATGGGACTGCAGGAAGCCAGCCTCCCAGACACCTTCTACCCAGCTGTGTTTCTCTTGGCGGCGTACTTGTGCGGCCAGATCGTCACCGTCATTGCCTTCGTCGCCAGCAAAAAGCCCAACAGAATAAAAAAATATAGAACGGAATAATAGAGAGATGTACAGGTGGCTGCGGGTTCACCTCAATCCTGTGACTTGCCACTTGTAGTCATAAGAAATAAGATGTGAATAGATAAATGAATAATTATATGAATGAATAAATTGATTTATGGAAAGTATCAAGAGTTGCGGCATACATCAGTAAATAAATCAGGAAAAAAGGAAGAAAAATATATATTCAAATGACATGTTATTCTGTAATGCTAAATCAATTATGTGTTAGCATTGAACAGAAGACTTGAAGACAATGATCTATTCATATATATATATATATATATATATATATATATATATATATATATATATATATATATATATATATATATATATATATATATATATATATGTATATATATGTGTGTGTGTGTGTGTGTATTACACAATGCAATACAATAGCCCCAGTTAGTTCAATGTCAAAGACTAGCTGGCATTACTAAAACCTCAAGGCGTTGGTACAGGAGGCTTAAGCAGATATTTTGTGCTGTCCTCGGGAATCGTAGGGCTGAAAACATATACGAATAAAACACATCAGAAGTATCATTTAATTTCTTGGCAGTGAGGGCGTTGAAGGGGGAGTTGATGGTCAGTGGAAGTAGCTGAGTGGAAGGGGGGATGATAGGTGTGGCGGAAGGAGGGGTAGCGCAAGAAGTCTTTATTGTGCTCGAACCAGCGCTTTCCGTTGGCTTTCCTCTCTATTGTATTTTAAACCCTGCATTTGGCGTTTCCAAATCGTTAATAGTAATGTTACATCTTCAACCTAAATGAACATGAACTCTACTGGGAGGTTAAAGAGTTTAAAGTATCGATCGTGTCGGTTTGTAAAACCTACTTTTCGAACACATCGCTGCGAGTCAGAAAGAAGCCTCAATCATCTGAGCTGCCAGACACTGCCTTGTTAGGTAACAGTCGCCGGGAAACAATGCAGCGGTCGAGGTGTGTCCTGCTGATAGGTTGGTGTGTGGTTGCAGCTAAAACTTGCAGCAGCAACTTTGATCACAAATGTAGGTAAGAAATGGCAGCTTTCATAATAGCTGCGGATGGTTGGTTATGTGTCTCGCCATGAGTGTCTTGTGCAGGGTCTTCTCAATGCTTGCCGTGTTGCGTAGAATGGCATTGGTGTCTTGGTGTGCCGCGCACCTGATCGTGTAGTGTGCAGCATCCGTTATGATGTGCTGCAGAACGTTAAATAAGGAGAATATGAAAGCTGTCATGGATAAGACGGTTGTTGCTGTAACTGTAAGATAATTTGAGGAGAAGTAGACAATCCGTGGCTCGTGACCTTGAAGAAGAAGTCGGCCGGAGTGAAGAAACACAATCATGAAAACATTGCTCAGTACTCACCTTTGCGTTTGTTCGACGTGTATATGATGTTATTTTTCTTTCAATTCAGTTGTTGAATGATTGCCTCACAAACTTAACTGTCGATTGTTAATAACTTATGACCGCCACGGTTCCAACAGTTATTGAACAAGCCAGCAGTAATTTATTGAATTTCATTAGCATTTTCCCTTTTTGTACATAGCCCTTATGTCCGTATCGACTACCACTTACTCTGCTTCCACGTTACGTTACATTTTACTTTGGTCTGACAGTGCGAACATTTTCAGTTAGTTGCACACAGACGACAGTGTGATGAACGCCTGTTGCTAGCTAAACGTGTACAAATGGGAGTAAATACCAACGTGCTCATCCACAAGCAAAGCAAAATCAACGTACCACACACTCTTCCATCTATAGCGCCTGCTAAGGCAAGTATGGTACAGTCTCTCTGTGGGCAGGATGAGTGTTAATGTGAATGTGTCTTCTCTTCAAATGAGACATGTGGTGCACGTTAGAGCACAAACCTCAACTGGTGCATAGTTTACATTTGTTGTCCTGTAAATCTTAGGCGACGTAACCTTAAGTATTCAACCCGGTGCATCATTACCTCGTCTCGCAACAAAGATGGCACAGAGTGGCCTATCGGGATACACTAGTTCTGCCGATGGTCAAGCTTGTTTGCGTAAGTGTAAGGAGACAAGAACGCTATATTAACTAAAGCAAACAAATACTAGAAGGGTCAAAAGGGTAAAATAATGGTATGAAAAATTTATAAAACATACTTGGCATACTTTTATGTTTTAATACACCTCCACCGGGCACTTATAACAACTATAGATCCTGGTTGCTAAGACCTGGAGACTTGACCAAATAAAAAAGACAAGCTGCATTGTTTTATAGATAGATTCAATCATCGCCCTATTATGAGAGATTAATTATAAGAAAGGAAGGTGAAGAACTATGGTGGTCTGTCACTAATGCTCTAGGCCACTGAAAGTTTCTTGTACTTTTTATGCATTGCAACGTCTTAAATGTCTTTTCTTGTATATGTGAGGCGTCGTGACTTTTTTCTCCTTTTGCATTTTGAATATATTTTGTTACAATGTATTGATGTAAATAAAAATGTCCATATGTATACACATTCCAGTCATTGTCATTATTCAGAGAGAGAGAGAGAGAGAGAGAGAGAGAGAGAGAGAGAGAGAGAGAGAGAGAGAGAGAGAGAGAGAGAGAGAGAGAGAGAGAGAGAGAGAGAGAGAGAGAGAGAGAGAGAGAGAGAGAGATAGTTATTTAGCCAAACTGTTATACATATAATAACATTATAACATACATAATGATATAATATTAGGTGAGCCTGTTGAGAGGAAACTCTCTTAAAGGCTTCTATATTTACTCACTTAAAGATTTATCAAATATAATGAATCTAATATAGAATAAATAAATACTTGGTACATATTAATTGAAACTAAGATCTATTGCATACATTTTTACCCAATTAGTTCAGTTAGAGCATAAGCAGTCAGTTGCCTGAATCAAATAGGCTAACATGTACTGTACTATAGCTATACGATTTTTTTCCTACTCTCATTAAAAATCTGGGCTCTCCTACTAGACTATTAAGGTATGTCAATTTAATGTCTAGTGGGCGGCTAGTTGAATATGTCCAACGATAAGGCTCCTTAATGAATATGAGATGAAAATTTTTACAATAAGTTTATTACACAATGTTGCCGCTGAAACTCTTAAAAAATATTGCAAGTTCACAAGATTTTGATGTTGCGGTATACACTGGTCCTAGGGGCGGACAGATTAACAAAGAATGATGTTTCCTACGTATCGTATATCAAAAGCATCAGCTAAAAAATATGCAGTTCTAGATTCACTAATGACTAAGTACTGCATTGAGGGCGAATGCACTATGAAGGAATCGGTATTAGGTATATGATAAGGAAGAGATGACATGTGATATACATTAAAAGTATCATCTGGATTCTCTTTAAGTGGGATTAGTAAGTAGAAACTTAATCCCTGTAATGCAGTCGGTTTATGAACAAGACTAATTGCAGCTCTGTGTAATCCTAGAAATTCTGGTTTTGGAGGGAAAATAATCCTGGTGTAATTACAGTTTGTTCTGGTTATTCCTGGCCCTACAATTTCGCGAGTAATTGTACTCACATGGGTACTCACCCTAAGAGCCGGTGATGAGTAATGTCCATGAACACACGTTTCAGTCACTGTATACGCTGGAAAGTTAATATGTTATTTCGTGAGGATGTAGAGAGACGCCGGGTTGTTGAGGTAGTATAATTGTGTAAATCTACAACGATATTATTTAAAATAACGAAATGGACAGGAATTCCTGAGCCAATCTCCATTACCTCCCCTGACAAAGGTTGTAAGCGTTCTGCTGTCCGTAGGCTCCGGCGGTGAGCCGCCGCTCCCCTCTGTCATGCAGGTGTCAACTACTCGTTTATCTATCACACATATGCATCTGCTCCATTACTAAACATATATTAAGGAGCAAGAAATGTTTCTACATATAATAAACTGATAATATAACTACTTTATGTATATATATATTATGTTACCATCTAATTATAAGAAATAGAAATAAGCTAAGTGACCTCTCTACAAACCTGCCGGCTTCTCAATACTTGCTGATCCCGCTGTAATGCAACTGGGGCCGGCAATACAATGTGCCATGCCCATACCTATCATACCGATACATATGCCTTAACATCGCTCGGTCACGCGCCTGGCGCGCCCACGCGGAATAAGAAAATGTACCTAACCATGTTACAAAAATGTGTAATACCTGTCAGACCTGTGAAGATTGAGCTTTTCCACGTGAAAGATGCTTGTACAACGTGATAGCTCGCTTGATACAACAAAAAAGTAGCTATAGTACACTGGGTAAGAAAACAATGGGGTTTAGGTAATCAGGAAAGGCGTTTTCCAGAGCCGCGGCAAACTGCGACTCGTCAGAGAACTTTATCTCAGAGAAGGTATTAGTAACAAAAGATCTTCTAGAATATTTTTAACTCTAAATAGATTTCAGCGGAAACAATCGAGTGGAGACGTTTCTTGTAAAAGCTTCCTGGAAGCATAACAAAAACCAAGACTTACATAGTGCCCAGAAACCCGTTGATAGGAAGGAAAAGGATAGTAAGGGAAAACGACGGTCACATAATGTTCGCTCATGAAAGAAAATTATTGATACCTATGAAACGGATTCAATGCGTCAGCTGGACTACCTTTAAAAATGTTAAATACACATATGCCACCTGAAATAGGAAGGAAGGAAAATAGTGAAGCGGTAAATAGATCCTCTAGAGTCTAGAGTCTAGTCGGTCAGATGCATAGAGACAGATCGTTAGCTACTAAAACTAGAGATGATAGTAAGTCCAGTGTTAGAAATGGCTGATTATCAGAAAAAATGAAAAGGTTCCATCCGATAAGCCTAAAAAATCCCTGATGACTTAAGGCGACATGCATAACAATAACATCCATGGTAAGCATTGCTTACAAGACCAGATAATAGTGCTGAATAGCATCCTGTCTGAACAAGGGTTGCAAATTGAATTCATCCTGACGAATGTTTAGGTCCTTCATGAGGGGTAAAATTTCGAATTAATTTATTTTAAGCTCTAACCCCCGGAATTCTTTGGAATAGTCGAGAAAACTCTCCTCGTGCATTTTTTTTCAAATTTCAACAACATTTACCCCTCCCTCATCGACCTAGAAGTTTAACCTCAGTTTCTCGGGGCGGCTGACATTAGAACGACGACGTATCGGACTGTGCTGATCTTTGAAACGCTCCTGTAATGTCCAATCGTCTCTTTTGATGTGATACGTCGATCTGTGTGTTTGTGTATTATGTGTAATGTGTAATGTGTATTACTCGTTCTTCTCACCGCCCCCCTAACAATGTTTTCTTTTCAGGTTGAGTCATCACTCATCAATCTATCATTCTATCAAGCATGGCAGCAGTGAACCGTCGCTATTTGATTGCTCCGTTGCAAAACATTGCCGGGTCTCAACTTCCCTCGGAAGAAGAAGTGCTGGGACTGTTGATATGCCGAATCGAGGTCGAGAAGAAGTCTGTGCGGGAGGCGGCCAACGATGTCATGAAAATTATCATTGAGCTCTGGTTGAAGGCCAGGATCTCATTCCAGCGAAAGGACACCATCCTGGCAAAGATTGAAAAACTCCATAAGGAGTTTGGAAACGTCAAGCGGAACAAGGGGCGAGCTTGGTCTCAAGCGGTGCGTGAGGAAGCTTTCAAGAAGCGGACGAAGCTTCGATGTCGCCGCCACCAATGCCCTGGACGTCCTCACGAATGAAGAGGATAAGGCATTTCTGCTAGCTCAGCGTGAACCCGGTCGCCGTGGACAGCTGGGATCTGTCGACACACGGTTAGCTGCCGTGGAGGCCCGCGCCGCTCAACGCCGTGAGCTGCAGGAGCGACAGAGGCAGCGCGCGGAGGATGAAGCCAGCACGTCCATGACCCCAGTGGAATTGGAATCGTCGTCCACCTCTGCAGATGAGACCACTGAGGAGGAGAGCGGAGACGACGAAGAAGCGAGACCTCCGAAGCGCCCCAGGAGGGCTATGACAAACGTGATCACGCTAAGGGTTGCAGCGTGTCTGGACAGAACCAAGATGACCGACCGGGGAGCAGTCTATGTCCTGTCGGCGGCAGCCCACTCGCTCGGCCATGACGTCTCCGAGCTGAACATCAACCGCAGCTCAATCCGGCGGCATCGGCGAAAACACCGGACGGATGCTCGTGTGGCACTCAAGGAGGAGCTACGGGGGAGCTGCGCTCATTGTTCATTGGGATGGAAAATTGATGCAAGACCTTACGACCAAGGAGAACGTCGAGCGACTTCCCATTCTGGTCTCAGGCAATGGAACGGTGCAGCTCCTCAACGTCCCCAAGCTGCCAAACGGAACGGGCTCTGAGATGGCCAAAGCAGTTGTCGGGGCACTCGAAGACTGGGACCTTACTGAGCGTATCGGTGGGATGTCGTTTGACACGACATCCTCCAACACAGGCCGGAACAACGGGGCTTGTGTCCTGATCGAACAGCAGCTCAAGAAAGATCTCCTGTATTTCGCGTGCCGCCATCATGTCCTTGAGCTGCTCCTCGCTGCGGCTTTCACGACGGTCATGGGCCCCACGTCAGGTCCGGAAGTGACCCTGTTCAAGCGCTTCCAGGATCACTGGAAGTTCATCGACTGGAGTCAGTTCGAGTCCGGTGATTCCCATCCCCATGTGCGTCCTCTGCTGGACCCTGTGGACAAGAACTGGTTCCAGAGCACCCTGATCAACCACAAGGGCTTTCGGGACGACTACCGGGAGCTGCTGGAATTGACTGTGATCTTCCTCGGCCAGGTCCCTCCAAGAGGAGTAAGGATCCTAGCCCCCGGACCCATGCATCACGCAAGGTGGATGTCGAAAGCCATCTACGCACTGAAGGTGTGGATGTTCCGGAGCCAATTCAAGCTCACAGCGAGGGAGGAGAAGGGCCTGCGGCAAATCGCCGTCTTCATCAGTCGCCTGTACGCGAAAGCCTGGACACTGGCTAACGGAGGCCGCAGCTGCCCCTCGACACGACCTGCAACTGCTGAAGGATTTGACGACCTACATGGGCGTCAACCGGGACGTGGGCAAGGAAGCTCTGACCAAGCTGCAAGGGCACCTGTGGTAACTCTCGGAGGAGCTTGTCGCTCTGGCGCTCTTTGACCCCCTGGTCACGGTGGAGGAGAAGAGGCAAATTCTCATCTCACTTCACACCACGGTGGGAGATGAATCTCCAGCGAAACGCCCAAAGCTGCCCAGCCAAGCCGTCTCTGGACTCCAACTGCAAGACATGGCATCAACCAACACGCGACGGTTTTTCCAGAAACTGGAAGACGGCTTCCTCGACGCCGATCCCGCGACCTGGCTTGAGCGGGAAGACATCCGGACAGCGGCGGCCTTCGTGCAGGGGATAGCGGTCATCAACGACCACGCGGAGTGAGGAGTTGCCCTCATCCAGGAGTACAACCGAAGGCTAACTCAGGATGAGGAGCAACTGCAATTTCTCCTCCAAGTTGTTTCTCGTCATCGCGCGGAGTTCCCGGACTCCAGAAGGAAGACCGTGGCTGCTGGTGTGGCGGCCCACCAGGAGCAGGAGCACTAAGTCGGACGGGCCTAGGAGCCTTGTGAGTAGTCTGTTAGAGTCTTCTAAAGGGACTCAGATTGTGTTCATGGAACAAAAATGATACTTCCATGTTGTGTTAAAATATACTGCAGTTACACCTGATTTACGTTTGGCTACAGCCGCTACAAACTATGAATTTGAGGTAGAAAGACATTTTGCTTAAGATTTGTGAAGTTTGAACATGGTCAAAGTTTCGGGTGTTTCTTTTTTCACTGATATTAACTGTGGATTGTGGTCATTTAACTGTGTAATGAGGTAACCATTTATAAAACACTGTATGTTGTGTGTTATAAGCTAACATTTTGGGAATGAATGGCACAATTTTTTTTCTTTCAAGGATTGTTGTTTTTGATCCTCAGGGTGAAACTTCAAGGTCGATGAGGAAGGGGTAAATGTTGTCCGATTGAGAAAGAAATTCACCAGGAGAGATTTCTCGACTATTCCAATGAATTCCGGGGGTTGGAGCTTAGACTTAACGAGTTTCAATTTTAAGGACCACCCTAATGTTTAGTGTATGTAAGAAATCCTCCTCAGGAAAAAGACTCGCGGTTACTCTCCCACTAGGTCCATCTACCATGTTTGGCTAAGCGCCGCATTATTGGAAACATTGACTGAGAATTCAAAAACTAGTCAAGTTTGGTCAAATAAAATAAAATCAGTGGAGAGCATCTAAACGCACAATCGCACTGTTCAACACACAGTTAAGTTGATTGGCCTGTTATAAGGTAAAGGCAAACATATTCAAAAAGTGTCGGAGATCAATATCAAGAATTTACAATCTTTTGCTGTTAATGTTAATAAACCATTAGGTTACGCGTCAAAATAGTAACCAGTCGATTATTATCCTCCCGCAAGTCCCGGACATGTTCATCCAGAGCTGTCTCAAATAAGAACTGAGACACCCTACCGAAAGCACTGACAAGGTCCCGCTTGGTTTGAGATGCAAAGGAATAGATCGAGCATATAACATGGTTGGCATGCAACAAGGTTAGCTTCATGAAGAACAGTTGATCCTTCCGAAGATCTATAATGAAAGTAACATGCAATACATGCATTTCACATAGCATGATGTGAAAGAAAATGAGTTATACTTGGGGTCGTAGATTATAGCCGTGCATGGCGTTGTTAGCTTCATGAAGGTCAGTCGATCTTTCCGAAGGTCTATAACGAAAGTAACACGCAATACATGCATTTCATCTTTCTCCAAGGAGGACTCTATGTTTAACTGGCACTGGTCCACCCGTGGTATTCACAACCAATGCTGATGTGACATGTCCTGCTCTGACAGTGCTAAGTGTCGCCTCTACGACCAATCGTTTTACTTTACTGGGGCCATCGATACATACTTCACTGTCTTTAGGTGCATCTGCAACCGCCACTGGAACACGCATCGCCATACGATCGGGGATTTCATGATCACCGACAATCGTGATTTTCACGTTTCCAGCCCGCTGTGAGATTCACGCGAGCGTTAGAAACATGAATTGAGGAACTACACCGAAAGTCGATATCCCTCGCTTATCGCTTCTTTTCCCTGTGAGTGATTTGACATAAATATGCTTTAGTAAGCTCTTCTAACTCTTTCTTACTTAGTGCACTTAGATGAGACAATAACGTAGTTATAATTTGTTAATTACATACGTGAACGCCTCCGTAAGTGGAAAAAGAGAAATTGTTGAGAAAAATAAGTTAAATAAAATTATATTTCGCATACTGGAGTCACCGCTATAAAGTACCGTTTTCTTTTTCATTAGTAGAAAGTTTCCTGCCGATAGAAAGAAAACGCACTAAGGGCAAAATACTATTCACTGATAAGATTCCCTATCATTGATAAGAAACAGAAATTAATATCTCATGTGTGTGTAATTATATAATTAAATGTAATTGTACAGTCAGCTATAATGCTTGTAGTGCACTAGCCTTGACTGTTGATTGCATCCCTGACCCCTCTTCAGTATGCTTCGCTTGCGGGTGAATGATCCCATTCGCGCCAGATAGTTGCAACTCCGACCACAATCCACACCACACGCGACAGCCCACTACATTTGTTAAAAATAGATAAATTGCCGTATGTGGATTTTTGACTACCTTGACGTTAGTGATTTCATCCGATTCTGTAAGGTCATGTTTCACTCATACCCGCACTGGCTCGGCACTATAAATCTTTGTTGCCCGCACATCCCCGGATAACGTCGCATTCATTGCAACCACGCATCTCTCTTCGAAGAAACAGTGTGTCACAGGTTAACGTAGATATTGCAGTTGTGAGACGGAACAAGATAGTGAGTGTGGTAGCGAACCTGGCGACCGCATCAGCAGCCAGTGGTTGTCAGCAGGCTTCACAGTTTCGTCGTACCTAGGAACCTCTTCTCTCTTGCCACGGTTCCAGAATGAATCGTTCACTCGCCAAGCTACTTGCTTGGCTCAAAAAGTTTCGTCTCCCTCACAACCCCTCCAACAAACAATGATATTTTTAAAAGTAGTTGTTACAACACTGATAAAGGTATTCATCCCACTGCTGCCACCAAAATGTTGTTAATTGTACTCACATAGGTACGCATGTGCACCCTGAGAGCCGGTGAATGAGTTAATATCCCATGAAACACACACGTTCAGTCACCTGTTACGTGGAAAGTTAGGTTGGTGCTTTCGGAGGATGTTATGCCCACAGACACGCCCAGGTTGGTTAGGTAGATATAATTGTTGTAGATTTACAACGATATTTTACAAATAACTGAAATGGACAGGAATCCTCTGGCACAAAACTTCGTTACCCCGCATCCGATAAGGTATATTGACACCGCTCTGCTCTTCGGAAGTTTTCTTAGTGTTTTGTTTTGGGGGGGGGGGGTACCGTATGCGCCTGTCAAGGCCAGTGGTGACTCCAGGGCTCGGATGGTAGGCTTCTGGATGGTACACTTGAGGGCTCTGATGGTTTGTCCTCCCCGGGTGCGCAGCAGTGATCTTATAGTACTGCCTTGATTAGAGGCTCTGCCGCCCACCCTGTGTCTCCGATGCACTCACAATCGAAGTAGTAGTTGTGAGGAAGGCATGTAGGTGTTCTTAGGCCACTCGCGGTGCACCGAAAGGTGTTTGGTTTCCTTCAGGTGATCGAACTGGTCACCGAGAACGCCAGTGAGAGTAATCTGCACACACTCTACATCACTGTATACGCTGGAAAGTTAATGTGTGGTTTCGTGAGGATGTAGAGAGACGCCAGGGTTGTTGAGGTAGTATAATTGTGTAAATCTACAACAATATTATTACAAATAACGAAATGGACAGGAATCTCTGAGCCAATCTCCGTTACCTCCCCTGACAAAGGTTATAACCGCTCTGCTGTCTGAATTTTTTTTTTTTTTTTTTTGGGGGGGGGAACCTATAGCGCCTGTAGGCAGTGGTGACCCAGGGCTCGGATGGTAGGCTCTGGAGGTTCACTTGAGGGCTCTGATGGTTGGTCCTCGCCCGTGGTGGCGCAGGCAGGATTCTTATAGTGACGCCTGTGATTAGAGGCTCATGCCGCCCCCCTGTGTTCTCCGATGCACTCGCAATCGAAGGTAGAGTTGATGAGGAGGGCATGTGGGTGTTCTTAGGCCACTCGACGGTGCAGAAAGGTTTTGGGTTTCTTCGGGGATCGAACTCGGGTCACCGAGAACGCCAGTCGGAGACGCTAACCACTCTGCTACCACCTCCCCATACTACATACTAGATAAACTACTCGTTTATCTATCACACATATACATCCAGTGGCGTACCGAGGGGGGGGGGGCGCTATGCGGCCATCCCCCCACCTTTGCAAAAAAAAAATATAAAAATTTATATAATTTTTATAATTTTATAAAATATAAAAATATAGATATATATATATATATATAATATATATAAAATTTTATAATATAGAAATATATATTATAAATTATATATAAAATATATATAAAATATAAAATATATTTTATATATATATTATATATTATAATTTTTTGGCCCCCCCCTTTTCCCATTTTCTGGGGGTACGCCACTGTATAAATCGGGTTTCATCAAGAATTTTTTTCTAAAATAGAATAAAATGAATATAAAACTATTCTATAAAAAAATTTTCTTTTTTGTTACCATCTATTTATAAGAGAGGGAAAATTTAAGCTAATTGACCTCTCTTTTAAAACCCCTCCCGGCTTTTTTAATATTTCTGATCCCGCAGAATGCTTTCTGAGGCCAGCAATAAATGGCACCCCTATACCTATCATCCCCCTACATATAGGGCTTAAAAAAGTTTATTTCATCTAGAAAAGAAAAAAATTTTTTCTTTTGTAAAAAGGTTTTGGGGAAGCATAATTTTAAATAATTTTTTTGGTCCTATTTTAAATAAAACAGGTCGCAGAATAGTGCTGGGGAAAAATTTGGGACATGCTTAAATATTCAATCGCAAAAAATTGTTCCATTTTTGGGAATGCCCCTTTCAAAAAATTTGTTTTAATAACCCAAACAAAAGCTATGTTCTTTGCTCTTTCCCAAAACTTATCAAAGGGCTTTTGATGAAATTTATTTAAAACTTTTTAAGGGGCATATTAGATTTAGAAGGAAATTTTAAAGGGGGTTTTCTTTCCTTTTAGTAAAAATTTATAAAGGGGATTGCAAGCGATGGTGAAAAAAATCGATAGGACCCTTCCCCTTTTGAAAGTACCAAAAAAGAATTACCCAATAGGGGGAGATGTATTTGTTAGAGTCAGTGGATACGACGGCGATGGATTTACGTTGCCCACGTTCTGAGCGAGAATGGCGGCCAATGGAGCAACAATGAACTCTGGATGTAGAGTGTTCCTGTTTAGGTGTGTCAAGTTGAATAGTGGAGGTAGGAAGCACATGTACAAGAGACATCTCAGCAAGAGTGTATGTGGTATCAGAAGCTTGTATTGACTCTGAGGAGTGGTCCGTTGTGGATGAGACAATGTGAGTAGGGACAGAGTCTGGAAGAGCTCTAGGTTGGGGTATGTCCTCTGGGATTAAACGTTCACGCCTAAAAAATCCGTGGAGCCGTGTGTAGAGGTCAATTTCATGCTTTATGAGTGCAGGACGGCCAATGAGAGCGTCAGTAGGAATGCTGATGCCGTCTGCAATGTAGTATGTAAGTCTGACAGGTGGTAGGTCTGGGCATAAGTAAGTGTCAAATTGAGCTTTTCCCAGAATAGAAAAGACTGTGCCATCAATACCACAAAGTTGCAGATCAGGGGGTTCTACAAGCACCAACTTGGGAGGACGCACAGTACGAATTTTATGAAAGCAACAGTACTTTTGGTCATGATGTTGACGGAAGCACCCATACCCATGAACAATTTGAAGTAGTGTTAATTGACTTCAGATTCTAGAGTCATTGGGTCTTCCATGAACTTAAAATTTTATACAAGGGGAGTGGAGTTTCATGTGATGGTGTGTTGCTTGCAGTGGTGGGAGCCGTTAATCAAAAAGTTAACTTCGTCAACCGTTAATCCGTTAACCAAAAAATTTACTTCGATAACCGTTAATCAGTTAATTCTTAAAAAATGTAACGGAAGTTATCGATAAACCGTTAACTAACGATAATTTTTATTATGGAAAAAATTAAAAAAATCAGTTTTTGCTCTAAAACCACCTAAAAACACCTTTGAAAAGTGCCAAAACTATAAAATCTGCCTTTTTGGGTTTTTTTAAGGGCTTTAGAACCCAAAAACTGTAGTATTTTTTTGCTTTAGAGTTAAATAAGGCAGATTTTATAGGTTTAACTTAAAAAAAAATAATTAAAAAGGCTGATTTCATAGTTTTGGCCCTGTTTTAGGTTTTTAAAGGCTTTTAGAGCCAGAAAAGGTGAAATAAAACTAACAAGTGGCGTTATATCGGGGTTGAAATAATGACGCGTACAATATTAAATATGCTAAGACTCTACATCTGTATTGAAAATCTGAAAATAATAGAAACTTTTAAACGTTTACCGGTTTTTATGAAATTTTTGGGTTAGCGGACTTGAGTTAACGGAAGTTAAATGTAACGGAAGTTAATTAGTCCGATAATTCACTGGTCAACACGATATTTCTGGCAAAAGGTTTTAAAACAAATTCTAACTGAATTTGGGCTGCTGATTACGAATATGAACTAAATTTTTGTCTATCACATCAGGATTTCGCGATATAGCATTTTTCAATTTTTGATGAAAATGACTCATCAGCCTATATATCGAAGGTTTCAAGATAAAAACACGTGATTTTTAGTAATACATTTTGTATATTCTTAATCAAGGAATTACAAAGATTACGAAGTCCATGTACAAGTAAATCAAATATAGTGACAGAATTGAAATAGAAAATATAAACAATACATATATATGGTGCACAGATCAATGGCAAGTAGCAGTTATGTGAATTTTTTTTTCTTGGCTGATCTCTGATGTACAGCTTCTGGGTTGTCTCTCATCAAGCTCCAGCAATAATCCGCCATCATATGTGAGTCCCACCGGCCTTGATACCGTTCTTCCATTGTGTTAATGTCCTGATGAAACGCTCCCCTTGTTCCTCGCTCACATCCCCAAGGTTCTCCGGAAACTTGTCCAAATGGCTGTGTAAATAGTGAACCTTGATACTCATTCTACATCCAAGATCTCGCGGGCTCATTAGTAGCTCTTCCAAAATCTCTTCATAGTTGTCTGCTTTCTTATTCCCTAGAAAATTCTTCACCACATTACAAAATGCTTTCCCCAACCCTCTTTCTTCTGTCTCATTCATTGATGTGATAAAATTTGGATCTCTCATTAGTGTTCTTATTTGAGGTCCATCAAAATTCCAGCCTTTTCTTCCATAAACAAAGACCAGGAAAAGTTGAACATATATAGCTGAAGCATTCTCCACTGTGATCAAGAGCTTTGACAAACTGCTTCATAAATCCAAGTTTATGTGCAAGGGAGAAAAGACAATCTTCTTCCTATCCACTAGAGGATCATTGATGACATTCTTATCGCCAAAGATGCCAAACTCTGTCGCTGAGGCCATTCTTTTTTCACCCAATGCCTTGCTGTAGCTTACGGGTCCCAAGAAACACAGAAACAGGGGTATTTGTGTACCCTCCTTGCTGACCTAAAAGAAATTTAAACCATTTTCAAATCGACACAAATTAACCACCATGAACATGATATTGCAAACCTCTCTAGGACAATCTTGATGTTGTTATATTCTTCTTTAAGTTTTACAGAATGAACCTATTGGTAAGAGCCATATTTTATTTCCATTGTTTTAACAGAACACATTTCAAACTTCTTTTGGAAACTGTCAATAAAAAGCCTCCAATCCCTTAAATCATATGCTAGCAGTCCCATAAAAAGAAGTAGCCCTTCTACATCAGTAAAATAGACAAGCTGGCCATCTGAATGGAAGTACTTAGGGCAGTTCTGCTTCCCTGTTACGAAAAAATGAGACACCTGTGCCGGGTTTCAGCATTCGATTCTCTTGCATTCTTGAAGACAACAGTTCAGCAGACTCTTTTGGTAGATAAAGATCTCTAACCAAATCATTCAAAGCAGATTGAGTAAAAGAATTGGTTTGTCACAATCTTCATCAGATGGCCCGAAAAATATTTTGTAGTGTCTTCTTCATCAGTGGGAGCAGGTGAGCAGAGATCTGTTTCATCATTTTTTTTTAAGCTCAGTAAATATTGGTAACAGGGATTTCTTCACTATGGGTAACTGGTCGAATAGCTGAAGGGGTACTTGGGTTGCAAATATTTCTTGTTTTTCTTATTGAAACCTTTTACATTGACAAGGCAGAAATAGCAGTCATCTAAATGATTGCTTGGTTCCTCCAAACCATAGGCACTCCAAATTAAGTTTAAGCCTTCTTTCCTTGAGACCATGATCTCAAAGTCTCAACACAGGTTTTTCACACTTTGTGAGGAGCCCAATGCTTGTCTTGGTCTCCCCAAATGGTACTTTGAAGTACGCAAAATACACGCTCTAACAAAGTCAGTAAAGTTTGCGCCTCTGAGTCTTCAAAGTAAAGCTTCCACAGATGTAGCAAAATATATTTGGATCATTTGAGCACTTCTTTCTGTGAGATGTAGAGGCCATTGTTAGAGCAGCAACACCAACTGCGGACAAATAAAGAAAAAGAGTTGTTAGCTACCTGAGTTGTTCCTTGAATTTGCTACCAACCACCTTCACCTTAGGGATTGTTTTTACCCAAAAGAAACAACAGGAGAAATACAATAAATAACTCAATTCAATGTAAAATTAAATAATAAAACACTACCTGCGGACGATTGCTGTGCAAGTTGAAATGTGTTTGTTTACTTTCGTATTATAAAGAATGGGAATGTTATGCATGTTCAAAGAAAACGAAGATATTCTCCAGTTTATTGGGAGACTGAATTAAAAATAAACCATATAATCCGGCCCTTTTGCTACACTACTCAATAGAAGGATAAATTTTTCTTGAAATTCATGAAAATGGAATATATACCTATAGCGCAAAAACGTGATGTGATAGAGAAAATATAAGATCAGATTTGAATTCAGCACCCTCAAATTAGTCTAAAACTGTTCTTAAATTCCATGCCAGAACTTTTTTTTTTTTTTTTGTTGACCAGTGATATAATGATTTCCAAAGTTAACTTAAAAGTTAAATCGTTAACGAAAATGTTAACTTCGTTAATTAACGATTAACGGATTAACGGTTTGGTGCCCACCTTTGGTTGCTTGAGTGCAAGGGTCGTCGTGCCCGGTGTGGTCGAAAGCTAGTGTGCGATTGGGAAGTGAAGAGAAGCAGTCGTTATCGTCAGTTGGTTGTCATTGTGGATCAAGTGGTGTAGGTGAGGGAAAAGGAAATTGTGAAGTCATTAAACGACAGTCAAAGGTTTTATGTCGACAGGGGCCGTGATAGTCACAAAAGCGTGAGACGTACTTCTGGTTAAGGCAGGGGTCGGCAACCTTTTCAGTGCAAGGGCCAGAGAAAGCTTCTAGGAGTTGCCTGCGAGCCGGAGTGCCAAAGAGAACCCAAAAGTGACAGTGTACAAACATTTTATAGAAAAGCAGGCAAACCAGTGACTAGATTACAAGAAATTTATTGAAAAAACATGCAAATCATTGATTGCAGAAAACAGTTTGTAACAATATACAAAAAAATATAGAAAAGCAGGCAAACCAGTGACTAGATTATAAGAAATTTATTGAAATACATGCAAATCAGTGACTGCAGAAAACAGTTTGTGACAATATACAAAAATTTTGTAGAAAAGCAGGCAAACCAGTGACTAGATTACTATAAATTTATTGAAAAACATGCAAATCAGTGACTGCAGAAAACAGTTTTATCAAGAGACATGCAAAATTTGCGGGATGGTTGGTGCTGTTTTCCATGGAGAAGTGATTCAAAAAGTCTGGAAACTATTGATGAGGTAGACAAGAAACAGAAGTCATTGAGGTGGCGGTCACTTAGCTGGGAGCGAATGCGAGGGCTTTGTATATTTCATTTTTTTAAAAGAGTTGTTTAAAAACAGTAAGTGCTGCCAAACATGGCAACGATGCGTTTTACATGTTCAATGTAATTTGGGAAAATTTTTTTACAGTAAAGAAGGAAAAAATGACGAGGTCACAGGGAAGTCAAAAAAGGAACAGTTGGAGAAGCAGTAAAAAGGGGGAAACTTGCCTTCAGTTCGTCATTAC
>JACEEZ010000859.1:47500-52982 GCA_016584305.1 Chionoecetes opilio | reverse complement strand
TTATTTCAATTTTTCGTTGATCGATGGAACATTTACCAGCAAATGTTGTCGGAGCCAACACAATAAACATTTAAAAACAGACTTGACGCGCACTGTAAAGTAAATGGGTATTGATAGTGCGAATTCGTATCTAGTCCCCCGTATCGATTAGTTGTTGTGGTAGTGGTAGTTGTAGTTAGTATTTTTCATATCCTATCATTCTGTACTATGAAAATTCCATGTTCCTATCCTCTTTAGGGACATGGTATCATTTTCCAACTGTTTTCTTACAAGTAGTTGATAGTTAGTAGTATGTAGTTCAGCAGATACCCTCGCTATGGACCAATAGGTCTCCTGGTGTCTGTTACTCCTATGTAATCTTATGTAATCCTCCTAGTCTAACGTCACTTGAAGCCGCGAAGATGATTAAATGCACGCACGAATGTATACACACACACACACACACCACACACACACACACAAGATAAGATACGATACTTTGATCCTATCTAGACACTTTGCAAGTACCAACTACAAGGTTATTGACTATACAAAGCGCCACCACGCCAGGACGAACTTGGTGGGCTCGAATCGCTGACCGAATGCAGGGACGCTGCACGCGAGCCCACAGCCCTACCAACCGAGTCACCCTGACGGGTACACACACACAGACACACACACACATATACAACATCAAAGGAAAGATTATAAAGAAATAAAATCTAATAGCACTTTTCTCTCATCGAATCACACACTTTTCTTGAATAATTTTTACGAACGTGTTAACTCTCTACTCCTTCATAAAACTCGGATGGGAAAATATGCCTGAATTAAGTAACATGAGACGAAATTATTAACTATCCAATTACTAACTAACTAACCCAAGTAACCTGCAATAGAATCCGTACATATTTCATTGATTAACTTAAAAGCACACATACCTGTACTAACTTCCCAACCTTCTCCCTAATCTCTTCATTAATTAACATATTGATAAGTCAAACAACTAATGAAAAACAACACGTAACATAAAGCAAAAACCCGGGGATACAAACGTAATTTCCCGTCTCTTGTTTCATATTGGAGAGAGAGAAGGGGAGAGAGGGAGAAGGTGGGAAAGAGGGAGGGAGAGTGAGAGGATTAAGACTTAAGAGGGAGGAGAAAAGAGAAAGAGAGAGTGAGTGGGTGGGTGAGGAGATTGGGAGGGATAGTGGGAGGGGCAGTTCAAGGTAGAGAGGTAGGCAGAGAGGGCGATGTAAGGGATAGTGGGAGGGAGAGTAAAAGGGAGATTTGGAGGGAAAGTCTTTGACTTTTCCCTCCAAACTGCCCTGTTTCCCCCCAAACTCCTCTGACCTCCGCGGGACGGAGGTACTCCTCCAGCGAGGCCACCAGCCAGTGCCACCCCACGGGACGGAGGTACTCCTCCAGCGAGGCCACCAGCCAGTGCCACCCCGCGGGACGGAGGTACTCCTCCAGCGAGGCCACCAGTCAGTGCCACCCCGCGGGACGGAGGTACTCCTCCAGCGAGGCCACCAGTCAGTGCTACCCCGCGGGACGGAGGTACTCCTCCAGCGAGGCCACCAGCCAGTGCCACCCCGCGGGACGGAGGTACTCCTCCAGCGAGGCCACCAGCCAGTGCTACCCCGCGGGACGGAGGTACTCCTCCAGCGAGGCCACCAGCCAGTGCCACCCCGCGGGACGGAGGTACTCCTCCAGCGAGGCCACCAGCCAGTGCCACCCCGCGGGACGGAGGACTCCTCCAGCGAGGCCCCCCAGCCAGTGCCACCCCGCGGGACGGAGGTACTCCTCCACGAGGCCACCCGCCAGTGCCACCCCGCGGGACGGAGGTACTCCTCCAGCGAGGCCACCAGCCATTGCCACCCCGCGGGACGGAGGTACTCCTCCAGCGAGGCCACCAGCCAGTGCCACCCCGCGGGACGGAGGTACTCCTCCAGCGAGGCCACCAGCCAGTGCCACCCTGCGGGACGGAGGTACTCCTCCAGCGAGGCCACCAGTCCAGTGCCACCCCGGGGCAGAGGTGCTCCTCCAGCGAGGCCACCAGCCAGTGCCACCCCGGGGGCAGGAGGTGCTCCTCCAGCGAGGCCACCAGCCAGTGCCACCCCGCGGGGCGGAGGTACTCCTCCAGCGAGGCCACCAGTCAGTGCCACCCCGGGGGCAGGAGGTGCTCCTCCAGCGAGGCCACCAGCCAGTGCCACCCCGCGGGGCGGAGGTACTCCTCCAGCGAGGCCACCAGCCAGTGCCACCCCGCGGGACGGAGGTACTCCTCCAGCGAGGCCACCAGTCAGTGCCACCCCGGGGGCAGGAGGTGCTCCTCCAGCGAGGCCACCAGCCAGTGCCACCTCGCGGGGTGGAGGTACTCCTCCAGCGAGGCCACCAGCCAGTGCCACCCCGCGGGACGGAGGTACTCCTCCAGCGAGGCCACCAGCCAGTGCCACCCCGCGGGACGGAGGTACTCCTCCAGCGAGGCCACCAGTCAGTGCCACCTCGGGGGCAGGAGGTGCTCCTCCAGCGAGGCCACCAGTCAGTGCCACCCCGGGGGCAGGAGGTGCTCCTCCAGCGAGGCCACCAGCCAGTGCCACCCCACGGGGCGGAGGTACTCCTCCAGCGAGGCCACCAGCCAGTGCCACCCCGCGGGACGGAGGTACTCCTCCAGCGAGGCCACCAGTCAGTGCCACCCCGGGGGCAGGAGGTGCTCCTCCAGCGAGGCCACCAGTCAGTGCCACCCCGGGGGCAGGAGGTGCTCCTCCAGCGAGGCCACCAGCCAGTGCCACCCCGCGGGGCGGAGGTACTCCTCCAACGAGGCCACCGAGGAGGGCGTGGACCTGCTGAGGATCTAAGGAAACAGCGCGTCGTCAGCGGGGTCCAGGGGCTCCAGCGTTAAGGCTCCCGCGCAGGCGTGCAGCCGAAGCCCCCTTTGTACCCCAGGGGCCTCAGGCAAGGCCTTCTAGAACTAGGTGTTCTAGGAGGCCTTGCCTCAGTGCAGCCCGCGAGCCTCGGGACGCCACCGGCGCACCATTTCCTGCGCCAGATCCATCACGGCATCGGAGAGCCTCTGCTGGTTCAGGATGTCCTAGTGGTCCTCCCCCGACAGGCGGAGCAGCGGCAGGGGCTCGAGGGCGAAGTAAAGTGACGCACCACACACACACCACACACACACACACAGGCAATCACGCACCTCATGGTTCAGGAAGCAGTAGAGAAGAGCGACGAAGAAGCCTTGAAAGGCGGTGAGGAAGGTGGTGACGAAGGACCACGCGGCGAACTCCACAATGTTGCCTTCGAGGGGCGAGTGTACCATCTGCAGGCTGTTGGTGATGCCCAGGAGCGGCAGCAACACTATGGCAGCCCGCACCGCCTTCCTGTTGGGGCGTGGCGATAGGGCGTGGTGATGTGGGTGTGCAAAGGGGGGTGGCAGTGTGGATGGGGAGTAGCGGTGTAATGGAGAGGGTAAGGGCACGGGGATGTAAGTAGGTGGGATGGTTGTTAGTGGTGGATATGGTAGTATTGGTAGTTGTGTTTGTGTATGTGTACGTGTGTGTGTGTTATTATGTATATCTAAACTTTGTTGGAGAAATTAATGGACTGCAGATGTGAGACAATTTGATTTACGTGTTGATAAATTTGTGTTGTTATGTAACTTGATAAACTATATACTTACTGTGGTCTATATACTATCTATCTATCTATCTCTCTGTGGCGATCGGGAAAGGGCAAAATGAAAGTACTTTTTGTAGAATAATTACGATATCAAACAAACTTTTCTTATTTGCGTGTTTATCAAAAAAATTATAAAGACATGCTTTTCATTAGGTTTTTTTTCCTGGCGTACGACTTTCTGTATTACATAGATCTTCTTTCCTTGTATTGCAGATAGTGTTCATAGTAAATCCTTGGATAAATAGAATACCATTAAGAGGAGAACTTCGCTTACTTCAACCTAACTCATACTTTTCCATTGATAATAGAAAATTGGGCTCTACATTTTCAATATACAAAGTTATAAAACAGAGAATAGTTGTTAATGATGGCTAGACACACACACACACACACACACACACACACACACACACACACACACACACACACACACACACACACACACAAAAAAAACCCACCAGGATATAATTAGGAAAAGGGAGAAGCCTGAACAACATAAAGAAGTACAGCTTCCCTCTTAGAAATGTATAAGTTTGGAATGGACTAAATGAGGTGTTATTGGCAAAAAAATTGTGCACCAGTTGAAAGAAAGACTGGATAAATGTAGATACGGAGACGGGACCACACGTGTGTAGCTCAGGCCCTGTAAAACACAACTATATAAGTAAATACAACTAGATAAATACACACTCACTCCGGGAAGTAATAACATTAACGTTTGTCTATGTGTGTGTGTGTGTGTGTGTGTGTGTGTGTGTGTGTATGTACTCATCTCATCTAGTTGTATTTTTACAGGGCCTGAGCAACGCTCGTATGGCCCCGTCTCCATATCAACATTTATTTTATCATTCATCCTTAGTGCTTAGTGTAGGCCGAAGCCACCACCCCGGGGGCGGGTCACAAACCCCCGGCTAACACCCGGTACCCATTCACTGCTGGGTGGACAGGGGCTCGGGTTCAGAAGACCGCCCGTCTGTCTTCGTTCCGCCCGGGGTTCGAACCCGGGACTTCTCGGTTGTGAGCCGAGCGTGCTAACCACTACACTACGGAGTTCCCCCTACACTACGGAGTTCCCCCATGTGTGTGTGTGTGTGTGTGTGTGTGTACTCACTTAGCTTGCTGGGTTTCGGACGACACACTCGCTTGAAGCTTCGTTATAAGGACTCGAAGGATGTTCAGGAGGAAGAGAAAGTTGGTCTGTGGAATGATTAATGTTGTTTTCATTATTATTATTATCATTATTATTATTAGCATCCTTATACTATTATTATCATTATTATTATTATTATTTTGCCATATTGTAGCCATCTCTCTCTCTCTCTCTCTCTCTCTCTCTCTCTCTCTCTCTCTCTCTCTCTCTCTCTCTCTCTCTCTCTCTCTCTCTCTCTCTCTCTCTCTCTCTCTCTCTCTCTAACCTCTATAATAACAAAGAAAACGGGTGTCGGAAGGAAAGACTTACTATTATTACGGTGAAACGAGGACCCTCCAGTATCCAGAAGTAGGGACTGAGATTATAGCCCCACCAGCACCTGCGTGGGAGGGACGGCAGGGATGAGGCGGGGTTAGGGACTCGTGGGGCAGGATCAAGGAGAGAGGGTAAAGGAGAGTAGAGGGGAGTCAGAGAAGTGTAAAAGAGAGAGGGGAAGGAAGGAAGTTGTCGACCATTATAGAAGAAAAAATGAAATGTGAGTGTGAAGATTTTATGTGCGTGTGTGTGTGTGTATGTGTGTGTGTGTGTGAGAGAGAGAGAGAGAGAGAGAGAGAGAGAGAGAGAGAGAGAGGAGAGAGAGAGGAGGAGAGAGAGAGAGAGAGAGGAGTAGAGAGA
>JACEEZ010000859.1:40000-42500 GCA_016584305.1 Chionoecetes opilio | reverse complement strand
CCTTCCTGCATTATCTCCCTGTCTCATAGCATCGGCGTACATGCGGTTGGATTAGGATAGGTTAGTCTTGGGTTAGGTTAGGTTAGGATGTCTGACTTTCCTTAAACACTTCCCTCTTCTCCTATACCGTAACCGTCCTTCCTTCTCTTCCTACTCTCTCCGTCTCATGGCATCGGCGTCCATGTGGCTGGGTTAGGTTAGGTTAGGTTAGTCTTGGGTTAGGTTAGGTTTGGTTAGGTTGGTTAGGTATAGCCCCTTAGGTTATATAGGTTAGGTTAGGTAGGTTATAGCCCCTATAGGTTAGGTAGGCCCCTTCCTTCTCTGTCTCCTCCCTCTGTCCCTCTCCTCCCTCTCTCCCTTCCTCTCATTGCCTGGGCGTACATGTGGTTGGGCTGGTCGCTGAAGCCAGCCATGGTCAACATGCTGTTGAGGTAGTAGCCCTCCAGGAACATCCACAGGAACATGGCCGTGCGGGCGTACTCCATCAACACGTAGAACCCCTCGCACAACACCGGCTGCAGGGGGGAGAGAGAGAGATAAATAGATAGATAGATAGATAGATAGATCGATAGATAGATAGATAGATAGAGAGAGAGAGAGAGAGAGAGAGAGGAGAGAGAGAGAGAGATAGAGAGAGAGAAGAGAGAGAGAGGAGAGAGAGAGAGAGAGAGAGAGAGAGAGAGAGAGAGAGAGAGGAGAGAGAGAGAGAGAGAAGAGAGAGAGAGAGAGAGAGAAGAGAGAGAGAGAGAGAGAGAGAGTTAGTATTTATATTTTGGGTACCTTCCTCCTCCTCCTCCTCCTCCTCCTCCTTTTCCTCTTTATTTGGCTCTTCCGCATCATTATCCTTCTCAATGTTTTCTCTTAACACACACACACACACACACACACACACACACACACACACACACACCACCACACCACACCAGACACACAGCACACACACACACACACACACACACACACACACACACACACACACACACACACACACACACACACACACACACAGATAGATAGATAGATAATTTATTGACAACAGTGTACATAAATTTTAACATTAACACATAATCTTATAACAATACATACTGTTAGTACTAATATAAACAACACAAATAATGCAATCTGCCGTCCACAAGGTCGATGACCGATACAGGATCTCCTTCACTCTAAAACAAAAACAACATCAATTGTCGGTGCACGAACAGTGCCAGGAGATATCCATGACACACATACCTTACGCATACAAGTGTAAAATATCATGAATAATTTTACAACATTCATAATGGCTATATTTACCGTTAAATAGCTCACCTAAAAAGTTAAGCCTACTGTCTGCCTAATATTGTTTGATACAGGACAATTTTGAACAACATGTTCCTTAGTCTGTACATCGCCACATACACACAGACGTTCCTCCAGTGGTAACCGGCCCCGCCCCCGCCTATTCCATCTTCCAGTCTCAACACACAAACTATGACCTGACACTCGAAAACGAGTGAAGGAGATCCTGTATCGGTCGTCGACCTTGTGGCGGTCCCTGTACACACTGTGCACTGTAAGGCCGGGCTTTATGCTGCGGTACACGGCGCACCTTGACCCACTGGAACTGCGATGCGCTCATGCACATTTAACAAAAGGCCATGCATGTCGGCACGTGCACGTCAATCAATAAACTCTGCAATAGTTCTGCTCATTGCCGTGTTGGCTCTAGTGACAATTTCTATAGTAAACATTAATGGATCATCCGTTATATGAGATCTTTCCAAAGCTAGCTTAGAATAAAAGCACACACACACACACACACACACACACACACACACACACACACACACACACACACACACACACACACACACACACACACACACACACACACACACACACACACACACACACACACACACACACACACACACACACACACACACATACACACACACACACACACACAGACACACACGCACATTCATGCAATTTCAGTCCGTTTTCTCTCCAAGCTGTCACTTTGATATGAATTATTGCATGTCTATATATTTTTCTGACTTCAGAAGGAAACACGGGGTGGAATGTCCTAATTGTTTTTTTATCCTTTATACACTCTCTCTCTCTCTCTCTCTCTCTCTCTCTCTCTCTCTCTCTCTCTCTCTCTCTCTCTCTCTCTCTCTCTCTCTCTCTCTCTCTCTCTCTCTCTCTCTCTCTCTCTCTCTCTCTCTCTCTCTCTCTCTTTCTTTCTTTCATACACACATGACTTACATGACCCAGAGGCGTAAAGGTATCAAACACTATAAAAGAATGCGATACACAATGGACTGCAAATGTTTGTTTATAAAAGAATCGTGTGACTTTAACGTATAGAAATACAGCTACATAAAATAAATGAAAGTAACCCAGAGTCCCTTTTATTATAGGCAAAGAAAAGAGAGAACGGAGGGAAACACTGTAAAGAAACTGGCGTCTTTGTATTTGTTTTTCATCATTTCTTTGTTTGCAGACAATTCGG
>JACEEZ010000859.1:27500-30000 GCA_016584305.1 Chionoecetes opilio | reverse complement strand
GAGTGCCAAAAACCGGGCTGGGTTACGACAGCCTCCGAGAGTCGCCACACGGGCACGAAAAAACGGTGCTTACCATGGTGATGGCAGTGAAGGTGCCGCGTTCCCGTGCCACCCAGCACCAACGCACCTTTGTGGCCGCGTCTCCAGGATGTGGAACATTTTCACGGCCGCTGTCCTCACATCCAGGAGATGAACACACAAAGTGTAAAGTTGGCGGCCAATGGTGGAGACTGTTTTAAGCCCACCCGCTGAGGCTAGTGATACTGGACACTAGTGACAGCAACAGTGCCTCAACAAACACTTTAGTGATGCATATATGTATATAATGTTAGTTTTTAGGTCTTTATATTTATGTGTAAATTGCCCTTAAGATAGGTAGCACACGACAGTGCACCTTTGGGCTTTAGTTTATATGTATGTTTATAAAAAGAAAAAAAAGAAAAAAAAAAAGCAAGAAAAAAAAAAGAAAAGAAAGAGAGAGAGAGAGAGAGAGAGAGAGAGAGGAGAGAGAGAGAGAGAGAGAGAGAGAGAGAGAGAGAGAAGAGAGAGTGAGAAGAGAGAGAGAGAGAGAGAGTACGTACAGCTGCAGTCGACAAGATGAAAAAAACCTCAGAGAAAAAAGGAATAGATTTCCACTGAGCAGGAAAAAAAAAAAAAGGAAAAGATGAAAGAAGAGGAAAGAAGAGGAAAGAAGAGGAAAGAAGAGGAAAAAAAGATACTATTCCATCGGAGGGTTGTGTTGACAAGACAAGAAAAATAATTGAGAGGGACAAATACAGAGGCAGCTTGTGATCTCTCTCTCTCTCTCTCTTCTCTCTCTCCTCTCTCTCTCTCTCTCTCTCTCTCTCTCTCTGTAAAATCTCGACATCCCCTCTGCTATTACCATTCCTTCTCCTCTCTCTCTCTCTCTCTCTCTCTCTCTCTCATCTCTCTCTCTCTCTGTAAAATCTCGACAGTCCTCTTGCTATTACCATTCCTTCCTCTCTCTCTCTCTCTCTCTCTCTCTCTCTCTCTCTCTCTCTCTCTCTCTGTTAAAATCTCGACATCCCTCTTGCTATTACCATCCTTCCTCTCTCTCTCTCTCTCTCTCTCTCTCTCTCTCTCTCTCTCTCTCTCTGGTAAAATCTCGACATCCCTCTTGCTATTACCATTCCTTCCTCTCTCTCTCTCTCTCTCTCTCTCTCTCTCTCTCTCTCTCTCTCTCTCTCTCTCTCTCTCTCTCTCTCTCATCTCTCTCTTTCCCTCCTCCCTCCTCCCTCCCAGATCGAATTACTATAATGGTCCTTGGGAATTTAAGGAGCGAAGAGAGAGAGAGATGAGAGAGAGAGAGAGAGAGAGGAGAGAGAGAGGAGAGAGGAGAGAGAGAGGTGTCGCGGTCGAAATTAATGCTTTCTTCATGACTTCACATCACCAGCATCCTCTTTTTTCTCTCCTCCGTCCTCCTCCTCCTCTCCTCTCCTCCTCCTCCTCTCCTCCTCCTACCTATCCCTCTCATCCTTCCTTGACCCTTTCTTGCTATTAACTCTTTCATCCATCTATCCTTTCCTCTAATTAATTTCCTTTACAATTATAATTCATTGGTTCTTGTGTTTTCTATTTGTTGTTCCTTTGTGTGTGTATCCTTTTCAATAGTTCTCTTAATCTTTTGTAATATTTTTTTTTCTGGTGATATATTTTGTGTTGTCATGATGGTGCTTGGGTGCGAATTATATTGTTTTGTTTTCCTCACTGTTCTCTTTACGTGTGTGTGTGTGTGTGTGGTGGGTGTGTGTGTTGTGTGTTTGTGTGTGTGTTGTGTGTGTGGTTTGTTGTGGGGGTGTGTGTTTGTGTGTGTTTGTGTGGGGTGTGTTTTGTGTGTGGGGTTTGGGGGTGTGTTTGTGTGTGTTTTTGGTGTGTGGTGGGGTGGGTGTGTGTGTGTGTGTGTGTAGCTTAGGGAATAACCCCACCCGGTCCTTTAAAAACAAAACACACCCCAAAAACACACACTAAAAAAAAAAAAAGAGAGAGAGAAGAGAGAGAGAAGAGAGAAGAGAGAGAAGAGAGGAGAGAGGAGAGAGAGAGAGAGGAAGAGAGAGAGGAGAGAGAGAGAGAGAGAGAGAGTTAAAGCTTGTGAAATGGATTTTGAAAATATAAGACTTAGTGAATGGTGTATGTGTGTGGTGTGTCTTAAACTCATTCCACCCGTTTTGTCACGCGAGCTGGCCCGCGACGCCTTTCCCCTCCAGTGCGAGTGGAGCCATTATTACCGATTTTTTGGGCAATGCTGGGGGGTTGTTTTGGGGGTGTGTGTGTGTGTGTGTGGGGTGTTTTGGGGTTTGTGTTTTGTGTGGGGGTGGGGTGTGTGTGTGTGTGTGTGTGGGTGTGTTTTTGGGGTTTTTGGTGTGTGTGTGTTGTTTTTGTTGTGGGTGTGTTGTTGTGTGTGTTTTGGGGGTGTTTTTTGTTGGGGTTTTTGTGTGTGTGTTGGGGGTGTGGCTGGGGGTTTTGTATTTTAAGTAAGAAA
>JACEEZ010000859.1:5000-15000 GCA_016584305.1 Chionoecetes opilio | reverse complement strand
GGTAATAAATAATGATAATAATGATAAAATATGGTAATGATAATGAGAAACACAACAAATTAGAATAAGAAAATAATGATAATGATAAAATATGATAAATGATAATAATGATAAAATAGTAATGATAATGAGAAACACAACAAATTAGAATAAGAAAATAATGATAATGGGAAAAAAAAATGATAATGATAAAATGATAATGAGAAAAAAAGAAAAAAAAATGAGAATAAAAAAAAAATGATGACAAAGGATTTACGTGATCGGATTAATGATTCTTAAAAGGTCATTCTTATAGTTTTTTTTTTTATATACTTTAATGACTATTTTTCACTGTTACTTTTCTATCTGTTACTTTTCTATTTGTTACTTTTCTATCTGTTACTTTTCTATCTGTTACTTTTCTATGTGTTACTTTTCTATCTGTTACTTTTCTATCTGTTACTTTTCTGTTACTTTTCTATGTGTTACTTTTCTATCTGTTACTTTTCTATCTGTTACTTCTCTATCTGTTACTTTTCTATCTGTTACTTTTCTATCTGTTACTTTTCTATCTGTTACTTTTCTATCTGTTACTTTTCTATCATCTGTTACATTTTTCTCTCTTTTTCTAGCTTTTTGTTCTCTGCTTCTTCGTTTCTCTCCTTCTATTTCTCATTTTTGCTTTTCTCCCCTCGCAATGTTTACTTTTTTCCTTGTGTTGTTCTTTCCTTGCTCTCTTTCTTTCGTCATGTTTCGTTTTCTTTCTCAACTCTTTCTTTTTTGATGTTCTATCTATACCAATTCCTTTCTTTCTTTCTTTCTTTCTTTCTTTCTTCTATCTTTCTATTCTTCCTATCTTTCCTTCTTATCTTCCTTTCTTTCTCTCCTTCTCTCTTTGAATGTTTTTTCTTTGTATTTTCTAGAGTGACGTATTGACTTTTTATTCTATTTTGCCTTTTCGTTTCTTTTCTATTAATATTATAATCATGAATTTTCGTATGGGTGGTGTTCATTAATTTTCATCTACCTTATCATCTTCTTCTTCTTCTTCCTTCACCTTCACCTTCACCTCCTCCTCCTCCTCCTCCTCCTCCTCCTCTTCCTCTTCCTCCTCTTCCTCCTAATGATCTGAAAACCAGTCCGCATTGCCTAGCTGCCAGTAAAAAGGCGAATATGATGTTGGGCTTTATTAAACGCAACTTTGAACATAAAACTCCGAAAGTAATGACACAATTATACACGTCCTTTGGGTTTGGCCGCACTTGGAATATGCCGTTCAATTCTGGTCGCCCTGTTTTGTAAAAGATCAAGCCAAATTGGAATCAGTGCAAAGAAGAGCAACCAAACAAATTCCATCTCTGCGAAATTCATCTTATGAAGAGAGACTGCGGAAACTTAATATGTTTTCCTTAAAGGATCGAAGAATCCGTGGGGACTTGATAGAAACCTTTAAGATCCTAAAAGGATTTGATGTCATTAATCAAGAGAACCTATTCGAGCTTTCAACTCAAGTGACAACAAGAAATAATGGTTTAAAACTAAACGGTCAACGTTGCATCACCGATCTTCGTAAAAATTATTTCAATTTTAGAGTCGTTGATCGATGGAACAAGTTACCAACAAATGTTGTCGGAGCCAGCACAATAACTACATTTAAAAACAGACTTGACGCGCACTGTAAAGTAAATGGGTATTGATAGTGCGAATTCATATCTAGTCCCCCGTATCGATTAGTTGTAGTGGTAGTGGTAGTTGTAGTTAGTATTTTTCATATCCTATCATTCTGCACTATGAAACTTCCATGTTCCTATCCTCTTTAGGGACATGGTATCATTTTCCAACTGTTTTCTTACAAGTAGTTGATAGTTAGTAGTATGTAGTGCAGCAGATACCCTCGTTATGGACCAATAGGTTTCCTGGTGTCTGTTATTCCTATGTAATCCTATGTAATCCTATGTAATCCTCTTCCTCCTCCTCTTCTTCCTCCTCTTCCTCTTCCTCTTCCTATTCCTCCTCCTCCTCCTCTTCCTCTTCCTCTTCCTCTTTCTCTTTTTCTTCCTCTTCCTCTTCCTCTTCCTCTTCCTCTTCCTCTTCCTCCTCTTCCTCTTCCTCTTCCTCTTCCTCTTCCTCCTCCTCCTCCTCCTCCTCCTCCTCCTCCTCACGAAACTTCCCTGTTCCTATCTTCTTTTAAGGACATGGTATCATTTTCCAACTGTTTTCTTACAAGTAGTTGATAGTTAGTAGTATGTAGTTCAGCAGATACCCTCGTCATGGACCAATAGGTCTCCTGGTGTCTGTTATTCCTATGTAATCCTATGTAATCCTCCTCCTCCTCCTCCTCCTCCTCTTACAACTCATGCAAAACTCGTAATGCGATTTCAGACATTAACCTCAGCACATACATAAACAAAACTAACATATGTACATACTCAAGTACATCACATCAGCACATCCTCTCTCACCATCTCCCTGTAACTCAGCAGATAAGTCAGCAGATAGTCAGCAGGGAGTCAGCCTTCATAACTGCTTAGCTCAGTACGTAGAAATGATCGTACCAAGATGGCGGCTGCTACTCATTACTACAAGTTGTTGACGCCAGGACGTCGCCATTACCCTCCCATGTGATGAGAGAGGGATGGAGGGATGAAGGGAGGGATGGAGGGAAGGAGGGAGGGAAGGAGGGAGGGAAGGGAAGGAAGAAGGGAGGGGAAGGTGGGAAGGAAGGGAGGAAAGGGAGGGAGGGATGAAGGGAAAGAGAGATGAAGAAATACTGCATAGAAGGAAAAGTATGATGATGAGAGAGAATAAGATTAAAGATGAAGGGATGTGAGAGAGAGAGAGAGAGAGAGAGAGAGAGAGAGAGAGAGAGAGAGAGAGAGAGAGAGAGAGAGAGAGAGAGAGAGAGAGAAGAGAGAAGAGAGAGAGAGAGAGAGAGAGAGAGAGAGAGAGAGAGAGAGAGAGAGAGAGAGAGAGAGAATCGAAAAAGAAAATGCAAGGACCAAGTATAATATTCACTAATTAAAAGAAAACAAAGAGTAAGATGTAAGAAAGAAAAGCAGAAACGAGAGTAAGAAAAGAAAGAAAGAAAAAATCTCACCAGAACAGAAGAAGCCAAAAGAAAAATAACTTAAAACCAACGGAGAACAAATGAAACAAAGGAAGAGAAAAAAAAGGTGTAGGAGAAGACAAAGGAAGGAGGAGGAGGAGGAGGGAGAAAAGTGGAGAGGTAAAAAGGAAAAAAGTATGCATGGAGGTTAGTGTAAGAGAGAGAGAGAGAGAGAGAGAGAGAGAGAGAGAGAGAGAGAGAGAGAGAGAGAGAGAGAGAGAGAGAGAGAGAGAGAGAGAGAGAGAGAGAGAGAGTGTATCATGATCACCTTACTGAATAGACATGACATGACGTGATCAGAACATGTATTGGCAATGTAACCTTTGAAGGAGAGTGGTGGTGGTGGTGTTGATGAAAAAGCTTTGTGAAAGAAAGCGGATGTATGTGTGTGTGTGTGTGTGTGTGTGTGTGTGTGTGTGTGGTGTGTGTGTGTGGTGTGTGTGTGTGTGTGTGTGTGTGTTGTGTGTGTGTGTGTGTGTGTGTGTGTGTTGTGTGTGTGTGTGTGTGTGTGTGTGTGTGTGTGTGGTGTGTGTGAGAGAGATAGCTTCCGATAATTACCTATGCACATGTGGTGGTGATGGTGGTGGTGGTGATGATGATGGTGGTGATGGTGATGGTGGTGGTGGTGATGGTGGTGGTGATGGTGGTGATGGTGATGGTGATGGTGGTGATGGTGATGGTGGTGATGGTGGTGATGGTGATGGTGATGGTGGTGATGGTGATGTTGATGGTGATGGTGATGGTGATGGTGATGGTGGTGATGGTGATGGTGATGGGGATGGTGATGGTGGTGATGGTGATGGTGATGGTGATGGTGATGGTGGTGATGGTGATGGTGATGGTGATGGTGATGGTGATGGTGATGATGGTGGTGATGGTGATGGTGATGGTGATGGTGATGGTGGTGGTGATTCATAACACACTTAATGAATTACCTAAGAAATAAAAACTAGGATAAAAATAATGAAGAAAAACACGATTACTGATATTAATAGAAAGAAAAAAAAACAGTTGTTGAAAAAGTAATATTTATTAAACCAGTAATAAAAAAATTAAAGTTCACGTTTAAAACAAAATAAAAAATAGCTAAAAATAAATAAATAAAACGAAACACAAAGAACCGACAGTTAAAAAAGTTACAATATTGAAAACGATAAATATACGTTGAGAGAGAGAGAGAGAGAGAGAGAGAGAGAGAGAGAGAGAGAGAGAGAGAGAGAGAGAGAGAGAGAGAGAGAGAGAGAGAGAGAGAGAGAGAGAGAGAGAGAGAGAGAGAGAGAGAGAGAGAGAGAGAGAGAGAGAGAGAGAGACAGACAGACAGACGACAGACAGACAGACAGACAGACAGACAGACAGACAGACAGACAGACAGACAGACAGACAGACAGAAGACAGAAGAAGAGAGAGAGAGAGAGAAGAGAGAGAGAGAGAGAGAGAGAGAGAGAGAGAGAGAGAGAGAAGAGAGAGAGAGAGATAGAGAGAGAGAGAGAGAGAGAGAGAGAGAGAGAATACCCAATGCTGGTTACCTGATAAATGGTGCATAATTAATTTTGGACAAAGGTAAAATGAAAATGATGAGAGGGTGTTGAATAATAAGTTGCATATTTGAGGTTCGAGTTGCGTCCCTAAGTTGTTTAATTAATGTCAAAGGCGATTGTTGATGTAAGGTGACCCGAGGAAAGCACAGAGATCCCTTAAGGACTTAGAGGAAAGAAAGAGAGAAAGGAAGAGAGGAGAGAAGGAAAAGAGAAATGGAAGGAGAAGGGAGAAAAAGAAAGAGAGAAAATGGAAGAGAGAAAGGGAGAAGAGAAAAAAGAGAGAAAATGGAAGAGAGAAGAAGAAAAGAGAGAAAATGGAACAGAGGAGAGAGAAAAGAGAGAAAATAGAAGAGAGAGAGAAGAAAGAGAGAAAATGGAAGAGAGAAAGGAAGAGAAAGGATAAAAGAGGAAAGAGAAGAAAAGAGAGAAAATGGAAGAGAGAAAGGAAGAGAGAAGAGAAGAAAAGAGAGAAAATGGAAGAGAGAAGAGAAGAAAAGAGAGAAAATGGAAGAGAGAAAGGAAGAGAAAAGAGAAAATGGAAGAGAGAAGAGAAGAAAAGAGAGAAAATGGAAGAGAGAAAGGAAGAGAGAGGAGAAGAAAAGAGAGAAAATGGAAGAGAGAGAAGAAAAGAGAAAATGGAGAGAGAGAGTGTCTGTCTGTCTGTCTGTGTCTGTCTGTCTGTCTGTCTGTCTGTCTGTATGTCTACTAGTGATATGTGTCATCTATCTGTTGTTGTCAGTCTGTACAATCCTGCTTGTGTACTATCGTCTGTCTGTCTGTCGTCTCTGTCTGTCTGTCTGTCCTAGTCCCTCTCTCTCTCCCTTCTCATCAACCTGCACACACCTGCTCTATTGTCTTCCTGTATCACTAGGCTAACAACAACAATGATCTCTGTTCATGCCACGTAAGCTAGGAGGTTGACGATGGAAAGCAATTCAAGGATAGAAGGAAAGCAGGGTTTAGTATGCGTAAAGTAAGAAGAATGAAGCTAACAAAAACATAGAAATTACTATTCAGTGGATACGTAGTTTTAAGGGAAAAAGTGAAGAATTGTGATGGTAGTGTGATACGAGGATGCACATCAGCTGCCCGAGAATACAGGGGCAGGGGCGTGCTCCTCTGCTTTTGACATATACAAAAATAGACTATAACAAGAAAGTTAGACAAATTTATGAATGCTTACTGGCAAGTTTAGTGTTATAAGTTGTAGCTGTTGCTACTTGTTTGTACTGTATTTGTAGCTGTTTCGTTTGTCGTTTCAGTGTGATGGTTAGCTTGTGTTTGTCTGTTTATCTTATTCTTCTGTATAATTCTGTATGATTGTGATATAGATATTTTTGTTATTTTTCAGATTTGTCGATATTGATTACTCGTACATACGTCTTTTTTCGTCTGTCGTCTTCTGTCTGTCGTCTGCTACTGTTCGTCTTCTGTGTCTCTGTTGTCTGTCGTCTGCTGTCTGTCTGTTGTCTGTCTGTCTGTCTGTCTGTCTGTCGTCTGTCTGTCTGTCTGTCTGTCTGTGTGTTATCTGTCTGTCTGTCTGCTGTCGTCTTTGTCTGTCTGCGTCGTCTGTCTGTCTTCTTCTATCGTTGTGTGTCTATCGTCGCTGTCTGTCTGTCTGTGTCTGTCTGCTGTCGTCTGGTTCTATCTGTCTTCTGGTGTCATCTGTCTGTCTGTGTCTGTCTGTCTGTCTGTCTGTGTCGTCTATCTTCTGTGTCTGTGTGTGTCGCTGTCTGTCGTCGTGGTCTATCTCTGTCTGTCTGTCTATCTGTCTTCTTCTGTGTGTCTACTATCTGTCTGTCTGTCTGTCGTCTGTCTGTCTGTCTGTCTGTCTGTCTGTCTTCTGTTCTCTCTCCTCTCTCTCTCTCTCTCACACACACCTGCACACACCTGCCCTATTGTTCCTGTATCACCTTAGCAACAACAAACCATGCCCACGGTAAGGCTAGAGGAGGTTGACAGGGAGGGAAGCAATTCAGGAGGAAGGAACAGGGTTTAGTAGCGTAAAGTAGAGAATAAACTAACAAAAACATAGAAAAATATAAGAAATAAGTAAATTTAATTAGGAAATGAAAAGATGAGAGAATGTAGGATGAAGTGTGTGTGTGTGTGTTGGTGTGTGTGTGTGTGTGGTTGTTGTGTGTGTGGTGTGGTGTGAGAATGAAAAAGAAGAGAAAATAGGAAGAAAAGGAGAAAGGAATGGAAAATGAAGAAAAGGAGAAGAGAAGAAACGAGAATGGAAGGAGAAAGGGAAAGAGAAAAAAGAGAGAAAATGGAAGGAGAGAAGACAAAGAGAAAAATGGAGAGAGGAGAGCAAAAAAAGAGAAAATAAAGAGAGGAGAAGAAAGAGAGAAAATGGAGAGAGAAAGAAGAGTAAAGGAATAAAAAGGAAAGAGAAAAAGGAGAAAATGGAGAGAGAAAGAGAAAGACGAAAAGAGAAAAATGGAAGAGAAAGGAGAGAAATAAGAGAGAATATGGAAGAGAGGTAGAGTAAAAGAGAGCAAAATGTGAGAGAGAAAGGAAGAGAAATGGAAAATGGATAGAGAGAGAGAAAAGTAGAGAAATGGAAGTAGAGATAGCGTATAGAGAGAAAAAAAGAGAAAATGAAGAAGAGAAAAATAGAAAATGAGAGAGACGTGTCTGCTCTGTCTGTGTACTGTCTGCTGTCTGTCTGTCTGTCTGTCTGTTGTCTATCTGTGTATGTGTCTATCTATCTGTTGTCTGTCTGTCTGTCTGTCTGTGTGTCTTCTGTCTGTCTGTCTGTCTGTCGTCTGTCTGTCTGTCTGTCTGGTATCTGCGTCTCTCTCTCTCTCTCTCTGTCTTCACACACCTGCCACTACTCACTTGGTCTATCTGTTCCGTGTATCACCTTAGGCTACACAACATGTCTCTGTTTCATTGCCCACGGGTAAGGCTAGGAAAGGTTGACGGTGTAACATTCAAGGATTAGAGAAAGCAGGTTTGTTGCGTAAAGTAGGAATGAATGTAACACACATAGAAATATAATAATCAGGAATAATGTATAAATTTATTAAGGAAATAATGAAAAAAGATTGAGAGATGTCGGGATGGTCTGTTGTCTGTTTGTGTTGTTGTGTGTTTTGTTTGCTGCGACTGCTTGTGTGTGTGTTCTGTGGAAAATGTTGTGTGTTGCAGGAGAGAGTAGAGAGAGAGAGTAGAGAAGAGAGGGAAGAAGAGAGGAGAGAAGAGAAAGAGAGAGAGAGATGGAAAGAGAGAGAAACAAAGAAAAGAAAATATAGAGAAAAATGTGAAATTTATCTAAGGAATGTGTACCACCTACAATTCCTGTTCAATCAGTTCAATGATAGCGAAATCATAACCTTGTGTGAATGTTTGACTTGTTTACTTTTGCATTTCACCATCAGAGATTAAATATGAAATAGAGAGAAGAAGAAGAGAAGCTATCGTTTTCTAGATGCAATATTTACAACACGAAACTAGCCTGGAGTCGCTGTTAGTCGGGGTAGACTCAGTCTGATCTCCCTCTGTTGTCTCCCCTACTTCCTCTTCACATCTCTGTCTCCCCCTTTCATGTGCTTTTCTTTTCTTCTCTCTCATTCTATTACTGAGACATCTATCTTCTATCTGCAATTTCAACGATGCTGTTCTTTGATTATCTTCTAGTGCATGTGGTGCAATTGGTAGTTGAGATAAGACGGAGAGAAGGTAGGAGGAGGGGGATGTGAGGTGTAGTTAGCAAAGGAAGGAGTTGAAGGTTAAGATTTTATGTTTAGTAAAAACTTGTCTGGTGGATGGAAGTTGACAAGAAAACGGAAGGACGGAGGAGTAAGAAGGAGAGAGAGGAAAGAATTGAGAGGAGAAGAATCGGAGAGAAGTGACAGAGAAAAGTATGAGAGAGAGAGAGAGAGAGAGAGAGAGAGAGAGAGAGAGAGAGAGAGAGAGAGAGAGAGAGAGAGAGAAGAGAGAGAGTTTTTTTTTGTTTTATACAATTTATTACGCTCAAAGAGCGACAGCGGAGTAAGAAATTATTGCCAAACATTATAATTAATTAATTCGGACACAAGGGCACACCGTCATACATAAGAGATTGCTAGGACATCAAATTATTATTCGTGTCTCGCAGGGCACGCATATGTATGCAAGGAAAGGATGCACCCATCAAATTGTGTGGTGACGAGATACGACATCAAGACTATCCGTTAGGGAGTCCCACAAGCGGGTAAGGGCTGTCCCTAGGCAGCATGTCCCTGACAGAGGGACACTCGAGGCAGTAGTGCTGAAGGACTGTTGGCTCTGGGGCGATCACACAGCTTGCAGGAGAAGTGAGGAATTCCGCGCCTCAGAGACTGCACACAGGTACGGTAGTCCCAGCCAAGTCGGGCAGGACACATGTTGTTTGCGAGCCATGAGTCCGGTCGCGATACTTGGGAGGGGTTTACCCGGGGAAGTGGTCATAATGCTGTATAGAACACCTGAGCCCCCCTCGGGCGTTCGTGCGGTTGGAGTGTGGGAGAAAGCGGCCGAGTGTATCAACTGTTTGAAGCAGAGGAGGGGGTTTTGTAGGCACCATCAGGCAGAGGAGGCTGCAGGCAGTTTTTGCGAGGAACCACCTTGTCCGTTGGCTGCTATTCCAACAGGGGAAAGGGATCACAAAAACCTTATAGTAGAGAATTGTCACGAGCTGCGACTAACTAAAGCAAGATCTGATGAACAGGCAACGGTTGTGGGTTGTGGAGATGAGATGGCCTAAAGGGCCAGACTGAGGTCCCCCCATGACCACACCATTCGACGGCCTTTGACCAGAGGAGACTACGCCAGCAAGGAGTCCCTGTACTCGCAGTAAGGTAGAGCTGGACAAAGTTGGGTAGTCGGGCGCCAAACCCAGCCTCCCTCCGGGGCGCCACGTCGAGTGAGTAGACAGGGGCACCCGCGCTCCAATCTGGCTGCGGGGAGCCGTCACGAGAGATGGGGGAGCGGCAGGGACGGAGGAGACACTCCCGGCAATGTGGCTCCAGAGCCAGTTTTGCTTCTGGGGGGAGTGGTGGGGCTGCCTTGGAAGTGGGAAGTGAAGGAGACTTGAGGCGGAGGAATCCTCCATGGAGGAGGACCATGATCCACTTCAGCCAGGGGAAAACATTAAGATCAAGTCCCCAGCAGGGTGGAGCGGGACTGTGTTGACGAGGGTGCGGACACCGGGACGAAGCGGAGGTCGGGGTGGCGGCAGGGTCAAGCGAGGTTCTCAGGACACGTGAATAATGTGGAGTAAGATGGGGAGAGTGGGGGCCCACTTGACGCTAAAGATGAGACATTGGCGTGAATTCTCTCAACAAGAGGGGGGAGATCGAGCTCAGCCAACATGTTGACATTCTGGTGGGGGCAGGACACCCAAGAATGT
>JACEEZ010000858.1:60000-69882 GCA_016584305.1 Chionoecetes opilio | reverse complement strand
CCTCACCTCCCCAAAACAACAAAGGAAAGAGGCTTTGAGTGCACCCCACTAGTGTTTTCCCTCTAGTGAGGGACCTTATATCATCCTCTTACGCTTCCTGTATCCATCCTTCTATACCCTCCCTTTCCCACACACCATTAGTACTAAGCCCCCCCGAGCCCTTATCTGTCTCCCCCTGGTCCTGATTACACTGCTATAGGTATTTGTACTCCCCTGGTCTCCCCTTCACTCCTATCATCCCTACCCCTCCGATCTCACGTTTTCTATCATCCCTCCCTCCAGTCTCACGTTTTCTCTTTGACTCCTATATCCCGTTTTCTTTCGGTTTATGTAAGGGAGACTTGCCAAAGGTTTCAGATTTTATTAAGTAGGTGGGGAAACATGTGTAAAAAGGAGGGTTTCAAGTAAGTGTGTTGTGGAAGGGTAGTAAAGTAAGGGTGAGTAGTGTTCATAGAGTGCTTTGATTCTATTTTATTTTTCTCTCTCTCTCTCTCCCCTTTCTCTCTCCTCTCTCCTCTCCCCCCTCTTTTCTCTCATCTCTCTCTTCTCTTCCCCTTTCCTCTCTCTCTCTCTCTTTTTCCCTCTCTCTCTCTCTCCTCTCTCTCTCTCTCTCTCTCTCTCTCTCTCTCTCTCTCTCTCTCTCTCTCTCTCTCACACATGCGTAACACAGACTCAGTAACCTTGGATTCAGCGACACGTGTATTTACCTGTGGCTAGACCAATTAGGCGCGCCATGCACTAATAATGTTATCTTGCCTCTGCCATTATTAGATCAAAGGAAGAGGAAGGAGGAGGGAGGAGGTAAAGGTAGAGGAACCAGAACCACCATGTATATGTATGTATCACTATGTATATTTGTCTTTAACCTTCATTCCATCACGATCCTTATATCCAGTGTAAGGTAGCGTTTGGAAACAAGAGTAAATAAAAAACAGAGAATAAGAAGTATTTATGTGTAAATGATAGCGTCTTATAGGAGATTAAAGTGAGAAGGAGATAATTGAGTGAGATAATGAAAGGGTTTAGATATTGATGTATGTAAATTATTAAATCTTTAGAGGTCGGCGAGAAAGTTAAGAAAGCTTGTAAATGGTTTGATGTAAATTAGATTTGTTAGGAGGATACAGATAGAGAGAGAGAGAGAGAGAGAGAGAGAGAGAGAGAGAGAGAGAAGAGAGAGAGAGAGAGAGAGAGAGTACATCTACTTAATTACCGTCTTGTTAGCTCTCAAGGTCCCTCAAGTCAAGCCAATTCCTTGACGCCTTCCCGTCCCAACTGTTTGATCTCCTCGCTCTCTTTTCCACCTCCTGACCTCACTTAAGCAACTCTATTTTCATTCCATTTTCTCACTCACTTCCTCCTCCTCCTTCCTTCCATTTTCTCAGTCACTTCTTTCTCCTCCTCCTTTTCTTCCGGTTCCTCCTCCTTTTCCTTCTTCTTATCCGCCTCTTTACTCGCTCTCTTTTTCCTCTTACTCTTGCTTCTGTTATTCTTTTAGTGTTGCTTTAATGGTGTTTTTTCGTTTTAACTTTTATTCTTGTTCATTGTCTTTGCATTTTTATCCTTTTTGACAATGCTTTCACGACCTTTTAGTAGTTTAAGAAAAGCAACCCTCTGTTATTTCCTCCTACTCCTCCTCCTCCTCCTCCTCCTCCTCCTCCTCCTCCTCCTCCTCCTCCTCCTCCTCCTCCTCCTCCTCCTCCTCCTCCTCCTCCTCCTCCTCCTCCTCCTCCTCCTCCTCCTCGAAGATAATTTGCAAGCAATCGAAATCGATAAAGTAAATAAAGATCATTATGACTCAGTCTACGCAAAGATTAAGCTAAACGGTAAATTGCTAACTATTGGGACAATCGTCTTTATCGTCTTCCCAAATCAAGTGCGGAAGTAGATTGCCTCCTGTATGACGAGATAAAGTCAGTTGTCAACAATAATAACGATACAATTATTTGTGGAGATTTTAACCTACCTCGTATAAACTGGAATAATAATTCTGCTGATATTGAAGGTATGCGAATGCTTGATATGGCAAACGAAGTATATTTAAATCAGGTGGTCTGTGAGCCTACAAAGGATAATAGTATCCTAGATTTAGTTTTCACTACAGACATTGATCTGATTGATTACTGCGATATAGGTGAACATTTGGCAAACAGTGATCACAGGTTAATCAGATGCGGCATAAATTGCAATGTAGACATCACAGAAAATCGGTTATTAACACCCAATTATAATAAAGCCGATTTCACGAAGATCAGCAGGGTACTAAGCGAAGTTGATTGGATTGACCTACTAAATGGTCATAACGCCGAAAACATGTGTAATTTATTTACAAATAAACTCCAATCGGTGGTTGAAAAACATGTTCCCATGGTAAGAAAACGTTTGAATAACATAAACAGACCCTGTTGGATAACTAATGAGATTCAACAAATCATTGGCAGTAAGCGCCGAGCGTATAAAGTTTACAAATTATCAAATGCGGACTGCGATTCTAGAGAATACATTGACGTAAAACGTCGTTGCAAAGGATTAATTAAGTCTAAAAAGCGCGAGTATGAAGAAAAATTGCAAAGGAACCCAAAATCAAAACCCGAAAAGGTTTCTTTAAATTACGTTCGAAGTGAGAAAAACGTAAAAACAAGTATTGGGCCACTGAAAAGTAAGAATAACATCTTGGTGAATGATAAAAAAGAGTATGGCGTTCGTACTCAATGATTACTTTAATGCGGTATTTATTAAAGAAGACGAAGCTCCATTACCAGAACCAGTAAACATGTATGCGGGACTCGAAAGTGATAGTTTTGGGTAATAGGGAGATAACAGTAGACGAAATATCCAAAGTTTTTTGCAGAAACTTGACCAAGCAAATCCGTGGGGGTGGACGAAATCTCGCCGCGATTACTTCGCGAATGTCACAGTCACTCCGCTCCCATTAAAGATTTTTTCTCAATAAATCGCTAATGGACAAAATGTTCCTTGTATGTGGAAATTTAAAGCTATGTTACACCGATTTTTCAGAAAGGGATAAGACCTCGCAAGTAATTATCGCCCAATTATTCTAACGTCTGTGATTGTTAACTATTTGAGAAAAAAATTGGGGGAAATAAAATAGTGTTTTTTTCGCGATGAAAATAACTCAATACTAAACTCCCAGCATGGATTTCGAAATAAGAGATCCTGCTTAACAAACCTGCTCGATTTTTTTAATGTCATTTATTCAAACTGGGACGTTTAAAAATTCCCTGGGATATAATATACCTTGATTTTCAGAAAGTCTTCGATACAGTTCCCCATAAGCGACTTTTGACCAAAGCTAAGGCACATGGCTTAGGAGAGCAATTATGTTCTTTGGATTGGCGATTGGCTTTCAATCGTAAACAACGGGTAGTAATAATTGCGAGGCATCTGATTGGTTAGATGTTACTAGTGGGGTGCCTCAGGGCTCGGTCTTGAGTCCTACTCTTTTTCTGATATATACAATGATCTGGACTGCGGACTTGTATCTGAAATATCGAAATTTGCAGATGACACCAAATTAGGCGGTAAAGCATATAACTAGAGAAAACTGCGAACTCATACAACCCTGATCTCGACAAATTATCAGATTGGAGTGATAAATGGGCCCATTAAAATTCAATTCCGATAAATTAACGTAATGCATATAGGAAACGATGACCTCATATATAACTATCAAAAGCAAAATAAATCGTAACTGAAGACAGCAGGAAAAGGATTTAGGTGTCATCATCAGTAATGATCTGAAAAACCTCCGCTTTGCCTAGCTGCCAGTAATAAGACGAATATGATGTTGGGCTTCATTAAACGCAACTTTGAACATAAAACTCCCAAAGTAATGACACAAAATTAAAAACACGTCCTTGGTTGGGCCGCACTTAGAATATGCCGTTCAATTCTGGTCGCCCTGTTTCGTAAAAGATCAAGCCAAATTGGAATCAGTGCAAAGAAAGCAACCAAACAAATTTCCTCCTGCGAAATTCATCTTATGAAGAGAGGGCTGCGGAAACTTTGTTTTCCTTAAAGGATCGTAAATCCGTGGGGACTTGATAGAAACCTTTAAGATCCTAAAAGGGTTGATGTCATTAATCAAGAGAACCTATTCGAGCTTTCTCCTCAAGTGACAACAAGAAAAACGGTTTAAAACAAACGGTCAACGTTGCATCAGAGATCTCCGTAAAAAATATTTCAATGTTAGAGTTGTTGATCGATGGAACAAGTTACCAGCAAATGTTGTCGAAGCCAGCACATTGTCGCAGCACAACAACTACATTTAAAAACAGACTTGACCCGCACTGTAAAGTAAATGGGTATTGATAGTACCCTGCGAATTCATATTATAGTCCCCCGGATCGATTAGTGTTAGTGGTAGTTGTAGATAGTATATTTCATATCCTATCATTCTTCACCACGAAACTTCCATGTTCCTATCTTCTTTAGGGACATGGTATCATTTTCCAACTGTTTTCCTACATTTAGTTGATATTTAGTAGTATGTAGTTCAGCAGATACCCTCGTTATGGACCAATAGGTCACCTGGTGTCTGTTATTCCTATGTATTCCTATGTATTCCTCCTCCTCCCTTGAGCTTACATATCTATCTATAGCTTTTACCGGAGGTAACCATGAATTTCCTTTAATGGGAGCGATGAACAACACACACACACACACACACACACACACACACACACACACACACACACACACACACACACACACACACACACACTTCAAAACAAAACACACACACACACCACAACACACACACACACACACACACACACACACACACACACAAACACACACACATTCACACACAAACACACAAACACACACACACACACACACACACACACACACACAAAACCCCCACACACAAACACACACAGGGCTCGAACTGGCAGGAAGTAAAGACGTCATTATCAAGTAACGCTATTGCATGAGTACGGGGGAAGAGAGAGAGAGAGAGAGAGAGAGAGAGAGAGAGAGAGAGAGAGAGGAGAGAGAGAGAGAGAGAGAGAGGAGAGAGAGAGAGAGAGAGAGAGGAGAGAGAGGAACCGTGATGATTAAATGATATTTTTTCCTCCTAAATTTTTTCTCTCTCTCTCTCCTCCCCCTCTCTCTCTCTCTCTCTCTCATCTCTCTCTCTCCTCTCTCTTCTCTCTTTTCTCTTCTCTCTCTCTCGGGCTCTCCCCCCCCCGCCCGTACTCATGCAATAGCGTTTCTTGATAATGACGTCGTTACTTCCTGCCAGTTCGAGTCCTCAGCGCACTTAATAAGCGGCGACCTGACACACTTACACTTCATATCGCCAAACGCCATTATGTTAAGACCTACAGTATTCTAATAATGTATTCGATGCAGGAGCAGAAGTAAGATCACGAATACTATAGACTGCAGCGGGCCCCTTTGTTCCTGATTTTTTTTATATTAAACTATACCAAATGAACTTACTAGAACTATTAAGTTCATAGTAAAGTGATAGATATATATAATAATATGATATATATATAATAGATAATACAGTGGCAGGCTCCTCACCACCCACCCTTTTAAGTGATTTAAACGATACCATGCATCACTAAAACGGTTACGGTAAACCTGTGAATTTATGCGAGAGAAAAAATTGAGAAACATATGTAATCTACGGCAAATTTTTTTTATGGCTAATTACAGTGTTAAATGTTAATGCTTTTTACGTAAATAGTGTAATGTGTGTCTTGTGTGGATACCTTTCATGTTCCCTTTGATGTGAAAAAATAGGAAATCAATGAAAATTCAATTAAATCTTCTCGTGCCACTCTGCTTCACGGCTTCTACTTTTTTTTACATCATAAGGGAGTGATCAAGGACAAAAAAGGGAGAAAAAAAGCCCGGTAATTGCCGATCTTTGTTATGCTATAAAAAATTCAGTGATTCCCAACCTTTACATCTTGGAGGAACCCCTGTAATAATTTTTCATATTCCAAGGAACCCCCATTATATAGTATACTAATATATATATATATATATATATATATATATATATATATATTAATATATATATTTTTATATATATATATATATATATATTATATATATATATATTATATATATATATTTTATATTTTAAGAAAAGTTCTTGAGCAATATAATTCATATGAAATCTACAATTACATCACATGTCATGAAGTTCACACTAATAAGTCAATAATGTTATGACTTACCTTCAGTGTGACACTTGGGCTTGTTTCTCTTTGCGTATCTGTGAAATTCTTGGCCGAATTTTTGACAGAAACACACGCAGTTCTTCCTCGACAGACAGAAGACGATTTCTTGTTTTGCTTTTAATGACGGTCGGCATGAGAAAGCTTGTTCACAGAGGAAAGAAGTTGAAAACTGGAGTAAAACATCAATGGCTTTTACTGAGATGACAAGGTACCTCTTGCTTTGCTGAATCCAAAACTTGTCATGTGATACTTCATTACATTTCTTTTTTCAAGGTTCGATCGCACTGTATTTTCACTCAGTTCTTCCTCTTCTTGCAGACTAAGTGGGTTTTTTCTGTACTTGGTGAGAATTCAGTGAAGGGGTTTCTCACCCAGTTATACGAAATCTGATGACAAGGAGGGGAAGTACTTATGAAGTTTTTCTGACAGTGATCCCAAATGACTTGAAATTTATGGAATGACATTTTCATATTCAGTCTGAGTTTGAACTTGAAGTAGGAGTGGAAATTTTCGACGTTTCCTCTTGAAAGGTTTCATTTTCCAAACAGCGAGTTTATTCTTAAATGCAAGAATTTGTTTTGTGGAAGTCAGAATGTTTTCCTTCGCACCCTGCATGCTGGTGTTCAAGTTATTTAAATGCTAATAAATATCTGCTAAATATGCTAGTTTCATTGCTAGTTTGTAGATTCAGACATTCACAAAACTGGATTTATTATTCTCTTTGAAGAAAAGCGCAGTTCCTGTCGCAGCTCGAATACCCTTGTCAAAACTTTACCTCTCGAAAGCCATCGAGCCTCTGTGTGCTGGAGAAGCGTCACGTGATCTTTTTGCATGTTTTCACACAACCTTGCAAATATGCGAGACTTCAGAGGGCGCTGCTTTATAAAGTGACCATGTTCACAGTTATATCAAGGACTTTTTTTAAATCATCCCCAATAGTTTTTGAAACTAAAACTTCTCGGTGGAGAAAGCAGTGAGTTGTTATGACTTCCGGTTTTTCTTTCACGCGTGATACAAAGCCTTGTACTGAGCCAATCATTGAGGAGCACCATCAGTTTCAGATTCCAACGCATCGGTTCCATGACAAACTACAAGATTCCAGGTATGAAGACAAGATGTTGGAAATATCGTGGCCTTTCGTAGTTTCGGCAGTTCTTTACAGCAAAAAAAATTTTCCATTATTTCACCTTCATTTTCAAATGGTACAAATGCCAGCAGCTGAGGTTTGGGCCCGTTATATCATTTTTCTCATCTACTTAGAGAGCAAAGTTGTTTTTTTTGCAGTATTTCAGACAAAATAACAGAAAAATTTTTGGGCAGGTCATCCACACGCCTACTAATTGTATTATCAGAAACAGGAACCTTGCTTAATTCACTTTCAAGCCTCTTCACCTAGCATTGTTCTCAAAAATTATTTTGCAAACAGGCATTATTAGGCTTTCTGCAATAGTGGTGACTTTTCATTTTCTTGGCAACTAGCTCAGCCACTAAATAGCTCGCTTCTTGGGCCTTATCACTGATGGTTACCTTCTTTTCAAAAAATTTTCTTTGTTTCTGCTGTGAATCCAATAGTATTCGAAATAATCCCCGGTTTTATTTTTCAAGTGGCTGTGGGTTAGTAGTTAAGTGTCGCTTTAACTTGGCTGGGTCATAGCTGTGGGTTTGCGAGCTTTTTCCCACAAACAATGCACAAATGAAGTGGACAGTTTTCCCTTTTCCAGTCCATGTAAAGCCAATGGCCAGATAACTGTCATTGTAAATGCGATTTTTTTTTAACATCACTTTACTTTTCCTTTACTCGTACTTGGCTGTGGTTTTTTGTGATTTTCGTCACTGTCCTCCTCTCCACTGACATGCTTTTTTTCAAATATTTGAACATGCTTCAGTCTTTAAATCCGTATCAAACTAATATACTGGTGAGATTAATTAACAACGTTTCACTCGGTTGCGCTGCTCAAAAATGACTGAAGGAAGATGTGTGAACGGCTGGGCTGGGGCTCGTGACACGTATGATCCCCGTACGGGGTTGCGTCACCCTCCTACCCAAACCCCTGGTCGCCAACCTTGCGGAGTAGGAATGAAGGGCGTATCCCGCACCGGCAATAACAGTAATTTTTTCTTAAATTTTATCATATTATTTGCTCCCATTACTATATACATTGTACTGACTGACACGTACGAGTATGTTGGTGTCTGGGAAGTGTTTGTGACGTGTTGTTGAATAGGAATTATGAGTTATGAATTAAGATCACTGTCATTTTGTAATAGCACATAATTATTTTACGGTTTCTCGCGGAACCCCGGTTGGGAATCACTGTGCAGCTATATAGTAAGATATTCCTGAAAGTGAAAGGGTCAATTTAGTTTGGGAAGTGTATTGATACTCCTCTTTTGACGTATTTTAAAAATCGTAGGAAGATGAAAAAATAGAACAGGACGAGAGTTAAAGAGTATAGGGTCCTGGTGTGTGTGTATGTGTGTGTGTGTGCTGTGCTGTGTGGTTACTGTGTGCGTGCGTGCGTGTGTGTGTGTGTGTACGTATGTCTGCACGCAAACTCTGCAAACGTGACTGAGAAATATTTTCAATTAAAACTGAAAAATTAGAGTTTGGCTCGACCATTAAAGTTCTAATCATGATTTCAGTGAGTCTGCCAATATCGAAGGAAATTCAATAAGTGAAATTAGTTGTCACCGGTTTGTTTTTATTTTCTTTCTCGTGACTTTGATAACATTAATACCGTGTGACATACTTAAATCCCTCTAATTAAATATGGCTTTAACCCCTTCACGCCCAGATTTTTCCTTTGCCATATCAAATTATCTGCTGTTAGCCATAAAATTACGAAAAGTAACTTAATATACCCAATTTAGCTGGTGGACAAGGATACTAAACAGGTCATATCTATAAAATATTGCTTATTCTAATTAAAATCGTCTAGCGGTACCAAATTACAATGGAAATTTCGTTCTAGGTCTCAAGGGGTTAATAATCATAGTGGATGTGTGCCTAAAATAGCTTGTTATTGCATACATTTGTTTGTTTTCTACTTTTTTTATTGGATGGGGACTTATTTCTTTACTTTTGGGGGAGAGAACTTTGAGAACCTGGGCAGCGTTTTGTGCTTCGCCTTTGACGCTGGAAATTATTGATTTCTTTCTTTTCCTTGACCTCTTTCAGTATTTAGATGAAATTATGTTGCGTATAAGGTCTCTCTCTCTCTCTATCTCCTCTCTCTCTCTCTCTCTCTCTCTCTCTCTCTCTCTCTCTCTCTCTCTCTCTCTCTCTCTCTCTCTCTCTCTCTCTCTCTCTCTCTCTCTCTCTCTCTCTCTCTCATTCATTTACATATAAACTAACTTCTGCACCTTTTCCACGAACGGGGTCTTGTATGCGTCTCTCTCTCTCTCTCTATTCCAGGAATTTCACGGTTTCCTTCCTTCCCGCACTCACACACTGCACCAAATTTACTTCCCAATCGATGAAAAGTCAATAAAAAGTCTCCCTTTGATAGAAAAAATAGGTTCCATCCTCAGATATACAATTTTATCACTATGTTTAGATATACAATTTTATCACTATGTTTAGATATACAATTTTATCACTATGTTTTGTACCCTATATCGTGTTTTAATTCATGGTTTGACGTAAGGCTTGACGAAG
>JACEEZ010000858.1:42500-55000 GCA_016584305.1 Chionoecetes opilio | reverse complement strand
CTAGTATCTAATAAAATGTATTGAAGAAGATAGAAAAAACCTGGCAAGTAATTGTATATATTGGTTTCATAAAGATAAGGAACTGAGGTGCTTAAGTTGCGATAAGTTGCTGGGTAAACTTATTATCCCCAATAAGACTTACGACTCTCGGAAAAATTCACTGAACTTTTATTTTATTTTTCTTTAATGTTACGGTGTGAAAATATAAGGATTTTTAGATTAATCAAAACTAACATTGTATTTTAAGAGGACTTTTTGTTACTATTTTTTTGCCCCTGGCCAGTCCTTTGTAATGTAAACAAAATATTCTTGCTTGCAGCAATACAACGAACAATGGAGTTCAGACTGTTATTCAACTCTTACATTAGAAATAAACTTATACTCTTACATTAGAAACTACTTAGAAATTACTTGTACTCTACATTAGGAACACAGCATGAGCCAAAGGATGTGTTGCAATTATCCGCCAACAAACGAGATATTATTTTGACAAACACAAACAGACCTTGAATAAAAAAGAAAACATGAATTATTAAGAAAAAGCAATCCTGAAATTCACGTTCCATAAGTTGTTTTTTTGACAAACACAAACAGAGCCAAAAAAAGAAAAGAAAAAGAATCTGTAAGACAAAAAATCCTGAAATTCACGTTCCTTCATTTTTTTTTTTGTTAAACGCAAACAGAACTAAACAAACAAAACAAAAACATGAATTATTAAGAAGAAAAAAATCTGAAAGCTACGTTCCATATCCATAAGTGCAAATACTAAAGACTTAAGAAAAATTAATCCTGTAGGAGAGTATTGTAGGGGAAGTTAAACTAATGAAGTGGGAGTTAAAAATCAATAAAGTGGAAGTGAAGTCAAAGTACACAGGTCAAGTAGGCGACAGGAAGACCCCAACGATGGTTCCATATTAACACCATCACCTCCTCCTCCTCCTCCTCCTCCTCCTCCTCCTCCTCCTCCTCCTCTCCTCCTCCTCCTCCTCCTCCTCCTCTCCTCCTCCTCCTCCTCCTCAAAACTCAAATAAAATAGAATCATTTAAAAGTCGCTCGATAAATATTTCATATCAAATCCCGGTTGTCACTGTTTATCTCGGAATATAAATTTATCTCGCGGGCCTCTGAAACTTACTCTCATTGCGTAAATGATTGCGATCGCGTCTACACAACCCTCCCACACGTCTCAGACAGCCCCGAGTAAACGGTCACTACTACAACTTTTGACCTGTGACGGCTGTGGTTCAGTAAGGCCCTGTCAGTTAGTGACCACCTCGGATTTATATACCAGGGTCACTGCTGCCCGGGGGCATTAAGTGCACGGCTCCTACTTGGAAGTGCACTACCGCAGTGGATTGAAACGGAGCTGGGGCCTGATTGACTGCTGCCTCCCAAAGAAAGCGCCAGCAAGGCTGCCGCACCACCCCTGAACTTCCAACTGAGCCTACACCAACACTACATTAGACCTCATAACACACACAGATAGCCCCGAGTTAACGGTTACCACTACTACTCTCGACCTGTACGGGCTGTGTTCAGTTAGGTCCTGACAGTTAGTGACCACCATCGGATTTAAGGTACCAGGGGTCACTGCTGCAGGAGGCATGAAGTGTACGGCGTCCTACATGGAAAGTAAAACAATCCGCAGTGGATTGAACGGACTGGGCCTGATTGACTGCTGCCTCCCAAGAAAGCGCCAGGCAAGGCTGCCGCACCACCCTTGAACCTCCACACTGTGTTCACACCATTACAAAACACACATAACCCTGAACCTATCTATCAAGCACTAAAACCCACCCCCACAAACTAGTATAGTTAGCCATAGATTACAGCTTTCAACTTTCCTCACAAATTCCATGCGTTTTCTATATTGCATGGTATCACTTCTTTTCCGGCCAGCTTCGGCTGAGGGATGGGTGGTGAGGAGGAGCCTTCTACTTCCTATCCTTCTCTCTTATTATCTAGTTAGTGTAGTTTTAGTTAAAGCAAACAGTCCCTTGTAAGGACCTATCGGGCTGTTGCTGTTTGTTTTTTCCTTTGTATTTCCTTTGTTTTTCCTTTGTATTCTCCTCTTCTCTTCCCCTTCCCCTCCTCCCCTTCCTCCTCCTCCTCCTCCTCCTCCTCCTCCTCCTCTCCTCCTCCCCTCCTCCTCCTCCTGCTCCTCTCCTCCCGCTCCTCCTCCTCCTCCTCCTCCTCCTCCTCCTCTCCTCCCTCCTCTCTCCTCCTTCCCCTCCTCCTCCCCCTCCTCCTCCTCCTCCTCCTCCTCCTCCTCCTCCTCCCCCCTCCTCCTCCCCCCTATTTTCTCTCTCCTCCTCCTCCTCCTCCCTCTCCTCCTCCTCCTCCCCCTCCTCCTCCTCCTCCTTCCTCCTCCTCCTCCCCTATTTTTTTTTATTTTCTCTCGCACTTTTTTTTCTCTTCTCCTTTTTAAATACCTTTCCATTTTTCATTTTTTTACCATATTTTTTCTCCTGATTTTTGTTTTTTTAGTTTCCATTAAAGTTTTAGATTAAAAAAGAAAGCAAGCATTACCAGGACAGTTTTTGGTAACTTTACTTTTTCTCATCCTTTTCCTTTCCCGCCTCTGCACTTCCCGTTACTTTCCCCTTCCCTTCATTTTTATACTCTCTTTCGCTTCACTACATTTTCTCTTCTATTACACCTACATGCATACTATCATTACCTACACTTTGACTTCAATCTTTTCCTTTCTTCTCTCCTCTTCCCTTCCCTTATATTCCCTTCTCCCTTACCTTCACCCTCCCCTTCCCTATAAATTTCCTCTCCCATGCACTTCTCCCCTTAGGTCATGCCATGTCCTTAAGTCAGGTCAGAATATAACGTAAATTAACGTGTCTACCCACTAACCCCTCTCACTACTCTATATTTCCATGCCTTTACTCTTCTTTTATCTTGATTTTCCTTCTTTTTTTCCCTTCTTCTTGATTTCCCCTTCTTTTCTTCCCCTTCTTTTCTTTTTTCTTCCCTTCTTCTCCTTGACTTTTTTTTATCTTGACTATCACTATCACTACCTGTTTTTTCCCATTACTTCACTCTCACTTCCTTAACTTTCCCCTAACCCTTTTATCTCTGCTTCCAAAAAAAACTGGTATTTCCAAAAAGTCTGTTTCTGGAAAATAAAAAGAAATATAGATGTTGATGAAATTTGATTGAAAAAATGTCAGTTCACAAGGAATTTCCAGGAAGGTTGGGAATATTTATGGATTGGTCGTGAAGTCACGGATTATGAAGAATGGCTTAACGAAGAGCCAATATGAAATAGACTTTTTTTGCTTGTTGTGTGTGTGTGTGTGTGTGTGTGTGTGTGTGTGTGTGTGTGTGTGGTGTGTGGGTGTGTGGGGTGTGTGGTGTGTGTGGTGTGTTGTGTGTGTGGTTTTTGTGTGTTTTTGTGTGTGGTGTGATGTGAGTGTGGTGTAGTGTGAGTGTGAGTGGGGAGTGTGGTGTGTGAGTGTGGTGTGATGGGAGTGTGGTGTGAGTGTGAGTGTGATGTTAGTGGAGTGTGAGTGTGAGTGTTTAGTGTGTGTGTGGTTTTGGGGTGAGTGTGAGTGTTAGTGTGAGTGTGGTGTGATGTGATGTGAGTGTGAGTGTGAGTGTGAGTGAGTGTGAGTGTGAGTGTGAGTGTGAGTGTGAGTGTGCGTGTGCGTGTGCGTGTGCGTGTGCGTGTGCGTGTGCGTGTGCGTGTGCGTGTGCGTGTGCGTGAGCGTGAGCGTGAGCGTGAGCGTGTGTGTGTGTGTGTGTGTGTGTGTGTGTGAGTGACTCTGAGTGAGTATGTGTGTGTTTACCTGTTGTTCTATATACCATTACTTGTTATAGAACAGATCAGAATTTCTATCTGATGTTCTTCATTCCATCCTCACCCTCACACTCCATTCACACACTCCACTTCACACTTCACCACTCTTTTCCACTTGCACCCCTTCAATCTCACTACATTTCCTCCCCCGTGCCTTCCACCTTCTCCTTTCCTTCCACCTTCCACCTTCCTCCTTAAAGTAATTTCCACCCCATCCCAACTTCTTTCTCTACCCACTCCTGCCACTTTCCCAAAAAAACTTGTAGTCTGTCTTATCTGTACATCTTTTACATCTTGTAGGTTACCCTCCAATTCTTTCCAACTTGTTTTTACTTTTTTACTCCACTCTTTCCTTTCACTCTTTTCCTGTCCACTTTTCATTCACTCATCCTTCACTTCAATACTAAAACTGTCTTCCTCTACTCTTTTATTTCACTATTTTATTTCACTCTTTTCCTTCACTCTTTTCCTACACTCTTTTCCTACACTCTAATCCTAAAATTATCTTCCCCTGCTCTTTTTTACTACTCTTTTCCATTACTCTTTACCTTCTCTCTTTTCCTACACTCTTTTTATCTACTCTCTTCATCCAAGCATCTCATTTTTTCCTTCCATATCCTACACAGTCATTCCTACTCATTTATGTCATCCCACTTCCAAGACTCTCCTATCCTTTATACACACCCAGGTACCTAATCCCTCTCCTCCCCCCACTCATCACCCTCTCACATCCCTCTCTCTCTCTCCCTCACCTCCCACTCTCTCAATTCATCCCCCACTCATCACCCTGTCACCTCCCTCTCTCTTAAACCCCTCTCTCTCCCCCCCTCCCCTCTCTCCCCTCTCATCCCCCTTTTTACCACCCTTCTTCACTCATCACTCTTTCACCTCTCCCTTTCCTCCCACTCACCTCCCTCTCTTCTCCCTCTCCAGTGGCAGTCGTCATCGCCTTCTTCCTATGCTTCGCCCCGCACCAGACGCAGCGATTGGTAGCCCTGCACGGGGACGCCTCCAATCCTGCAGTAGTCAATCTCTTCAACATCCTGCACAACATCTCCGGGATCTCCTACTACATCTCCACCTGCGTCAACCCGATCCTGTACCACATCATGAGTAACCGCTTCAGAAAGGCCTTGAAGGTGAGTCAAAAGGTGGATGAGTGATTGAGTGAGTGAGTGAATACATGACAATAGGATGCTTTTATTTTATTTATTTTAATTTTTACATCACAAGGAACTCTGGATTAACCTAACCTAACCTAACCAAGGGCAAAAAAAAGTGTGTTGTGGTGAAAAAGAAAGGAGGAAAAGTGAGTCAAAAAGATGGATAAGATGAGTGAGTGAGTGAGTGGGTTATAATAGATTTTTAGTTTTTCTGTGGTTGATAAGTCATGTTTTTCTGTCCTTTTTTGTACTGAAGGGGAGTCAAAAGAGTGTAGGCCATTTTAGAGGGATCTTTTCCCCCTCTGACATTTTCCCCCCTGGACATATTCCCCTCTAGACAGTTTCCCCTTGAGGACATTTTCCCCCCTTATTTATTTATTATATGTAACGAATTTAGCAAAAGAAAAAGTGTTATTAAAACTAACCTAACCGAACCTGAACTATTAACAACAATGGTTTCGGTTAGTGTTTCGTTATCATAAAAGTGCTATCAAATACATGATACTATCCTTGGATGAAAACTGTAAATAAATATATGAAAGAAGTAAATATAAAACCTAAACAAAATTGGAATTTTGAAGAAAAAAGAAATCAAACCACATAATCAAGGAATGGGACTCAGAATGTTGGGAAGCAGAGCGGACACAAAAAAAACTGTAGGGATATACAAAAAAACAAGAAAGAATTGAGACAAACATTAAACATGACAACACAAAAAGCCTCTGATTCATTATTTCAAGCAAGAACAAACACACTTAACCTAGGATGGAGAGGAAAATACAAAAAAGAAGAAATCTGCCCAATATGCAAATATGAAAATGAAGACCTGCAACATTTCTCCTCTGCTGTCCAGGCCTACAGGAACAGAGGAACACATGTCCAAGCCCACAACAACCCTACTATGAAAACATTTTAGAAAAATTCCTTCTATTCAACAAAAAGCAGGCCAAACAAAAGGAAACCAAGGTGGCACTGTTATCGATGTGGAACAAAAGAAAAAGTAGTAATAAGCAGCAGTAACAGTAACAAAAGCAGCAGTAACAAAATACAACAAAATAATAGAAAATATAGCAAACAAAACGAATGGGGTGTCGTTACAGGAAGGCAACACCCCAACAACATCATCTGATCTGATCTGATCTGACATCCAGGGGGGGAATGTTCACACGGGAAACTGCCTAGAGGGGAATATGTCCAGGGGGGAATCTGTCAAGGGTAGAAATGTCAAGGGGAATATGACTGGGCCCCGAGACAAAAAAGGTAGATAAGATGAGTTAGTAAGTGGATTTTCATTGACTTTTTGTAGTTTTCCTGTCAAATTTATTTTAGTTCTTTCTTGTAGATGTGTTTAAGTTTTATTCCTCTTGATTATGAATAGGTTGAAATGGTCAGTTTTTAAATTATAGGTGTGTGCAAATCTATTCTGATAAATGTTGGAAATGGAGGCTGGAATGGTTAGTTTATTAGTGTTGTGTTAAGATAGGATATTGTGTTGTGGTGAAAAATGAAAGACGAGATGGTTAAGGGATTTTTTTTTCTAGTTTGGGAAGAATAAAGAAAATGGACACAATATTTATGTAATGGTGCGTGTGTTAGATATATAGATAGAGAGAGAGAGAGAGAGAGAGAGAGAGAGAGAGAGAGAGAGAGAGAGAGAGAGAGAGAGAGAGAGAGAGAGAGAGAGAGAGAGAGAGAGAGAGAGAGGAGAGAGAAGAGAGAGAGAGAGAGAGAGAGAGAGAGAGAGAGAGAGAGAGAGAGAGAGAAGAGAGAGAGAGAGATAAACATAGAGAGAGACAGAGAGAGAGAGAGAGAGAGAGAGAGAGAGAGAGAGAGAGAGAGAGAGAGAGAGAGAGAGAGAGAGAGAGAGAGAGAGAGAGAGAGAGAGAGAGAGAGAGAGAGAGAGAGAGAGAGAGAGAGAGAGAGAGAGAGAGAGAGAGATGTAGATAGTAAGAACTAGAATAGACGAGACAGGATGAAAGTGGTGATCAGCGGAGAAACGAAAAAAGGGCGAAAAAAACAAAGGAAATCCCAAGTGAGTGATGGAATGAATCTCGCGGAACGAAGAGAGGGAATAGAAAAACGTCCAACAAGTACACAGAAAAAGGAGAAAAGGAAATGGGAAAAATGGGAGACAAGAAAAACAACGAATCTGGAAAGGAAACGAAAAAAAAATATAGAACTTTCCTGAATACATACATACATACATACATACATACATACATACATACATACATACATACATACATACATACATACATACATACATACATACATACATACATACATACATACATACATACATACATACAAGTTGACGATGATAAAAAAGGGAAATTAAACTAGATTATGAACTAGAATCATGACAAATGTCCACACACACACACGCACACACACACACACACACACACACACACACACACACACACACACACACACACACACACACACACACACACACACACACACACACACACACACACACACACACACACACACACACACACACACACACACACACACACACACACACACACACACACACACACACACACACACACACACACACACACACCACACACACCACACACACACACACACACACACACACACACACACACACACACACACACACACACACACACACACACACACCACACACCCACACACACACACCCACACACACCACACACACACACCACACACACACACACACACACGAGGAAGGTCGTATATCCTTCTCAGTTCTATTTTGGGAGCGAACACGAAACGCTAACGAACAAATCTTTTTTCTTTTCTATTTTTTACATCTTTTTCCCACGCTCTATCCTGCACTATTTTTCTACCTTTTTGTCTATTCCCGCGGCAGAGCAACTCTCTCCGATATCTGGACTCTCAGAGCAACTCTCTCTCTCTCTCCTCCGATATCTGGAGGGTCGTAGTTCTCTCTCTCTCTCTCTCTCTCTCTCTCTCTCTCCATCTCTCTCGTCTCTCTTCTCTCCATCTCTCTCTCTCTCTCTCTCTCTCTCTCTCCTCGATATCTGGAGGGTCGTAGTTCTCTCTCTCTCTCTCTTCCTCCTCTTCTCGTCTCTCTTCTCGTCTCTCTCTTCTCTCTCTCTCTCTCTCTCTCTCTCTTCTCTCCTCTCTCTCTCTCTCTCTCTCTCTCTTCTCTCTCTCTCTCTCGTCATCATCTCTCTCTCTCTCTCCTCTCTCTCTCTCTCTCTCTCTCTCTCTCTCTCTCTCTCTCTCTCTCTCTCTCTCTCCCTCTCTCTCTCTCTCCTCTCTCTCTCCTCTCTCTCTCTCTCTCACTCTCTCTCTCTCTCGCTCGTCTCTCCTCTCTCTCTCTCTCTCCTCTCTCTCTCATCCACTCATCTCTCCTCTCTACTCTCCTCTCCTCTCTCTCTCTCTCTCTCTCTCTCACAATCCTCTCTATACAAATCGACGCTATGCTCAACCATTCAAGTATTTTGCAAACATCACCAAAACACTCCAGCCAACACACACAAGGCAATGGAAGGCCAGGCTTAAGACTCACTCCTTCACAACAACACCTCAACGTGAAGCTCCTTCAGATAAAAAAAAAAACCACTTTGAATCTCCACTTTAAGCGTTCATCACCGTTAAAACAGCGTAAATCTGTGTAAAACAGCGTAAAACCAGCGTACACTAGCGTAAACCAGCGTAAAATAGTGTAATTCAATCACGTAAAACGAGCGTAAAAACAGCATAAAATCGTAAAAACAGCGTAAACCAGCGTAAAAACAACGTAAACTAGCGTAAAAACAGCGTAAACCACCGTAAAAACAGCGCAAACCAGCGTAAAAACCGGAAACCATCGTAAAAACAGCGTAAACCAGCGTAAAAACAGCGTAAACCAGCGTAAAACAGCGTAAAACAGCGTAAAACAGCGTAAAAACTGCGTAAAACAGTGTAAAAACAGCGTAAACCAGCGTAAAAACAACGTAAAACAGCGTAAAAACAGCGTAAACCAGCGTAAAACAGCGTAAACCAGCGTAAAAACAGCGTAAAACAGCGTAAACCAGCGTAAAAAAAAAAACTAAAAACCTACGTACAAACAGCGTAAAAACACACGTAAAAAAACAACGTAAAAACAGCGTAAACCAGCGTAAAACTACGTAAAACGTAAACACAGCGTAAAAACGGCGAAAAAAAACCAGCGTAAAAAAAAAACTACGTAAAAACAGCGTAAAACACTCGTAAAAACGTAAAAACAGACGTAGAACCATCGTAAAACAGCGTAAACAACACGTAAAAACAGCGTAAAACCAGCGTAAAAACCGTAAAACCAGCGTAAAAATAGCGTAAAACCATGCGTAAAAAAACAGCGTAAAACCACGTAAAAAACAGCGTAAAAACAGCGTAAAACAGCGTAAACCATCGTAAAATAGCGTAGGAACAGCGTAAAAACAGCGTAAAACAGCGTAAACCATCGTAAAAACAGCGTAAAATAGCGTAAAACAGCATAAACCAGCGTAAAATAGCGTAAAACAGCGTAAAACCGTAAAACCTGCGTACAAACTGCGTAAAACTGCGTAAAACTGCGTAAACTAGCGTATAATAGCGTAAACCAGCGTAAAATAGCGTGAAACAGCGTAAAAACAGCGTAAAAACAGCGTAAAATAGTGTAAACCAGCGTAAAATAGCGTAAAACAGCATATAAATAGCGTAAATCATCATAAAAACTGCGTAAACCAGCGTAAAATAGCGTAAAACAGCGTGAAAACAGCGTAAAAACTAAGTAAAATAGTGTAAACCAGCGTAAAATAGCGTAAAACAGCGTAAACCAGCATAAAATAGCGTAAAACAGTGTTAATGCTGTGGAAATGACTTGACGTGGACTGTGGCTTCGTTGCAAAACTTGCCTTATTCTTGGGTGGATTTGCTGGCTTAGTGGATGTATGAAAGCCGTGAAAATTGATGGAAAACACCTCAGAATGAATTAATATTATGTATGTGGTGTTTGGGAGTTGAGAAAGGTGTGTGTGTATGTACGTATGTATGTGCGTGTGTGGAGTCAATAGGGAGCTTTAAAAGGGTTAGACAATTTCATGGATAGGGATGAAAGGTGGATGTAGGTAGTGTTAAGAAACAGGAACTACCTCGTTTAGGTCTCGCGGCCTCTTGTATATTCTAATTTTCTAATGTTCTTATGTGTGTACCTAGGTTGTATGTCTCAAATGGCTTCTCTGGTTTAGCATACAACCTCGCCTTGCTAATTGGTCTTATTAGTGAAGTACAATCCATACAGAGGCGCTTGATCCGTAGTGATGAGCAAATGTGAATTATATACTGATACAGCACCTCCTCTCTCTCTCTCTCTCTCTCTCTCTCTCTCTCTCTCTCCCCTCCCCTCTCTCTCTCTCTCTCTCTGTCTCTCTCTGTCTCTTCTCTCTCTCTCTTCTCCTCCATCTCTCTCTCTCTCATCTCTCTCTCCCCTCTCTCTCTCTCTCTCTCTCTCTCTCTCTCTCTCTCTCTCTCTCTCTCTCTCTCTCTCTCTCTCTCTCTCTCTCTCTCCTCTCTCTCTCTCTCTCTCTCTCTTTATCTATCTCTCTCCTGTATCGTAAATGAAAAATATGGAAAAATTAGTATATTTTTTCGCCTGTCATTCCGTATGTAGATGAGGCTTAACGAGACCCATGTCCTCTCCCGCGTTCCCCCTGCCGCAGCCGCCCCAGGGTACAGTGCCTCCCTTCTCCCCTGATACCTCTGTTTTGTGGCGAGAGTTCATTAGAAAGAAGACGATTGATGCTGTACAGACGAGTGTGGTTTTCAGTTTGTTATAGTGAGGGTTGTAGCAGTGCGAGAGAGAGAGAGAGAGAGAGAGAGAGAGAGAGAGAGAGAGAGAGAGAGAGAGAGAGAGAGAGAGAGAGAGAGAGAGAGAGAGAGAGAGAGAGAGAGAGAGAGAGAGAGAGAGAGAGAGAGAGAGAGAGAGAGAACTTTTGACCCTATTTGTGAATGATTATAGTATATAGTTATTTTTTCATCAGCATCATCATCATTATCATCTTTCCCCTTCTTATTCTTCATCTTTAATCATCATCATTAGTAAGTAAGCTCAGTGCTGTGAGATATGAGGTGAGGTGAGGTGTATATATAGTAAGCTCATTAGGGTGGTAGATGAGGTGACGGTGTTGTGCTTACTTCCACCTCAGACACGGCAAGAGAGGTGGAGGGAATAAGGGGTGGAGTGAGGTGGTAGGAGGAAGAGGTGGAGGGAGTGAGGGAGAAAGGAGGAGGAAGGAATGAGGGAGAAAGGAATGAGGGAGTGAGGTAGAGTGTTGGAGTGAAATCGATGGAGGGTTTGGATCTGTCTTGCATAGGCATGAAGGATGAGGTGAGATGATGCATTACCCGTGTGTGTGTGTGAGTGTATGTGTGTGTGTTTGTGCGTGTGCGTGTGTATGTTTGTGCGTGTACGTGTGTGTGTGTGTGTGTGTGTGTGTGTGTGTGTGTGCGTGTGTGTGTGTGTGTGTGTGTGTGTGTGTGTGTGTGTGTGTGTGTGTGTGTGTGTGTGTGTGTGTGTGTGTGTGTGTGTGTGTGTGTGTGTGTGTGTGTGTGTGTGTGTGTGTAATGTGTGTGTATCTTCAATTCTACCTCGTATATTTCTTTTAACACTATAGTAGCAAAATGAATACAAATACAACAAAGAATTAGAGCAAGAAACTATTAGAGACACAGACTGACTTCAGCCTTTTACTACAACTACCACCACCATTATCACAACTCTGCTATTCCACAAACACGCGGGCTTCCCCTTGTCTCCTGAACACCAACTATTACGTCCATCCCTGCCTCTTCCTCTAGTGGCATCGGCAATCCTCGCAGGACAACACACCACGACGGAATAGTAGTGACCTTAGATTGATAATAGCAAGGCCGAGAGAGAGAGTCTGTCCTATAGCCTTGGATAACAGTATACGATTGATAATAGCATACGATGAATACTATACGACGATTGATAACAGTATACGATTAATAATAGCATACGATGAATACTATACGACGATTGATAACAGTATACGATTGTTAATAGCATACGATGAATAGTATACGACGATTGATAATAGTATACGATTGATAATAGCATACGACGTAATAATAGTGATTTTAGATTGATAAGGTTAGTCGGTAAATGCGTATGTAAGGCTTAAAACACAGGAGAAAATAATAACCATGATATGTACATATATAAAAGAGTTAAATGGTCAAAAGCATTACATATATTTGATCATTCCCTCATTCTATATATAATCATGAACCTCAAACACCTCTAGTTCTAAAATAAAGAACGAATTTAATATAGTTCCTCTCAAATTGGGTCGTTACCTAAATATGAAAAGAGGAAAAGAACATTTTGTCAGGTGACCAACGAGGGAGAAGGCGGAAGAGGAAGGTAGAAGCAAATTCCTCGCCACTATGCTATATACTGTTGTGAAGGTCGGCACAAGTTTCTGCTGACGGCAAGGCTTGTGTGCCTCATGAGGTGGAGGTGGAGTGGGTATTATGGC
>JACEEZ010000858.1:27500-30000 GCA_016584305.1 Chionoecetes opilio | reverse complement strand
ACACCATGAACGCACACACGACACGCCACACACCACACACACACCACACACACACTTCTACATTAGCAGAGAGAGACGAGAGAGAAGATTCACTTAACGCATATCTCCATAACTTCTTCGCCATGCTCAAAAAATGTCGATATACAATAGAGTTTTGTGGTTCACATATCTCTCGTGCACATCTTCGTTCATCTCTCCTCTCGTGCCTCTCTCTCGCTCTTCTGTCTTATCAGCCTCTCTCCCTCTCTCCTCGTCTTGACTCACCTCTCTCGGATCCTCCTCTCTCGTGCACGGTCGATTGTCTGCGCCGCTTCTCTCCTCATCGCTCCTCGCGGTGTCTGCGCTTGGGTTGTCTGTTCATTCTGCCCTCACATCTCCACAAAGGTCCATCTGGAGTCTACGTGCATCGTCATCCTCTCTCGGTCGCATCATGCTTCGCCCATCACACATCGCTCATCTCCCTCTCTCTCTCCTCGCCATTGTCGCTATCGGAACGTCCACTCTCTGTATCTTTTTCTATCCCTCACATTCACTCTCCAAACAATCCCATCCCTTCCTTTTCCTCTTTCCCCCTCCTCCCTCCTCCCCTTCACCTCTCCTCCCCATCCCCTTCTTTTCCCTTCATCCTCTCTCCTTCCCCCTCCCTTCCTTCCACCTTCAGTTCAGACGACGTACAAATATTTCCAAAGCCTTTCCTCCTCCTCCTCCTCCTCCTCCTCCTCCTCCAGAGACTCCCTTCAGTAAATATCGATTTGAAATAACACTATCTGGAGCCATAGGGAGAGTTTGCGAGGTTCAGATTGCCTCGTGACGGCTCGTTGGGGGTCGTGCTAACAGACTGCCACGACCACTTCTTTTGCCAACTACTACCATGAACTCCGACAAAACTTTCTCTTTAATGTGTGTTTTTTACCTTGTTTTTAATTCTTGCCTAATTATAGTTTTTGTGTAGTTATGTGTCAAGGTTTTTTTCGTGGTTATTTTGTTTGCTGTGTGTGTGTGTGTGTGTGTGTGTGTGTGTGTGTGTGTGTGTGTGTGTGTGTGTGTGTGTGTGTGTGTGTGTGTGTGTGTGTGTGTGCTTGCGTGCTTTTATTTCAATCCTAGTTGTATTCATCTGTTTATGTATTTTACAGAGCCAGAGCAACGCTCGTATGGCCCCGTCTCTATACCAACATTTTTAATCATTCATCCTTAGTGCTTAGTTTTATCCGAAGCAGCACCCCGGAGAGCAGGTCACAAACCCGCGGCTAACACCCGGTAAACCATTCACTGCTTGGGTGGTGCAGGGGGCTGCTCTCGGGGTTTTAAGATGAAACAGCCCATATGGTTGCTCCTGCTCACAGCCCGGGGACGAACCCGGGTACTCCTCTCGGGTGGTTGTGAACCGGCGTGCTCTCCCTAAACTACGCATTACCCACGGTGTGTGTGTGTTGTGTGTGTGGTGTTGCAGCTGCGGGGGGCGTGGTGTGGGTGTGGTGTTGCGCGCGCGTGTGTGTGTTTGTGTGTGTGTGTGTTGTGTGTGTGTGTGACTAGAATGCTATTCTCTCGTGTTGCGTTTTCTTTCATGTTAGCAGGAAGGACAATCTTATATTCCTGACAGACGTGAATACACAATAACAAACCTTGATTATTATTGACACCCAGGGCGAGGTCAACATTATAGCCCCATTAAAATATAGTCATCATTAAAAGCGTCATATTGGTAACTATTGCATTGATAATGACAAATATTAAATGCACAGAGTAATTATAACACGAATGTCAGATCTGTCCACTAATAATGAATAGACGTATACATAAATGCGTGTTTGTATGTATGAAAAAATTGTGTGTTTGATATAGACATACTTTGGGCCATACACGAAGTTTTGGTTTTAATGAATACTTGTTAGTTATTAAAATAGAGATGTTTAATTACACGTGTGGTAATTAATGACGTAGTATTGTGTGTGCTTCCCGCCCCCAGCCCCCCCAGCACTCCCCTCCTATCCATAATTTTTTTTTATATTCAAATAATGACAACTATAATTATGTGGGGACAGTTTACCACACAAAATGTAATCCTGTGGCCTCTTCTTCCTTCCTTAGCCCTCCTTTCCCCCGCAATCCTCATCTATCTTCACTCCTCCATTCCTCTTTTTTTCCTCTCTCCTCTGTCATTCCTCCTCATTTATCCGCTCATATAGTGTCCCTCGTCTCTTCCCTCCATTTCCTGTTAACCTCTTCCTCCCTCATCCCCTCTCTTCCTGCCCCATTCCTCCTTTTTCTCTTCCTCATTCCTCCTCTTCCTCCCTCATCCCTTCTTTTCCTCTCTCAGCCTTCCTCTTCCTTCCTCCTTCCTCTTTATCCTCAGTCCTCCTCTTTCTTCCTCATCCCTTTTTTTCTCTTCCTCCGCCATTCCTCTTCTTTCATTAACCCTCCTCTTCCTTCCTCTCTCTCTCCTTCAAGCCCGTCAGGGTGGCAAGGTTGGTAGAGACGTGAGCTCGCAATGTGCAGCGTC
>JACEEZ010000858.1:10000-17500 GCA_016584305.1 Chionoecetes opilio | reverse complement strand
TTGCAGGACCTTCATTAACGTTTTGAATGATCGAACGAGAAGAAACGATATCCAAAACACTTTTCAAACAGTTCTGCTCTAATTGGCATGACAGTTTACTATATACAATTGATATAGAAGGATGTTGATATAAAATTGATAAAGAATTCGATATATTACGAGTAGAAGGACGCAACGGCAGATGGAAACAAGACAAGACAAGACAAGACAAGAGAAACACTGGACTGGAATGAAGAAAACTTTTGACTTCAGCGCAAATTGCATAGGAAGTGTTCTGTAAAAATTTGATTAATGTCGTGAAGTTATCTGCACCTCAAGGGAAACAGACGCCCGGCAGGGAACGACAAGAACAAAATGAACAAATAAAGGGAACAAATAGTAGGAATCTCACGAGGACGAAACAACGCATGGCATATATTTTTTTTGCCATAATAAGTGAGATTTGTTAACATATTTCAGTTTTATGATTTTTTATGTATCATTTTCCCAATATTTTACTTCCATGCCTACTAAACACCCTCGTTGTAGTTTTTTGTTATATATATTTATTTATATATAATTTGTTTATTCACTTTTGCAATAATGAAATGTAATGAAAAGTGGGATTTGTTCATTTATTTCAGTTTATGTATTTTTCCCTGTATCATGTCCCATATATGCTACATGCAAGCCCATTAAACACTCTCGTCATAGTTTTTTTATTTGCATATCTGTTTTTTTTCTTCCAATAACCCTTTTATTTATTTGCATTTGTATTTTACTTGTTAACCTTACTTGTGCAATAACCCTTGTATTTATTTGCATTTATATTTTATTTTTTCATTTTACTTTTCCAATAACCCCTTTTTTATTTGCATTTTTATTTATATTTTTTACTTCTGCAATCAGATTAAAGTTTTGGCGCAGGTGACTCATGCATCGTACACGAGTCTGAATGTTGCACGCGGGAACTGACGCCACGACGAGGCTGTTGTCCGTCACCCTTCCACTGTTTTGTTTGCTTACTGTTATCTAGCTCGCCTCTTGTTCTATGTACGTTATCTTATAATACGATACTGATAATGTACTAATAATAATACCTTTTGTTACTAATACCCATTTTTGTAATGTACTTTAATAATATAGTAATAATAAAACCTTTTGTTATATATACGAATATGATAGCGAGGAGTATAGCCTGTGTTGGCGAGGCATGCATGGTTGTAGAATATCAGTATCAGCACAATATTGAGACACATATCATAGCCCACGGTTCCTCATGTGAAATGCAAATATACGCTACAGACAATCATAGAATATAAAGTTTAGCTCTCAGCCTCTCTGAACCAATCTGCGACATGAATAATGATAATAATGATACCTCGGTGGTTGATTAATACGTGCCTGGAGAATGTTACTTTGGTGACCTGAACAGTGTAGGTGTGTGGGTGAAGAAGAGTCAGTCACACATATGAGACCGCGTACCGGAGACGTGCACTGAGGCCACGCACCACGTACCTTATTCCCGTTCTTATGATAATTACAGTATATCATTACCATTAATCACTTTTGATATTACAGGTGTGTGTGTGTGTGTGTGTGTGTGTGTGTGTGTGTGTGTGTGTGTGTGTGTGTGTGTGTGTGTGTGTGTGTGTGTGTGTGTGTGTGTGTGTGTGTGTGTGTGTGTGTGTGTGTGTGTGTTGTGTGTGGTGTGTGGTGTGTGTGTGTGTGTGGTGTGTGTGTGTGTGTGTGTGTGTGTGTGTGTGTGTGTGTGTGTGGTGTGTGTGTGTGTGTGTGTGTGTGTGTGTGTGTGTGTGTGTGTTTACCTTTGCCTCCCCTCTCCCTGTGTTTCTTCCTTGCAGGTGACGCTTGGGAGCTGTTTGGAGGGCGAGAAGGCCGGCGTTGGAGGAGGAGGAGGTAGGTGCCGCTCTAGCTCCCGCTTCCACCTCTCACACCCCACCCACTCCTTTGAGCCACTTACAGACCACTCCCTCGTCTTCGACTCCACAACCACCACCGTCGCCACCACAACCTTTACCTCCTCCACTTCCTCGGCCGTGGTGGTCGCCGTAACCGCGCAGAAGAGTGGCCGCGGAACACCCAGCGAGAAACACATCCACCGTCACCGCCTCCTACAGACCCTCATGGCCGTCAAGAAGGGAAGAAACGCGGCTCTAGGAGGACGAAGCCGCAAGTCAGACTCCCCGTCGCCAGCACCAGATAGGAAGGACGCCCCTGCCAGCCTCAGACTCCGAGGTGCTGACGGCCTGGAGACTCCCGAGGACCTCTTCGTCTCGGGTTCCTCGGCGACCCTAGACGGGAGGAAGAAAAGCCAGACCGGGAGCATGATGAGCGGCGGGTCCATCAGCGACTGTTCCTTGACGCACGTGGAGCAGGAGTTCACGCAGAAGGAGCTGCAGGATATGATGGGCAGGATGAAGAACATGGGGGTGTAGCGAGCTGCTGGAGGGAGGAGGTGGGGGAGATTGCAGGGCGAGGGTGGAGGCGGGCGACGGTGTCTGTAGGTGTGTGTTGGGGGGTACAGGTTACAGGCAAGAGAGGCAGTGTTTGTAGGTGATTGTTTGGGGAGGTCTACGAAGGCGAGGGAGGCTGCAAATGGGCGGTAGAGAGTGTAGGTGTTGGGGTTCTAGGTAGGCGAGGGAGGTTGTATAAAGGCGGTAGAGACTCAGAGTGCAGGTATATAACAACGAAGGGTGATAGGATGGGTGGGTTGAGGTGTTTGCAGGGACGGTTTGGTGGTAATAAGTGTGTCCTGGTGACGATGGGGAGTGTACGAATAAGTCCAATAGATGACACGGATGAGTGAGTAAAGATGACCGAACCAAAAAGTAAACTAAACAACTCCTCCTCGAAACTGCTCTCATACTTTTCAATATCATCCGACTTTCTGACTTCACGGAAATGTAATATAAGTTTCCCCGAGACTCAAAATGGGTCAGACTTTCGAATTTACTTACAACGCCACTATATTGGATCCTAAGTGTAGCCTCCAGACCCTTCCTCACGCTGAGCATCAATACAAACTTTTAGGCACGGCAGGTGACGCACACATTTTCCCACCAAAAAGATAAGCTAAGAAGATAAATAAGGGGTCCATTGTGTCATTATGTTCCTTGCTTGTCCTCATCGTCCTTCTCATTGTCCTTGTCTTGCATCGAAGCTGAGAAGATAAATAAGTGGTTCGCTATTTCATTATGTTCCTTGTCTTATGCATCGTCATGATACATACGTGAATATTGTGTCTCCTTCAAGTAACAGTTCAGACGCCGCTGTGACGGTATAGACTATAGAAGATCCGCCGTTACGGTTGGTCCTACGCATGCTCAGAACTTGGTGTTTTAAATCTAACCTAACCTTACCTTACCTAACCTACGTAACCTAACCTAATTTAACCTAACCTTACCTTACCTAACCTATTCTAATTTACATAACATAAACTAGCCTAAAATACCGCCCTAGAGTGTGATATTTGGTCGGAGTAACAGCCCGCGTCGTCTGTTTGTTTACATGCACCGAGTTCTGCGCATGCGTTGGACAAGCTGTAACGGCGGATCTTCTATACTGTCACACCGCCGTACATGACAAGGTCAAGGACTTATCTGTATCTTATCCTTATCTATATTATGGCAACCAAACTTACACTTTCCTTCATGTCCTAGAAATGCCATGCTGCTCCGGGTAGAACTGACACGCATGTCTTGTTATGTTAGGCGTCCACGGTTATATAAAGATAACTTCAATAGGAGGAAACCGTCTCTGTTTTATTTATTTTTTGAAAGTATGAATAGCGACTAGAAATTCCTTCCTGAGAATATAAATACGTAGCTCACCCTCGCCGTCGCCCTTCTCCTCCTCCTCCTCCTCCTCCTCCTCCTCCTCCTCCTCCTCCTCCTCCTCCTCCTCCTCCTCCTCCTCCTCCTCCTCCTCCTCCTCCTCCTCCTCCTTTATTCCTCCTCCTCCTCCTCCTCCTCCATCCTCCTCCTCCTCCTCCTCCTCTCCTCCTCCTCCTCCTCCTCCTCCTCCTCCTCCTCCTCCTCTTCCTATTCCTCCTCCTCTCCTCCTCCTCCTCCTCCCTCCTCCTCCTCCTCCTCCTCCTCCTCCTCCTCCTCCTCCTCCTCCTCCTCCTCCTCCTCCTCCTCTCCTCCTCCTCCTCCTCCTCCTCCTCCTCCTCCTCCTCCTCCTCCTCCACCACCTCCAGCACCACCAATGAAGACAAGACTAAAAGGTCATCAGGAAACAGAGGCCATCCTGCTAGTAACTTTCCAAAGACCAGAAACTTTCCCGCCTCTCTGATGTCTCTTCTCAAGTATTTTTTTTCATCTTGCACCATGACAAAGACGCAAGTTGTCCCGCCCAATGGAAGAGTCGCCGTGCAAGACAGTCAAGACAGTTTATAATGCAAGTCTTCAGCTTCTCCTGCAGTCCAACTTTCCTCCCCGTGTCCCGTGTGTGAGTGTCCGGTGGCGAAGAGGAAACCACCACCACCACTACCACCACTACCACCACCACTACCACCACAGCTACCACTACACTAACAACCATCACTATCATAAAGTGTGGGATCATCAACACTATTACCATTATCAATTAGATTTTACTGCATTAACCACCACCATCACCACCACTACTACTACTCATACTACTACTACTACTACTTCTACTACTACTACTACTACTACTACTATTACTACTACTACTACTACTACTATTACTACTACTACTGCCATCATCATCATCATAGTCATCATCCACACTAATACCACACTACCCTTCAGATGTCACTACCATCATTAATTTCCACTCCCATCCTCTCCATCCTAATTCCAACTTTATTTTCAGTGGATGATTTACTATTACCTTCAACAGCTACAGTATTAATTTTAACCGAGGTTCGTGAGTCGTTAGCTTAGAACTTCTTATCTTTTGGGCATCTACTGAAGATTTTATTTTTGGTTGAGAGTCAGAGGAAGTAAGAACGTAAGAAGGGCATGTTCCTTAGGAGATCGGGTCCTCATTGCCAGACACGACCAACGCCCATCTCCATATCTACATTTTTGTATTTGCTTTCTTAGTGCTTAGAGTTGGGGGAAATCACCACCCCGGGAGGCGGGCCACAAACCCCCGGCTAACACCTATACCCATTCACTGCTGGGTAGACAGGGGCTCGGGTTTTAAGAGGACAGCCCATCTTTCTCCGCTTCGCCCGGGGATCAAACCCGGGACTTTTCGGTTGTGAACCGAGCGTGCTAACCACAACACTACGGAGTACCCTGAATGTGTGTGTGTGTGTGTGTGTGTGTGTGTGTGTGTGTGTGTGTGTGTGTGTGTGTGTGTGTGTGTGTGTGTGTGTGTGTGTGTGTGTGTGTGTGTGTGTGTGTGTGTGTTTACATCACGAGGAAATGGCCAAGGGTACAACAAAAATGGGTAACACAAAGCCCGCTTAGTTGCCAGTCCCTATAAAAAAGACAGTAAGAGAATAAAATAAAAAAGACGGGTGAGCCAATTTAGTTCGGGAGGTGTCTTGTTACTCTTCTTTTGAAATGATTTAAGTCATAGGAAAGTGGAAAAATAGAAACAGGAAGAGAGTTCCAGGGTTTACCAGTGAAAGGGATGTAAGAGTAAAGATACTGATTAACTCTTGCATTAGGGAGATGGACAGAATAGGGATGAGAATGAGTAGAAAGTTTTGTGCAGCGAGGCCGCGGGAGGGGGGGAGGCATGCAGTTAGCAAGTTCAGAAGAGCAGTGAGCATGAAAATAACGGTAGAAGAGAGCAAGAGAAGCAACATTGCGGCGGTGATTTAAAGATTGAAGACAGTCAGTCAGAGGAGAGCAGTTGATGAGACGAAAAGCTTTTGACTCAACCCTGTTTAGGAGTGCTGTATGAGTGGATCCTCCCCAAACATGTGAAACATACTCCATACATGGGCGGATAAGGCCCCTGTAGAGAGCAAGCAATTGGGAGGGAGAAAAAAAAGGACGCAGACGCCACAGGACACCTAACTTCTTAGAAGCTGTTTTAGCAAGAGATGAGATATGAGATTTCCAGTTCAGATTTTTAGTAAAGGATAGTCCAAGAATGTTCATTGTAGAAGAAGGAGACAGTTGAGTGTCATTGAAGAAGAGGGGACAGTTATCTGGAAGGTTTTGTCGAGTAGATAGGTGAAGAAATTGGGTTTTTGAGGCATTGAACAAAACAAGGTTTGCTTTGCCCCAATCAGAAATTATAGAAAGATCAGAAGTTAGGCGCTCGGTGGCATCTCTCCGTGAATCACTTAGTTCCTGTTGAGTTGGACGTCTAATAAGCGACGTTGAAAAATGCAGGGTAGAATCATCAGCGTAGGAGTGGATAGGGCTTTGAGTTAGACTTAGAAGATCATTAATGAATAATAGAAAGAGAGTGGGTGATAGGACAGAACCCTGGGGAACACCACTATTGATCTTTAGGAGAAGAACAATGTCCGTCTACAGTAGCTGCAATAGAATGGTTTGAAAGGAAACTTAAGATGAAGGTACAGAGAGAAGGATAGAAACCGAATGAGGGTAGTTTGGAAATTAAAGATTTGTGCCAGACTCTATCAAAAGCTTTTGATATGTCAAGGGCAACAGCAAAAGTTTCACCGAAACCCCTAAAGGAGGATGACCAAGATTCAGTTAGGAAAGCTAGAAGATCGCCAGTAGATCGCCCTTTACGGAAACCGTACTGACGTGTGTGTGTGTGTGTGTGTGTGTGTGTGTCTGTGTGTGTGTGTGTGTGTGTGTGTGTGTATGTGTGTGTGTGTGTGTATGTGTGTGTGTGTGTGTGTCAGGATGTTAATGGGGTAATTACGAGCGAGCGCGAAGCGCTCGCGAGTCCTCACTGGATACGGGATTTTTCTCACTTAAGCTGCCGACCCGACCCGACCGACCGACCATCACGCTCTTCAGGAGCTTATATCTTTGGAATCCCGCTTCTGATTGACAAGCGGTCTTCGCCATCTGATAGATCTCTATTTTTGCTTGACATGTTTTGTCTCACGTGAGGGATCAGCATGGCGCGTGGCGCGTGCCGCGTGAGGGGTGTCAGACAACGTTATCTTGCTATAGCTGAGAAACGGCTGTACCGACTAAGTTGAAATTTGGTGTGTGGTTTGAGACCACACACCTAGCAATGTCACACAGGTCAAACTCCGGGTGACGCCGCACGTGCGCACGTGCACAGCCCTTTCTAGTAAATTTCCTTGCAATCGGGTTTCTACGGGCTCGCTCGTCCTTCGCCGATTAAGACGTCCTACTGGTCGGTATGTATAATTCTACGCCTTTGATGTTAGGAATGATGTCACAAAACACACACCCACACACACACACACACACACACAGTACACCCACCTCTCCACACACACACACACACACACGCACACAAACAAACACGCATACCTCCCCCCCACACACACCACACACACATATCTATATTCATGTAAAATTTTCTCATCATTACTCTCCCATTGAAGGTTGGGGTTTG
>JACEEZ010000857.1:110000-165000 GCA_016584305.1 Chionoecetes opilio | reverse complement strand
AGTGCAATGAATGTTATTTTTATTTGATTGTTTGTTTGGTTTTTAGAGAACAATTCATCAGAGCCATAGTGATCTACAGCTGGCAGCTTAGTGTTGGGGGAAAGCCAACAACCCGGCGAGGGGGATCACAAACCCACGCTAAACACCCGGTACCCACAATGCTGGAGTGACAGGGGCTCGGTTTTGTAGAAAACCAACAATCTGTCTTTCGCTCCGCCGGGGATCGAAACAGACTTCTCGGTTGTGAAGCCGAGCGTGCTAACCTCTACACCACGGAGGTAACCCGGTGAGTTAGCAATTCATTTCCATCTACCAGTGGACATCTACAGGTTGGTTCTCCAACTGCACACACAACTTGAGTTTTTCAGGATTGATTTGACTGGATTCCTCACACAATCAATATTCATCAAACAATAAGAAGTAAGGGTGCCATTATAGTTGAAGAAGACTTATCCATGTGAGCCGATATCCCTATCGTGATATAACACAGCGTCGAACAATACAAGCTGCTCCATATGTAGATGGTTCTTGCTGTAGATGGTATGCTGCCGAATGTCTATAGGTGACTGGAATGAGTGAAGTGCAAATAAAAAGAAATGTGTCTTGTGCTAGAAGTGTATAGAGAAGATGATATGGAGAGGAAGATGCGGAAAGTGAACGGAGGAGAGATAGGGGACCAAGGATTGATGACGGAGAGAATGAGGTCAAGTGAAGGATACGGACGGCGGTGGCCTACAGGGAGTTTGAACGAACGAAGGGGGGGGGGACGCAAGGTGATAGTAGAAGGATAGAGAAGCAGATTATGTATTAATGTGGAAATTATCACCAAACAGCCTCTCAATAATTGGTAGAGTGGTGGTTTGTTTCCCACCTTGTGAGGGAGGTATGGTCCGTGGTCATAGGGGAGCGTAGGGATGTATATACGTATATAATTAAAATGGTAATGGGTAATAAATTAAGGTAATTTCAGTAAGTGATAGTGCTGGGATAGAATAATTGAACATTCCAGTAATATGAAAACATTGCAACCTTATAATTAGCACTTGGTTAGAGAGCGCGGTCATTGGCTGCTGCCCATTAGATTCTCGCCACCGACGATTGACACGTGTCGGTTGGGATTTGTGTGGCCGGTCGCCGCGCTTTGGCTTGGAAATTAGTATCAGTGGTACTTGAATACGAGTTTAATCGTTAATTGATCGAGCTCCGTCGTAACTCAATTTGCTCGTATATCAAATCAGTGTTCCCCATTGAAATAATTAAAAATACCAATTAATCCGTTCCAGCCCCAAAAACCACCAGAATTATTTTTACTGTACCTATATGACGGACTGCACTCAACATTCCGCAATTTGCATTGCAAGTGTTTAAACTCTGTGTAATCAGCTGTGGAAAACAGCTGTGGGTGGAACTGCCGACTAAAGTACCACTCACCCTCCCCCACCATTTTGCATTCGCCAGTGTTTATATCTGTGTATCAGCTGTTGGAAACGCTGTGGGTGGAACTGCTGCTAAAAGTACTGCACTCACCCTCCGCATTTGCATTTCACCAGAGTTTATACTCTGTGTATAAGCTGTTGGAAACAAGCTGTGGGTGGAACCGCCGTAAACGTACAGCATTCACCCTCCGCCATTGCATTCGCCTGGGTGCAGTACAACACAACAGAGATGCTTCCACGGCGCGAGGCGAGGCGTAATTATGAAGGCCTACCACAATTGTTGGTTATGAGAGCGGATGGTGAGGTGTTGGCGGCGTCAGATAAAAAGCAACAGCGTTCAAACTACCATACGAGTAGTAAGATAAACAACTCAGAAGTACGTTAGCTTTAGTTAGTGGTATAGTTAAGGTGCGGTTGGTCATAGGCCTGGGTATGCGCCTTGACAGGCCAGCCAACAGCGCTTCCACACTAGGATAAATAATTTAATTATCAACTAGGCAATATTTTCAGTGACAGTAATATTGCATTTCATATTTTTTGGACTTAGTATTACTAAATCATGTACTAAATTAGCTAAGCATCATTATCAGCAAAGTTAGCAATGCTCATCCGAATATGTACTATGGTGAAGGACGCCAATTAAGGCAAATTCCTATTGATTATAAATTTAAAGACAGGTACTACATTGTTAAATGAGCAAGGAATAAATATGAGGAGGTTTAACTTCCAAATGAAGGTCAATTTAGAAAGCTGGGGATAAAGAAAATGATTACCAATGTGTGATCAATTATGAACAACAGTGTCAAAGATATCTCGATTAAAGTAATTAAATATGAGGGATTACTGGAGTGTGCTCATATTTTTTTTTTTTTGCCATCAACAGCTAAAGTTCTTAAACCCAAAGTTGAAGGTCTTAAGCAGGAATCCCCCCACAGGGAGATCAAAATTATTACACCTATGGGTAATCAGTATATCAGCCACACTTAGAGTTTAAAGATTTCCACGTTAGTGGGTATTTATCCTAGCGCATGTTACGCAAATCAAACAGCCTGTAATTAAGATTTCAAACTTCTCAGCCTTTTACAGTTAAAACCACTTAGACCTATACTCAAATAATAGATACAATCTCTAATTCCAGGCTACTAATAGTGAAGTACTTAGAATAATTGTGTCTTATCGTGAGGGGGACATCCACCTCCACATCAATATCTATTAAGATGTTACACGAGAGTTGAAAGGGTTAATGAGCCTCGGGTAATTGCCTACACCTGTCCTCGTGGTAAACATGCTTTCAAATGCATGCCCCTTATAAACTTAAGAACTTGTAGGGCAATGTAAGCAATCTCTTCATAACATCGCTCTTTGTCCTACAGTGATAATAAACTCAGACCCTACAGTAGTTTAAACGGGCAGGACACTAACAAGAGTTGTTCAGCAGCTGTGCCTACTGCGAATGAGGCTGTGCCACAATGGTAATTCAGTCAATGTAAAGACAATGTGTGACAGTGGTGCACAAACGATCCTTCATAAGCAGGCGATAGGTTGGGAATTATTCACAACTACCCATAATGAATGAAAGTAACTTAGCCATATCAGGTTTTCTTGCCCAATACAGAGGACTTCCAAACTTTGACAAGTTCAACCCCTAGTCCCAATAGGAAGATATAAATGTTAGGGTAGCGGCCTGTAAGTAATTAATAATATTGGTATTAATTTAACTGTTAATGGACTAACAAGACACGTGAAAGCTGAGGGATAATGGTGTCAACTAGTTAGTAATCCTTCGAGGGCGTTGATGGTTCCTTCCCAATTATAATAGGCGCTGATTATTTTGGGCGTTAACCTAAGGAAGGTCATCAAAATACATAACTTCTCTTATGTTCACCATGGCTGGTGGTAAGGTAATAATTGGACCCATCCCAACATACTCACCAGCCGAACAAGAGAAGAGTATTCATAGGTCAATGACCACAGCCTAAGTAATTATCTAAATTGGACCCAATTCTTGCTCACACCAATTAGTGAGGATTAGAGAAAGTGATATTCCAGTTATAATGAATACATCGCCATAATCGAAAATCTAATAATAATGTGTCGCGAGAGGAAATCATAACCTCAAATTGAAAACAGGATTATGGTTTTTAAAGGCCCTACCTGGCTTGAAGGCGCTGTAATAATATGCCTATACAGTTCCACTCGTCAGAAATAGCTTTAGCTATAATAAGGGAACCTGAATTGATCCAGATCCTGTAGATAGACATAGAAAGGTTTTCCTTATTGAGCAAAATAATCAAGACTACTAATTTAGTCTTTCAAATCCAATTAAAAGGGAATAACTCTGATCCTTTGACAAGTTTTGGGTCAGAACAATACCAAAGCAGGTATTTCCTGGAGGAATATCAGCTCTTTGGCTCAGCCAGCCCCCATAGGAAAATAAAAATGACCAAATTATTAGGTCTGTACCTAGATCATGAGGGCCCCCCATAATTAGGTGTTTGAGGACAAAATTTAAAAGCTGATACTTCCAAAATAACACCATGCCATCCCATACTAATTTTTCCCAAAACGCATCATCTTACTAAAATTATTGGAGGATAGAATATCATAGGAACTCCATTACATGGCGGAATGGCTACAAATAATAGCCGTATCAGTGTTAAATTTTGGATTAAACATGGTAGACAGGCAGTCAAATATTACCTCTACAAAATCTCTCATAATTATAATAGAACTGGAAGGTAGACTAGTCTCCTATCTAGGTCCCCTGAACTGCCGCTGATAGAGAGATCCCTAAAAAACAATTAAGGTAAATGCGTGAGGACTATACTGGGGATTATATAAAACAATTCAGAGATAACTTCCCCCCGATCCAAGCATATGTCTGCATAGTCACATGTACCTCTATTAGGAGTATTAATTTAAAAATCAGCCAAAGACCAAGTCGCCGAACCACTATTCAAATGTTTTCGCGCGCTATGTGGCCTGGGGTGATGTCACCTGAAGCAGAACTTCAGTTTCGCCGGCCCCCAGTTGTGAAATTATCCACCAAACCACCCAATCAATAATTTGGTAGAATGGTGGTTTTGTTTCCCCCCCCCCTTGTGAGCGATATTGTCCGCTGGTCATAGGGGAGCGGAGGGATGTATATGTGTATATATATAATTAAAAATGGGAATGGGTAATAATTAAGGAATTTGAGTAAATGATAAGTGCTGGGATAGAATAATTGAACATTCCCATAATATTAAGCATTTGCACATTATAATTAGAACCTTGGTTAAAAGCGCGGTCATTGGCTGCTGCCCATTATTAGATTCTCGCCACAGACGATTGACACGCTGTCGGTGGCATTTGTGTGGCCGGTCGCCGCCGCTGGCTTGGAATTTTAGTACACTTACAGCCTCACGGAATTAAATCTATTCTCCCTGAATAAATGAAGAGATTTGTACATACGTTCATGTTTGCTACATATAAGTGAAAACAATAGGACATGTAAAACTCAACACAGAGGAGAACAATCCGGCACGTCAAGATAACTGGGTTAGAACACTCTCTGACGCCATATCAAAGAACACCGCCCCAGCCAGCCTCCGCCTCTGTCCTTCACGGGGCGGCCCTCGATCACGCGCTGACCACTTACGGATCACAGTGACAGGCAGCTAAGTAGTATTGATAAAAGCCTACAGCGATTTCAAACCCACTATCTTTTTTTTTTTTACACCGATAAGTATCCTAGTTCCAGTTGACTAGTTGGGGTATTGGTCGAGATGAGATAGAACATGGGTTTTGATTAGGTAAGACTTTATTAATATATGTATGTGATATAATTTCTACATAAAATGAGCGCTGAACGGCAACGATAAACTAGGTAACCTTGATGTCGTGTGTTTAGGGGAGGAAAGGACTAGCAATACAGGGAGTTTCGTACACAAATTGTTTCGTACCCAGGTTTTGTTAGTTGTTTCATACACTTGATTTTGTTTTGCGTTTACATACCAGGTGTGTCGTTCGTTAACTATAGTCATCAAGTTTAACTCTGAGCTGAGGTATGAAACTGACTATAGTGTCATATAGACTACGAAACAACTCTATAGGTGTACGAAATCTACTGGTTGTTACAAGACAACTTGTTAACGAATGACTGCATCCTCCTCTCACAATGCTACGGAGAAGGGCAAAGATCAGAGGACCATTCGAGCACGGTGACTAGTTGCGTGGAAGCATGTATACGTAGGTGGAAAAAAAGTGAAATACATAAAGGTATAAGTGCAGTTTAGTCCAATACAATACAACGCACACCAATCGGTGGTTTTAGGTATCCTGACGTTGAGTTCTTATATAAAAAAAGGGAGTATTTCTAACCCACACAAAAGCTGTCGTAAATGAAAAAATAAGCATGGGGATCTGGGGGGCGAAACCCCCCCAAGTGCGGTTAGATACGTAATCAATGCCCGTGTTAGATTAGTTAATAGCAGGGGGTCTTTAGGGGATAGCCCCCCCCCCTCCCCCCAGTTATGTCCAGAAGATATTGGTCAAAAAGGGGAGTTAATGGTTGAAATTGCATATTTACCTAAAAGGTATGTAGAGGATAAAGGAATGTGTGATTAAGGAGATTACCATCTCTAAGAGATGGTAGTGAGTAATGCGAAAGTATTGAATGAAATGGTTCAATGATGGAAGTGGGGTAGAGCGAGAATGTTATTCTAGGCAAGTTCACGACCACTTGAAAATTGTGGGGGTTTAAAGCACATAAAAATCACTAGAATGCAGGCTTTCATGTCAACCCTCCAACCCAACTACTGTATATGTCAATCGGTATATTTCGGTTGCTGAGATGGGGGGGGAATCACCCCGCTCAATCACTAACCTACCTAGACATAGTCAACTGGCCAACCTAACCTAAACTAACTGTTCAGGCTAATGCTGGTTTAATCCCTGAATACAGAAACACGGGTAAAATAGGAACACTCCGCCGATGAAAAAAAATTGGGAACACTGTCGTAGAAAATTCCTATCGGCAACAGATTCCAGGTATTGTCTAGTTACTCGGATAATTATATCCATTAATAATACCCACCCTAAAATGGGTGGGTATTGTTTGGTAGTGGGCTTTCAAAAGTCCTAGATTGTTACCTAATTCATCGTGTAGATTTCTTCGTCTAAGATTTGACACCCCAATTTCCTATGGTTACAATTGAATAATAATGAAAATGATCTGGAAGGAAACATTTAAGAACAGTGTTTGCAACCTTTGGAAACAGTTTGGGAAACATTGTTTGCAAACAAAGTTTCATCAATACTACGGCCAGGGAGAAGTGGAGGCAAGGTTTGCGGGGCGGCGGATCCCCCCATACACTGTAAATAAAAAAAAAATCCGACAAAAACGAATTGCCATATTCATCTAATGACACATCAAACTATTCAGGAAAACTAAGTTTCGGCTCGAAATCGTTTGAAAAGCCCACTTCCGAAATTTTACTAATTGGGTTAAAAGTGGCAGGTTAGTAATCATCAATTCATATATAATATTCGCGCTGGCTAATTAAAACGGTATTTAAAAAATTATAATCCTTCCGCCCTTATTAGTTAGTGTTTTTATTTTTCTCCAGACCTTCACAGTATCCCTTCAGGATTACCTCTAAAAAAAGTAATTATAAAGTGGGGAGTTGCCCCCTTTAACTCCCCTACCCCACCTAAAACCACTAAATGACCCCCCAAAATAATACTAACCTAACCTAATCATAACCTTATCAACCCCTATAAAATAACTCCTAGCGAGACCTAAGGGGGCAGAGACAAGGAAAAACTTTACCAGTTTTTTTTTTAAGGTATACAGGTTGAAAGTTCCCAAATCCGGCATCCCAAGACTCGGCAACACCCAAAACTCGGCTATGGTTCCGGATTTTCCAAAACACGGCAGAACACCCAAAACCCGGCGCGTAGTTGCTGGGTCGGCCGCTGGGTGCCACCACACTAGGCCGCCGATTTGTTTGTTGTTATTGTTCAGTGGTGTTGTGACTGTCGAGTTGTGTAGGGCTACACTGTTATTTTGTGTACTTCTACAGGTCTGTTATTGGTATTATGGCTCCCAAACGTCCAGGAACACCTACTGGTGGAAGTGAAAAGAAAAGGAAGAACAATGTGTTAACTATTTCTGAGAAAATTGACCTTTTTTTCCCCTTAATATATCTACGTTCTAAAAGTCGGAAAATTCCATTATTCGGCTCGGCGCTGGTCCCGAGGTTGCCGATTTTGGGAACTTCAACCTGTATTGATATTATAAGTTTGTAATTTGTTGTGTGGGGACTCGCCAGGAGGTTATTAGTGAGCATACGTCTTCAGTCTTCAGATATTTCCCTTGGGGAGGCATGATATTTGTTTACATTCTAACTGCATTATGATTGGCTAACAATCTCAAAGGTTGATGAAATCTGTTGAAATTATCGCCCATCGACTGATGGACGACAACAAACTGTTCAATCAATCAATCATTGGGGGCATACGCCGGGGGGCGCGTCGCCTCGCCCACCCTACGACGCCACTCCCGGGGGTCACCACGCGCGAGTTCCCATACAGGCTCCTTTCCCATACCAAGCAGCTCTCGACAAGAAACATCAACTTGCCCCAGCCACGAGCCTTGTGGGCGCCCCCTTGGCCTCCTCCACGCCGGATTGTCTCTTACAGATACAACCCGATGGGAAGGATCGGTTTCAGGGTAGCGTGCCACATGCCCATATAGCCGAAGTTGGCGCTGACGGACTATGCAGGTAATAGGCCTCGATTCAGTCTCACGGTGCAATCGCTGATTTGACACGTAATCATCCCAGCGATACCCCATGATTCTGCGAAGACACTTATTACCAAAGGCATTGATTCGTCTCTTCAAGTCACTATTTAGTGTCCATGTCTCACAACCATAGAGTAAGACAGGGATCACAAGCGACTTGAAGATCCGGATCTTTGTCCTCCTGCACAGGTACCGACAACGCCAAATACTCCCGCTGAGCGAGTCCATAACACCGTGGGCTATGCCAATCCGTCGTAAGACTTCTTGACGTGACCCGCCGTTATTATGGACTGCGCTACCAAGGTATGTAAAACTTGACTAAACCAGATGACTGCGAATTCGTGTCAGCAATGAGGGGCAAGCACCTTCCCTGGTACGCTGGCAGGAATACCGCGGTAATTGTTGCAGTCCTGACGGCCCCCTTTTCCCCCTTTCCAGAGGGGGACGCCAGCCCTCTTTTCCAGTGGGGGAAAATGGTACCTGATTCCCACACGGCAGCAGGGACAGCATGCAACCCGGGATCATGGCCTCCCCCCCCAGTTTTGAGGAGCCCCGCACTGATTTTAAAAACCCACCAGTGCCTTTCACCCTTCAACTTTGTACAGCCTCTTGATTTTGCAAGAGGGGTGGGGTTTTCGTCAAGGGGAGGATCGGCATCCATGCCTGTAACCCAGTGGTGTGAAGCTGCCAGTTGGAGGGTCCACCGTGAACAATCCCCAAATACTCAGCCCAAACGAGCATCTGCCCCATGTCCGACACGAGGCCCCCATCTGTGTTGAATAGCACTCGCCCAGAAGGAGACTTGGAACGGACCCTTTTTTCAGGGCTCGGTAGGCGGGTGGAGGTTTCATTAGCGTTCAAAGACCCGAATCCTCAGCGAGACCCCGACATTTTTCCCCTTTGTCTCTCCTCAGGGGGGTTTCAGTCCGGCGTGACAGAGCCCTGTGCTGGTCCCGGTTCCCACCCAGCCGGGCAGCGCGACCTCTCGATTTTCCCCAGGTCCCCGTCGAGAAAAAACCCAAGCCTTACCTGGGGCGCCCCCAATAAACCCCTTGGCAGCCTGTAGATTTTCACTTTTAAAGGGTTTCCCCACAGTTCTACGGGTCCCGAGAGCACCGAGCACATCAAACCGATTTGAGAGCCACCGCATACCATGAGCACATGTCAAGTCCTTCAGTTCTCAAAATGAAACACAGTAGGTTACCCCTTGAGATTTTTGGACTTGACATGAAGCTTAAGTGTAGCAACAACAAGTCTGTGATCGTTCCAAAAAACCAGCACTCCGGTAAACCCTGCAGTTCTGGAGGATCCTCCAACGAGTACTAACGAGGATGTGGTCGTTTTCCTTAGCTACCCCCCGGCATTACTATACCGTCCAGGGTGAGCTCTGGTCTTGATACCAAAAACTTCAATTTTAAATTTTGGGCCTTGCAAAATTTAGAAGAAAAAGAACTGTTGGTTTTCTGGTACCGGGGGCCCTGGGGACCAACACACTGCTGAAATTATAATATTAATTAACGTGAACCCCCTTGCGATTAACCAAAATCTACCTAAGCTGCACTGATACCCTATTTTGAGCTAAATAAGGGATACTCGCAGGGCGATGGGTTGAGAATGAAGGCTTGCATTATTTGAGGGAGTATTTGGGGAGACGCGTGGGACACAGAATGGCAGAGCGGCTGGCTGTGGCAACGTAATGGCGGCGCGGAGGAAGGCCCGGGGGAGTTCCAAGGGTAACTTTCCAAGTTACCCCGGCGCGGTCGTTCTGTGATTTTTACCCTTTGTCCAGCTTTAACCCATTGATCGGTTAAGTTTTCTAAATTAAAATGAGTTGACACACTTAGTGACAATCAAAGACTTTACTACAAATTTTTAGTGTAGGTTTAAAAAGCGTGATAAGTCTTGACTACAACTCTTGCTTTTCCCCAAATTTTCCCAGCGGGGGGATCCGACTTTTCTCCTGTTTTCTCCAGGGGTCTCCGCGGAAACAAAACCCCGGGGTTTTGCCCGGCCCCCCCCCCCCCCCCCCCCCCCCCCCCCCCCCCCCCCCCAAAAAAAAAAAAAAAAAAAAAAAAAAAAAAAAAAAAAAAAAAAAACCCCAATCCCTTCCCCAAGGGCCCTTTAAAAAGTTTCCGTTTTTTTTGGGTTTTTTTTTTTATTTTAAAGGTTAATTTTCTAAATAAAAGAGGACTAAAACCTTTAGTGAAACCCCAACTTGAACAATTCAAGTTTATTTTGATGAAACCATAGTTCCCTCAACCCTTTTTAAGAAGTTTGGAGCAAAAACGTTGGACGTTCCAAAAACCCAACCCCCGGAAACCCTCATTCTAATTAACTTAAAAATGTGGTATTTTGGGTATCCCATTATATCCCTTCCCCTCACTTTTTATACCAAAACCTTAACCAATTTTACTTGGAATTTTTAAAAGGGGTTTTTGGTTTTTCTGTAGGGGGGCCAACCACCATCAAATTATATTTTTTAATAAACCCCCTTTTGGTTTAACCCAAAATCTCCTCGATTACCCGACGCATTTTGTTCCACTAAAGGGGGTTGGAAAAACGAAAAGGGAAGGGAGCCGGGGGAAAGATGGCAAGGGGTGGTTTGGGAACTTCGGGGGAGGATCCTTGAAAACTTTTTTGGGGGTGTTCGTAACCATTTGGGGGCCGTTTTAACATTGACTTAAGCAAATTAAAAAGTTTTAAACCCCCCTTGTGTACAATAAAAAGACTGCAAAATTTCTAGTTTTGGGCCGGGATAATGTCTTACTAACCCCCCTTTCGAAGGGGCTTAAAAGGGGGGGAATTTTTTCTTAGGTTTTTACATTTTAAACCGAAAGGGATTTAGGTGAATTAAAAAATTATTACAATCAAAATCTTAATTTTCCCCTTTTAAAAATTTACTTTGGGGGTTTTTATTTGTGGCCTTTTGGGGGGGATAATTCAAATTAATTTTCCAAAATTAAAAAGGGTTTTTTGATTTTTTAACAAACTTTCCCTTTTTTCCCAAGGACCCCTTTGGGCCACCTCGGGTCGAACGAAAAACAGTTGAAGATGCTCTCGGAGCTAAAACTTGGACATTTTGAAAACAATTTTTGGTTTTCGTGCCCGCAAGGCCCCTAAAACCTTTTTGGGGGTTACAAAGTTAAATTTAAACATCCGCCCCTGCTGCTCAAAAATACGTTGTTCCGTGAAAGACATTAACAATAATTTACATTCATTCCTTTATGACTCAGAATATTTAAAGGTTGAATTTTTAAGGGCACACAAAAGCTGCGGTTGCCAAAACATCACTTTTAATTGGGCTTTAGAGGGCCCCCGAGCAATTTAAAATTTAGATTCCTGTGGGGGCCTAAAAAAAATTTTTTTTTAAATTTATTTTCAACCCATTAGGTTCCCATATTTTATATTTATAATTTATAAATAAATAAATCTACATAAATAATAATAATAAAATTTTTTTTCGTTCCTATTTAAATAATTTTTTAAAATAAAAAGGGAGTGAAGTCGCGTAGGGTCCCCTGGGCATCTCGGGATTTTTTGAAAAACAAAAATTAATTTATTGGGGTTTTCACCCCAATAAAAAAAAGAAAAAAAAAAGCTTTGCCCCTCTACCCCAAAACAAAACAAAAACACCCAAGGGGGCTTATTTCAACCTTTCCAAAATTCTGTTAAAAAATTCTGAGATTGACCAAAATTAATAATAATTAATTAAAATTAAAATATAAAAAAAAAAAATTTAAAATTTTAAGGGAGGCCCGGATAGAGAGTTAGGCCCCAATGGCAACCAAGGAAATTCTTAAAAAACACCAAGAAAAATATGGGTTTTGGTTTGGGGACCTCTGGAAAAAAAAAATTTTTTTCAAGCTAAATAAACCTAGAAACCAAAAAACCCAGTTAATTTCCACATTTTTTCCATTCGATTTTGAAAAAAATAGACCAAAAAAAACATTTTAAAAAAAACATGCTAAAAAAAAAAAGACGTTTAATGGGGGACCCCGTATGAAATATTATTAATTAAACCCCCATTCCCCCAGGAAGGCCGCGAATCTTAAACCCTTATAAAGGTTTTGGGGGGTCCTATTCAAAACCCCCCTTTGTCCACCCCTGGGGGGGGGGCCTTTTTTAACTTATAATTTTTCAATTTTTAATTTCGAGCTTAAAATCCATTTTGAAAAGAAATTTTTACCCGTATACCCAAAGAAGCCGTATAAGGGAAAAAAAAAAAAATTATATTTTTATATATATATATATTATATATTATATATAATTTTTAAAATAATAATATAAATTACTTCCATAGTAGCTGTATACATCCCATCAAAGTATCAAAAACACGCCAATTGAAAACAGTTTTTTTTGCATATGATCTTTTGTACCAATAAGACCCCCTTAATCGGCAAAGACGAGGGGCCGAGCACGTGCGCACTGCGGCGTCCCCGGGAGTTTGACCTGTGTGAATTGCTAGGTGTGTGGCCAAACCCACCCCAAAATTTTTCAACTTGTGGGTACACCCGTTTCTCGCTATGCAAAAAACATTGCTGACACCCCTCACGCAGCCCACCCAGCGACCCCTCACGTGAGACAAAACATGTCAACAAAAATGGGGATTAATGGGGTATAAATGGCAAAACCCGCTTGTCAATTGAAAGCGTGATTCCAAAGATAAGCCCCGAAAAGCGTGATGGTCGGTCGTCCGCGTGGGCCCGTAGATGTGGGGAAAAAACCCGTATCCAGTGAGGTGAATACTAAATGAGATGAGAATTAAAGGAAAAACAAAACTTTTACGGGGTTGATTCAGTGGAAGGATGCATGCGCGCGCTCTGATTCGCAGGATCTTGAAGACTCCACCCACACCCAAAAAATTTTTTTTTTTCCAAAAAAAAAGAAAATTTACTGCCGAGAATTTCATGTGGGTTACAGTTCACTCAGAAAGTAAACAAAAAAGGGGCGGAGCTTAAAAAGATTATAAATAATTCCGAATGGACCCCACAAAATAGCCTTATAGTCGCAGTCACTGCCACGCACTAATGTCGCCAGGTACAATATATTACGAATTTTAGCATCACACAGATTTTTATGTGCCACTGGAGCATCACATATTTTATATTATGTACATCACACTACATGTCTTCAGGGGACATAAAAGTCAGTAGGTGCAAAAATTTTGTAATATATTGTGCCTGGCGACCTTAGGCGGGGCAAGTGACGGGCGACTATAGTGTTATCTGGGGGTAGTGGACAAGGAACAAACGGGTCAAATCTATAAAATGTTGCTTATATTCCAAAAATCGTGTAACGGTACCAAAATTTACAAGGAAAATTTACTTTCGGGGTCTCACAGGTTAAAAAAGAAAGGGGTTAAAAAATCTTTTGTTTTTTAAATTCTCACCCAACCCCCAAACCTCACCAGGGAAACCTCCGTGACCACCATTAAGGTTTGGACAATGGACAAGGAACCCAGGGGGCCCCGCCCCCCAAATCGCCCCCCGCATTCCCTCCCCCCATTCAAACAACTTTTTCCCCCGGGGTGGTGACGGGGGGTAAATTCGTACACCAGTTTTTTGTACAACAGTAGATTTGTACACCATAGATTTTTTAGTACAAAAAAATTTTTCGTTTTATATGAAAAAAAAAGTCGTTTCGTACACGATATCAGAGTTAATTTACTACTAGAGTTACGATTCGACCCCGGGATGTACGAAAAAACTAAAATCAGGTGGGAAAAAACTAACAGAACCGGGGTACGAAAAACAAACAAAAACCTGGGTTCGAAACACCAAACAGAACCTGGGTACGAAACACCAACAGAACCGGGTGAAAACCTAACGAACCTGGGTAGAAACACCTAACAGAACCTGGGTAGAAACACCTAACAAAACCCTGGGTACGAAACACCTAACAGAAACTGGGTCGAAACACCTAACAGAACCTGGGCCAAAAAACCCCAACGCAGAACCTGGTACAAAACACCAAACAGAACCTGGGTACGAAACCCCTAACAGAACCTGGGTACGAAACACCTAACAAAACCCTGGTACGAAAAACCAACAGAACCGGGCACGAAAACCTAAAAAACCTGGGTACAAAACACTAACAGAACCGGGGAAAAACACCTAAAAGAACCTGGGTACGAAAACCCCTAACAGAACCTGGGTACAAAACCCAAAAGAACCTGGTAAAAACCCCCTTTAACCCTGGGACTTGCTTTCCCTCACCCGGTTTTTTTGTGAAATTCCCGGCAGCCTTGAGTACAAATGGCTAGCCCCGGTGCAGTGATCTCACCAGCTACTCTTGGCCCGACACTACAGCACAAATACGACTAAAAATGCTCCCCCGGGTGAATAGTTGTTGACAATATAGTAAATGTATACCAATTTTGATCTTGGGAAAACGTATATAATATTTTCAAAAAACTTTCCCCAGGGGCAGTGTTTAGTATAAGGTAGGGTCGTAGTGTTCTAGGCAAGGGCACATTCCCTTGAAATGTTTATGTTCTATTTTAAATTTTACTCTAATTTTAATGTTTTTAAACCCCCGGGTCGATTGGGATCTTGTCAAAAACTATTCACCCAAAGGGAAACATGTTTCGTGGGGATTTGAAAGGGGTAGCTACTCGGGCAAGGGGAGCGGTGAGATCGCTACACCCGGCAAGAAAAACCAAGAAGGGGATACCGGAGATAATAAGAAACCCAACAACCGGGGGAAAGTACCAGGGCAGAGATGCTCGAAAAAGTTACGGGGCCCCTAAGTATTTTCCAAGGGGCTTTTACCCGTAGCGCCTCTAAGGGGGATGCTCAAAAAGTTTTCTCACTTTCTACGGGCCGCGAGGGCCCCCAAGGGAGTGAAATTGAAGCGGCTAGAGATCAACAAACAAAAAAATTTAAAATTGTTCACTAACTTTATGTTTATTGTGTATTATGAGCCCTTTTTATGCTTTCCTGTTTTAAATGTGATGTGTTTGTTTCATTTACAATATAATCATATTTAAAAACAATACCTATAGTACTTGTAATAAATTCATATCAGGGCAAAACCTATATTAAAATATATATCGGTTTACCTTTAATCAAAAGTATAGTTCATCATAAATTTTTGGGAGCTATAAAGATCCGGGGGGTGTGGTGGTGTCAAATGTCTGACGTACTAGTACACACGCACGTAACACAAGCAAGGATTAATAAATTTATACATTGCACACAAAAGGGCACGTGGTCACAGTGAGGCTTAGCCCCCCCGTGGTCTTGTCGACCTAAAAACGAACGCGCAGTTCTCGTCCACTAAACAAGTACCGCCCGGGGGCCCCGGATCGGCTACGTACGGCGCGGGCCAGCGTGGTCTATAGATACTAATTTGGGCACGCGACTTTTGAACTATGATCAGCGCTCAAAGGGAACCCTGGGTATCTCTTAGTAAACGTGGGAGAAAATTACCTTTAAAAGGGTAATGTGGCAGCTATGTATTATCTAACATTTGGGGAAAATGAGTAAAATCGGGCCCCATTTTGGAAAACAGCCCACTTAGCTCAAAAACCGGGAAAAATAGTTTTTAGGTTTTGGTTAAGTTATGTTAGGTTGGTTTAGGTTTGGTAAGGTTTTTGATAGGTTTTTGTTAAATTTGTAGATTTTTTTAGGTTAAATAACGTCCGCGGGACGATTTTTCCCAAAAGAGGCCGATTTACAAACAGCGGCATTTGAAGTCTTTAAATTTATTATCGGGGGGTCCCTACAGTGAGAGCATGTGATTGGCTAGATAAAAAACCGCGTCATGCGAGGCGCTGCTCTGTGATTGGTCAGCAGAATTTCCCAACATATCCTTTGAATATCCCTATATTCCCCCCCCAGAGGCCACCATAAGACGGGGGACGGGTGACGATATAAAAAGTTGCCAAATAAAGGGTTTTCATGGCCCCTACTGCGCATGGCGGAAAAAAGGGAACTTATTTATCGTTGATACGGCGATAATTTTTTGGTTTCCTGATAAATATGCACCAAAACACAAGTATTTATTTTCTCATGTAGGGATTTTTTCTATATGTCAGTGATAAATTCCCTCATAACCACTATACAGTGGTAATAGATGGTTTTTTACAGCTTTTTACCATGTAGCTAGTGGCGATGAATTGGTACCCTGATAAAAATGTCACCAAAACACAAGTTATTTATTTTTTTATGTAGGTCATTCATTTTATATCAGTATAACTTTATCATAGCCCCTGGGTAAGATACATGGGATTAGCTTCTTTACTCTTATTTACCATGTAGTATGTGGCGATGAAAGTGGTACCCCATAAATAGTGTCACCAAAAAAACCCCGTATATTATTTTTCATGTAGGTCCATTTATACTAGTCAGTGATAACTTCGATCATACCCCCCTTGGTAAAAATACAGTGGTATATTGCTTCTTTACATCTTTTACCATGTAGCTAGGGGGCGATGAATGTGGTCCCTGAAAATAGTTTCACCAAAACCAAGTCAATTATTTTTTTTATGTAGGTCATTTTTTATACTAGCAGGGTAACTTCGATCATAAAGGGGACATAACAGTGGTTATATGTTCTTTTAATCTTTTTTACCCGTACTAGTGGCGATGAATTTGGGACCCTGATAAAAAAATGTCACCAAAACCAAGTCATATTATTTTTTCATGAGGTCATTCATTTATACTAGTCATTAACTTCGACAAAAACCACTATCAGTGGTATATATGGGTTTTTTTAAAATCTTATTACCATGTAGCTATGTGGCGATGAAGTTTACCCTATAAATAGTGTCACAAAAACCCAAACATATTATTTCTCATTGGGCATTTTTTTATACTATCGTTGGATAATTCGACATAGGCCACGTGGTACAAAACGTGGTAATATGTTCTTTACATTTATTTACCGTGTATTGGCGATGAAGTGGTACCCCGAAAATAGGGCACAAAACACAAGTATATTATTTTCTCATGTAGGTCTTTATTTTTATAGTCTGATAACTTCATCATAACCATAAAAACAGGGGTAATATTTGGTTCTTTACATTTATTTACCAGTAGCTATGTGGCGTGAATGTGGTACCTGATAAATAGTGCACCAAAAACAAGTCATTTATTTTCTCATGTAGGTCATTATTTTTTAAGTCAGTGAAAACTTTGATCTAGACCACTTACAGTCGGGGGATATATGTTCTTTTAAACTTATTACCATGTACTAGTGGCGATGAAAGTGGTCCCTGATAAATAGTGTCACCAAAACCAAGTTTATTATTTTCAAAAGTAGGTCATTTATTTATACAGTCAGTGATAAATTCGTCATAGGGGGCCACTGTGGTACAGTACAGGGTATATAGGTTTTTACTTTATTTACCCTTAGCTTGTGGCATGAATGTGGAAACCCGATAAATAGTGTCACCAAACACAATCAAATCAACAATCTTGTCGAATCCCTTGAAAGGGAGGTGCACGCGGCTTTTTTAAGATGAAAACCGGGGGTTTAGCCCGGGGGGCTGTGGAAAAGGGAAAACCTTCACCTAGGAGGATTTTCGAAGGCAGGGACTAAGTGATTCGTAAAAAGAGAGAGAGGAGGGGTTTAATTAAAAGATAAAAGGAAAAATTTGACAAAAAAAGAGGATTTGCTTAAAGGTTTACTATAAAACTGTAGGGTATTTTAAAAAAATGATTTCCTAAGGAAAAAAAGTGAAAGGGGATTTTGATAAAATAGCATTAACGAAACATGGTTGGTATGCGGAAAAAGGTTTTCGACCCGGGAATCGAGATGCGGGGTATAAGTTATTTCACAAGGACGAGAGGCAACGAAGGGGGGAGTTGGCTTTATGCAAGAGATCATGCAGTGTTTGTTAAAAATTTATAAAAACAGATGACAGCTAGAGTCTATATGGTAGAGTTACGGGGGAACTGAGAAAGGGTTTTTTGGGTGTTTGTATGGCCCCCAAAATTTATGAAAAGGGGTTCACTCCTATATGGAAAAAATAAAAAAAGGTGCAATATACGATTTCGTGGGGGGAATTTTAATTTTGGGAAATAAAACTGGGATTTAATCTTTTGGGCGGATGCAGATGAATTGTTAAATATACCGGATAACTTCCTAATAAAAGCAAAAAGGACCCTACTAGGGGAGATAATTTCTAGATTTTTTGCTGACAAATAGAGACGATTTGTTACAAATTGGGGGGTGGGGGGGGATTTAGAAAATAGCGCCTTATGAGATCAATTTACTTAAAATGGGATTGGGAAAATTTAAGTGCAATAGGCACGAATACCAAATTTTTCAAAAAGGGCCATTTTTCGGGATTAAGAAGCCCCCTGGAGGTTATTAAAAGGGTGTGGGATGGAGGAGCAAAAAGTTCCCAGGAAAAGGCTTTGTCCGGGAAAGGCCATTTGAAAAATTGGAAGGCACCTGGGGTAATTGGGGGGGGTCAGTAGGTATAGGTCGAGGCTAGGGATAATTAGAGGGGTTTAGACGGGAAGTGGTCGGGCTGGGGGAGGAAATTAGAGGGTTAAAGGGAAGTGAGTCGGGCCGGGGGATGTTATATCTCTTTTTTGAAAGGAAAATAATTAACGGAAAAAAATATTCCTTATAGGGAAATAAGGTCCAAAAAGATTGATCCAAAAAGGGATACCCCAAAGAAAAACAAAACTTGGAGTAAAAAAACATTTTATTAAAGGGTTTAAAGGCGGTTGGGAAAAACAAAGAACAGTAAAACTGATGGCGGGGAAAAGTGAAGAATTCCATTTTTGCAAAAAAATTATGAGTTTAAAAGTGCAAAACAGCGAACGGGGACCCAAAGGGGTTCTATCATTTTTAAAAAAACAAAGACAAGGGAATTATTGGGCCCTTAAGGTCGGACAGGTGGGGTCTTAAACGGGAGGTTGTGTGGGAGTCAAAAATGATTATTTCAAATTTTTTTTTACGGGGAGTACCAGACATCCCTGATAGTGAACAATTTCAAGGAACGTGGGGAGAAACTCAATATTGTGTAACTAGGGAATGGGGAAGAGGGTTGAAAAAAGAAAACTTTTTAAACGCCGGGACCAGATGAAGTGTACCCCCCGGGTATTAAAAATGAAAGGGGGTTTTAGTGAGTCGTTTGTGCACATTTTTAGGAATCGGTTTTAGTAGGGATGTGCCTTTTGGGAGGAAGGAATGTTGTTCCCCTATTTAAGAGGGGGGGGAGACGAGGGTAGAGTCAAAATTTTCGACCCTAATCTAACCATGTGGGGGAAAATTTTTTGGAAACTTTATTGCAAAAAAAATTTAAAAGCACTTAGATAAAAATGTTTGATCAAAAGTTCACACATGGATTCCCAAAGGTGGTCATGTCTCCCCAATTTTTTGATTTTTTAGGAAAAATTTATGAGACGGCAGATAAAGTAAAGGGTTATGATTAATTATCTGGACTTTAGTAAGGCATTGACAAAATCCACACAGCGACTCTTAAATAGGGTTTGGCTCTGGTATAGAGGGAAAGGTTTTTTATTGGTCGCTTTGGGTCGTAAAAAGCAAAAAAGGTTCAATTAATGGTTCCCCAAACTATGGGGGCTGGTACAAATGGAGTTCCAAAGGGTCTGTTTTGGGCCATTACTATTTTTGATTTACATCACGCTTATGTGGGGTTTCTTATATCACAAATTTGCTGTGTACTAAGTTGGTAGGGTTATTGATCACTCTGACGTAAATATTTCAGGGGTTAGATAAACTTAAAGGTTGGCAGTCAATGGCAGTGGAAATTTAAAATTGTAAAAGTACTTTTTGAATGTTGGTAGAAAAAAACCCGGGAATGATACACCCTAAGCCGTATCGCTGAAAGATCAAAGGTGAAAAAAATCTTGGGGGAGGGGTGAGCCCGACCCCCGACCTAGGGAAAAATGTATTTAGGCCGAAAAGCTATAAGTATTGGGGTTCATTACCGGTGTTAAAAATAGAAAATGCGGAAAATTATTCTAAAACTTTATCTGGCTCTATCGGCCCCCACCTAGACTATGCAGTTCGTTTGGTCCCATATTACAGGATGGGTATAGTGTTGTTAGAAAAAATGCAGAGAAGGATGACCCAAAAAAACAAGGGGTCTACTTTTTGTTATGAGAGGGGAATTGAAGTTTTAAAATTACACTCACTCGAGAGACGCGAGTAGGGCTCTTAGAATTTTTAAATGGTAAAGGGGTTTAAAAAGGGAGGGGGAAAAGTTCTTTCGGGTTTTTTAAACCCGGGTAGACAAAAGTAAAGGGTTCAGCGGAAAAGCGTAATTTGAAAGGAAAAAGGAAAAACTGGGTTCACAAAAGGGTGGTGAATGTGGAATGGTCTCAGTAGACAGTAGTTAGTGCGGGTCCCTTAGGGACTTTAAAGGGGAGCTGGATAGGTTCATGGATGGGATAAAGGGGGATTGGTTTTAGGTGACAGGAATAAACGTGTGGCCCGGGGGCTCTTGTAGCTTCCTTATTTTCTATGTTTCTTATGTTCTTTGTCAATTAATTTCTCATGTAATCATTTTTTAACTATCAGGTAACTTTGATTATAGACCACTATACGGGTATATAGGTTGTTTACATCTTATTTCCATGTAGCATGTGGCGGAATGTGGGAACCCCCATAAAAAGTGTCACCAAAAAAAAGTCTTTATTTTCCAAAGTGGCTTTATTTTATACAGTTGATAAATTCGATCTAGACCCCGGGGGTAAAAATAAGGGTTTTATCTTCTTCATTTAATTACCATTAACTAGTGGCGATAATGGGTACCCTGATAAAAAGGGTCCCAAAACAACCTCATATTATTTTTCATGTAGGTCATTTTTTTATCTTCAGTGATACTTCGATCATGACCCCTGTGGTACAGAACAGTGGTAATTTTGCTTCTTTACATCTTTTTTACCTTGTATAGTGGCGATGAAAGTGGTACCCTGAAAAATTTTTTTACCAAAAAAAAAGTCTATTTTTTTTCTATTTTAGGTCATTCATTTATCTAGGCAGTGATAATTCGGTCATAGGCCACGTGGTACAGATAAAGTGGGATATTGTTTTAAATTTATGTAAAAATAGTTGGGGGATGAAATTTTGGGAAAACCCTTTAAACTTTCCCAAAAACCCCAAATAAAATTTGGCTAATTTTGGCCATCATTTTTCACCAAAAGTAAAATTGATTTTAAGAAATGTGGGAAAAAAAGTGGGAATTTTTTTTTTACAAAATATTACCGTAACTTTTGGGGAAAAATTGGAAAACCCGGGGAAAATGGAAAAACAAAATTATATTTTTTTTTCCCCCATGTGGTTATTTTTTTATACTAGTCAGTGATAAATTCGTATGGAAAGTGGTAAAGTACAAAGGGAATAGTTTTAAATTAAATTTTCCAAAGGAGAAGGGGAGAATGGGGGTAACCCCGATAAAAAGTGTCACCAAAAAACAAGTATATTTTTTTCCCCATGTGGGATTTTTTTACTAGCGTGTAAATTTATCTAGACCCCTATACAGTGGGATATATGGTTTCCCTTTCATCTTTTTTACCAAAGTAATATGGGCGATGAAAGTGGGTTTCCCTGATAAAAAAGGAAACCAAAAAAAACATTTATTATTTTTCTCTTGGGGCATTTATTTATACAATTGGTTTTTACATTGCAAACAAAAATTCACCCGGGAGCGTTTTTTCCCAAAATTTTGGCAGTGTAGCTACTCGGGCCAAAGGGGGGCTGGGCAGATTTGCACACCCACGTGGATGCCCCGGTTTTTTGTTTTTTATTTCTATGGGGAAAACCATTCTGTATTGCCTTTGGCCCCTAAAACAAAAATAAAGTAGTCAAACCCGGAACATACTTGTCGATAAAGCACACAAGACGTTGAAATTCTTTTGTTAAATAGCCCTTTTTTGTGTACCCTTCCCCCGCATGCCTCCCACGTGGATGGGGAACATGATTTTGATTTAACCCCTAAAACGCGTCGTTTTTGACAAATCTTAGCCCCCTGCCCCAAAACTTTATTTTAAAAGTACGACCAAAGTTTTAAAACAGGGAAAAGTTACTGTATTTTACAAAAAGGGCACAAACCTCCAAAGGGTCCTCGTCCCTTGCAGCTTTTGCCCGGTGGCACCAAACACCCGTTTTTATGTTTATTTTCTAACCACTGGGCTTTTGGGCTGGGAGCAGCGATTTTTCAAATCTTCTTCTATCATGGACAGCCTTTTGGGGCGGCACTTTCCCTTTATGACATAATTTGCCAAAATTTCTGGCTTGGGGCGGGGGTTCCCGGGGCCCAGAGCGGGGCCCGGCAGCAACACTAAGAAACCAAAAAATCTCTGTAAACACCACTGTTGTGCGAGTATCTTTATACAGCAAAAGATGAGGGATTCTTTTTATTTTGGGATGCCTCCCTTGGTGAAGGATAGCATTTTTTTAACTGATTTTAGACGATATTTCTATTTACCTGATATATTTGGTTTCTCACGCCACCGCGCATGCGCAGTAGGGGCCATGCAACCCTTTATATTGGCAACTCTTTATATCGTCACACCGCCGCTGCCGTCCACCCATCACGACGCCCCGCCAACAACCCCAAGCCTCAAGGGCTCCTGGCAGCCCAGGCAACGCCAACGCCAACACTTTCTACACAGTAAAGTAGGTGCCAGGGATGCATTACTGAAGTACCCTAGATAACACTATAGTCGCCACCTGCACTAATGTCGCCAGGCGCCGTATATTACGAATGATAGCCTCACTACTGCTGTGTCTGTGCCACTGAAGATGATGCACAGTAGTTTATATCATGACTGTGTAATCTACTGTTTCAGCGTTGTTTTATGCTTTGTAGCTGCAAGTATACACGGTTTACAATTTAACAACTCTGTTTTTTTTCGGGCGACGATGACGGCGGGAGGACTCTCAAACATAAACACTACTTGGTTACTTGGTTTACTTGGTTAGATTTAGAGGGTCTTCCTCACAGCTGTGGTGGTCCACCGCTGCTGCCAGTCCGAGAGTCTACTTTCAGGAGAGCCATCTGGTCTGGCACAGAGTTTGAAGCTGCCCTGCAACAAGCCGTGTAGCCTGGTACGGGAGGCTCATCTGGCAGTGTTTGCAGGAAGTTGTCCAGTTCTTTTTTAAATCTGGTGACTGAGCAGCCTGTGGTGTCTCTGACGTATTTAGGGAGTACGTTAAAGAGTCTAGGGCCACTAGATGGCGATCTTAGTGTAGGTCGCCACTCAGTTGATATTTTTGTAATTTGTTCATTAATAGTCATACTATGACACAGATGAAGACACAAAATGACACAGACTCTCCAGATAGCCCCTTCTAACTGTCCTGAAATCATGGATGTACAAATGTAACTATTAACGCCACCACACGGCTGTACATCGAAAAAACTTTGTCCTGGCGACTTAAGTGTTATCTAGGGTAGAATGTATGAAAGGTACCTGGAATTCTCGCCGACGTCGGCGAGTGTTCCAATTGGTAAATTTCTAGAGTCCTTTCCCGCCCTTATTAGTGGGTGTGGGGTAAATATGCAGCTTCAAGGTATTACTCTAGTGTTTGCCCACACTCCCCCTCTCCCCCAAAACAAGCTGGGGGACCTGGGGGAATGCGGGATATTTGGCTGGGCTACAAAATATGCCTCGCAACCACATAGTTTTTTGTTAGGGGGTGTTGTAAAAAATCCCTAATCTAGGGAAAATGGATTGTATTTGAAGTCCAGAGACGTGTGAGCCTGACGATCCTCACAAGCAGAATGATGACTGGAGTAACTATAACCTCCCCCCCCACCCCCCCCGCTAAGAAGTAAGCTATTTAGCGGGGGGTAGAGCCCACCCTGTTGGGAGGTTAGGTTAGGTTAGATTATCGAAGGGTCGAAGCTCCCTGCTAGGTTAGGTTAAATTTGTTTAGGTTAGGTTAGATTACAAAGCAGTTTGAGGGGGATTCTATTACAGGTCCACAAGCTGGTTGGGGTGACGGGGGAGAGTGTGGGCAAACGCTAGACATTGAACAGTTTCAACCAATACTCCCTTTTGACCAGTACTTGCCTAACCTAAATGATTCCCCCTGCTAGTTAACTAACCTAACCTAATTACAGGAAGTTTCGACGGAATGCACTTTCGACGGTAGAAAATGGATGTTTCGACGGTACTGTCAAACTCCGTTGAAACTTCCAATATGTCTTATCATAGAGTAAACCCTCAAGGTATTTTGTCATTGAAAGGATTAATATAAAATACAAGGTTACTAGATCATTGCCCACCAAAATTAAAGTAAAAAGCATATACAGCCAAGATCCCCCTATAACAAAAAAAAATTGTTTGCTGTTTTTGAGGGGAAAAAAATAATTGCGTAAATTTAAAAAAAAAAGTATTTGTAGGGGAAAGCAAATGCTTATGAGCCTGTACCTAAATACACTATTCACAGTGCAGTGAATGTGAATGAAAAATTATACTAGTTAAAATGTAAAGGGAATGACAGGGTAACCAAAATCGGTCATAATATATTGCAGGATGCCCCCACGAATTGATATTCTAATATTTTGCTAGCTATGACATATAGCTTGTATTTAATGTTGTAGATATGCCTTTGTTGCTTTTCTGCTATGTGTTTAGACTGTGGAAAATTTGCATAGATATTGGTATTATTTTGTTAGTGGGCTTTCAAAAGACCAAGGACTCTTACCTACATCATCGTGTAGCTTTCTTCATTCTGAGTATTTGGGCCCCATTTCCCATGGCGCAATTGAATAATAATGGCATTACACGTAGTACCAAAACTCTACCGTTACTTCAGCCAGAAAGTTAAGTTAGGTTAAAGCAGATTAGGTTAGGTTAGAGGTGAGGTTTGGTTTAGTAACAGATGATATAGAGAAATAACGAAAAGTACCAATAATATGGCAGTGTGAAGCGTAGCAATGTTTGCGGGGCGGACCTGCAGGGGCAGTTTGTCCCCCCCCCCCCCCACACACACACACACATGTAAACAAACATTGATTTCCGACAAAAAATGAGAGCCAGATAAATTCAAGACAAATCAAAACTATTCAGGAGGACTTAAGTTTCGGCCTCGAAATCGGTGGTTGTCCAATAACAAAAATTCCTGAAGATATTTAGGTAACACTGTAAGGTAACCATCTCTACCTTGTTGTTATTGTTGTAATTGTTGAAGGGCACCGTTGTCGGGATCGACGATATTTGCCCTGGTTTACACCTATGAATCAGTGGTGGGCGCCGTTAATCAAAAAGTTAACTTCATTAACCGTTAATCCATTAACCAAAAAATTAACTTCGATGACCGTTAATCAGTTAATTCTATAAAAATGTAACGGAAGTTATCGATAAATCGTTAACGTTAATTTTTATTATAGAAAAAAAACAAAAAATCTGTTTTTGCTCTAAAACCACCTAAAAACACCTTTGTAAAGTGCCAAAACTATAGAATCTGCCTTGATGGGGTTTTTAAGGGCTTTAGAACCCAAAAACTAGTTTTTTTTTGCTTTAGAGTTAAAAATAAGGCAGATTTTATAGTTTTAACTTAAAAAAACCTAAAAAAGGCTGATTTCATAGTTTTGGCTGTTTTAGGTTTGTAAAGGCTTTTACAGCCAGAAAAGGCTGAAAAAAACCTTCAATGAAACACAATATTAGTATTAAACTAAAAAACATTGTGTTAGCGGACTTGAGTTAACGGAAGTTAAATGTAACGGAAGTTAAATGTAACGGAAGTTAAATGTAACGGAAGTTAAATGTAACGGAAGTTAAATGTAACGGAAGTTAAATGTAACGGAAGTTAAATGTAACGGAAGTTAAATGTAACGGAAGTTAATTAGTCCGATAATGATTTCCAAAGTTAACTTAAAAGTTAAATCGTTAACGAAAATGTTAACTTGGTTAATTAACGCGATTAAAGGATTAACGGTTTGGTGCCCACCTTTGCTATGAATCTATCACAGTTGCGAGGGTTGATTAGTCTTCTTCAGGAAGGTACAGGTGAAGGCTGGTTCACACTCTGAAATCACGGCAGCGTTCCGTCAGCCGTGCCTTGTATTCACACTATTCGTCACGGTTCCGTCATTTTCGGCAGTTCCTGCTCACCCTCTAAGCCACTGGTTCTCAACCTGGGGGCCATGGCCCCCAAGGGGGCCATGGCAAGAATTTAAGGGGGCCATGGTGGGCTGTTGCAAATTATACATTTCTAAATAATGTTAGGAATCTGAATAAAAAAAATAACTTGCATCACTGTCCTGGCAAAGAAAATTTTCTTGTTTTAATAATTAATTGATTAATCATTAAGTTGACAATAATTTTTTTTTACATAATATTGTTACGAATGTGTGTGTACGTGTGTTATTGTATGTATGTAGGTGTGCGAAATTGTAATTGTTTGTGCAGTGTAGGTGTGATAGAAAACGCGAGGAGAACGAACGCGTATGAGACGGGTGAGAGACACGGGCGGTGAGTGAGGGTGAGTCACCGGGAGACAGAGGGAGAGAGCCGATCGAATGATCTCAGTGTGGCCTGGGATATCATCACGTAAACATGTGGGTATAATTGATTCTGAACCATATACTGTGTTACTATTTTGTTCGACAATTAAAATCGGTCGCTTTTTTCGGGGTGTAAAATATTTTTTTTTTTTTTGGGTATCATTGTTTTTCAGGGCTCATTCCCTATTTAAGTTTTCCGTTTTTTTTTTTTAGTGCTAATATTGAGGGTGACTCGCTATTCTTCTTTTATTTAAATTTGGGGGCGGGTGTTGTCAAAGGAGGGGGGGGTTCTTGCGTAGAAAGAAACTTTTCACTTGCTAGCTTGAGGTGAATTTTTACATTTTTACCTCTCTTCCCCGTGTGTATTTTGGTGTAGGGACGGGTGTGTGTGTGCTTAATTTTGGAGTAAAGGATGGGGTTATGTATGTGGATTTTGTGTTTTTTGTCATTTTGTAAACTTGCCTATTTATTGCCCTTCATTATCATTTTTTTGTTTTTTCATTTAATGTTTGTTCTGATGTTCTGTCTTTTTTTTTTTTCCCGGGAGATTTGGGGGTCCCTAGGGGAGTAAGAAGGGGGAAAGACAGTAAAAAGGACTTTAAAAATTTAGGATTTACACCCCAAACCTGGCTGAGGCATCGGGGAAAACCTCAGTGTGTTCCCGTGCTTAAAAGTGTTTGGGGAACGTTTCAAATGAGGAAATAGTAAGTTGAAGCATTTTTTCCCGGGCCCCATCCATCCAAAAGTATGCGAAAAAGGGAAAACCCGATTTCTTCAGGCCCCAGGGAAAGTATTTTGGGAAAAAACAGAAACTGGATGCGATTTGGTGTTTTCCCAACAAAAGACCTCAAGTGAGTTGAGGCACCCATACGGGGTTTGCCCTAAAAATTTAGGGGAAGCAAAAAAAAGCCCCACAAAATTGGGTTTAAACCCTTAAAAAGGGCCATGTACTTTAAAGATGGTCAAGGCGTTTTCTTGGAGATGAAAGGGTGAACGTAAAAATTTCAAAAAATTTTCCTTGTCAAAGGGACACAGTGAAGCGGAAAAAATTAAATGAAATGAAGAACATAAGGAAAAAGTGAACAGGAGATCAAAAACGTCTCCAAATGTATTTTTCAATACGCTGGATTTAGCAACGGATGTGAGTTCTTGTGCACAGCTATCGTGTTTGTTAGGTATGTTTTTTTTGTGTGATATAAGGGAAAAATATCTTTTTAATACACGCTTTAGACCACCCCCAACAGTTTAAAGGGGTGATGGAAAAAATATCTTTTTTCTTCAAAACTAAAAAGGATCCCCCCGGGGAAAATTTTTGTGGAAACTGTGCAGACGGGGCCCCAGCGATTTGGGATCAAAATCAGGGGTTTCCAAAAAGAAAGTCCAAAGGAGTAGCTCCGAATGCCAAGGGGGTTTTTTGTATGATCCATCGTTTTTTAAAGGCGTCGAAAAACCCTCCCCGATGAATTTGCAAGACCGGGGCAGGGCAAATGCGTTTAACTTTGTAAAAGCTGGAGCTCTGAAAATCTCGCCTTTTCCAGGGAAACCCTTTTTAGGGGACATGGATTCCGGGGGCATGAAGGTCTCCCCTTTTACTCCAAAGTTTTCGCTGGCTTTCCAAGGGCAAAAGTTGGAACAGTGGGTTTTAAAATTTTGGGGGGGGAGCTTTAAATTTTTTCCTGGGAAAAAGAAGGGAAAGATGATTGTTGGTCACTTCAATGAGGTTTTTTGGGAAACCACGTCTTGAAAATTTAGCAGATATATTTGAAACAGCTAAAGGTTTAATTGAAGCTACAGGGGAAGGGAAAAAAGGGGTTTTACCGGGGGGTTTTCTTCGTGGATTTTTTGCCCAAACTCCAGAATTGGCAAAAAGGAAAAATCGGTTTTCCCGGGGAAAGTTGCCCGTTTGAAAAACCTTTTAGCTTTCCTTTGGGGAGAATGAAGAAGATAGTCGGGTTGACCCTTTCTTAAAACTGAAATCACTCAGCATCTGAGATCCTTGGGGAAAATGGAACCCTTTAAAAGTTATTCCCAGAAATTTGAGGAAGGAAAAAAGGGAAGTTGGTAAGAATCCCCTTTCTTGGGACTTTGATATTTCTAAAAATTTCCCCGTGAAATTCAGGACGGTTTTCCCCATCTAAACAAAGAAATTTGCTGCCCAAAAATCTCTATGAAGAAAAAAATTTTGAATGTATTTGGTGTTCAATGCATTTAGTCATATCCAAAAGTCAGTGAGATTGCCCCTTCGACTACTCTTGCCTTTTTTAACTACCCATTTATTGTAGGGCTGGTTTCTCCACCCCTTTTAAAACAAGAAAAAGCCCCGGGGGCCGTTTGGGTGGGACCCCGACATGAGATGGCATTGTTTAAAGGGACACAACCTCGGATTCGTCAAAATGACTGAAAAGAAAAAATATTTAGCCTTCCCATGATTTTTGTGATAAAATATGCAGAGATTTTAAATTAAAATTTTTTTCCCCAAACCCGATTCAAATTTTCTAGTGTCCGCTAGTCTTTTGTGGCAAAAGGGTGTATGTTAAAAAATTAAACACAGAAATCTACAAAAATAAAATAATTATGCCGTTTAAAATTTTTAATTTAAAACAAGGGGTTTCTCTTCACAACATTTTAAAAAAAAAAAAAAAATTTTATAAATGTTTTGGGGGGGGTGGGATTTTGGGAGAAAAAAAGAAGGGGAGCCACACGAAAAGTTGAGAAATGAAGGGGGGGAAAGGAGTGAAAAAAAAGGGTTTAGAACCCCTGCACTAGCCCATCAGGGCAGGGGAAAGCACACGATAGGGGTGGCAAGGCTTTCTAAAAACCCAACAACAATAAAAAACAACAACAACAATAACAACAACGAAAAGGGGAAAAAATAAAAAACAATTCAAGGCATTATTTTAAACAGCAAGACAACAACAAAAAGCCCCAAAAAAAACACTAAAAGAACAACACAAAAAACAATAAAAATGTATATCACTAAGAAAAAAAAACCGTAGATAACGCTCCGCGCCCCTCGCCAAAGTCGCCAGGCAAAAGTTTTTTCTTTTTTTCAAGACCCGGGTGGTGGCGTTAATTTCTTACATTTTTAATCCATGATTTTAAAAAAAATTTGAAGGGGCCCATCTGGAGAGTCTGTGTCATTTTGTGTTTAAACTGGTCATATTATGTCTGTTAAAAGAACCTATTACAAAAATTTAAAAAACCCAGTGGCGGGCGTTGGTAACGGGGGTAAATTAAAGTCGCCATTAGTGTTATGTTTTGAGTGTCCCCCCGCCGTCGTCGTCGCCCGAAGAAAAAAACGAGTAATGAAATTTAAAACCGTATATACTTGCAGAAACAAAGCATAAAACAACGCTGCAATAGGGTAGATTATACAGTCATGATATAAACTACTGTATCATCTTCAGTGGCACATACACATCAGTAGTGATGCTATAATTCGTAATATATGGCGGCTGGCGACAATAGTGCAGGTGGCGACTATACTGTTATCTACGGTAACAAACAAACAGACAAAAAAATTGAACCGAGCACATAACACATAACATTACACATAACCGAGAGAGAGAGAGAGAGAGAAAGAGAGAGAGAAGAGAGAGAGAGAGAGAGAGAGAGAGAGAGAGTCATCAATACGGTGTTACGTGTACTAAGCCACTCGGATTGTCTTTCTAAACATCATACTTAATACGGATAACTTCTGCTAGCCTAATAATAATAATAATGATAATAATAATAATAATAATAATAATGATAATTCCGTTTCGCGGTCGAGCCAGGACGAGGTGCAGATGGAAAATGCAGCACACACACACACACACACACACACACACAGGATGAATATAGGATACAATTCTGTGAGTAGTTTCCCGCTTTTATTAGTGGTATTTTTTCCTCCAGACCTTCACCGATCCCTTCAGATACCTTACAACGTGATTCAAGGCTTTCCTTACTTTGTATTTCAAGCCTCTGTGGAACTGTTACTAATAAGAGTAGTCAGGATCTGGCTGAGATCCAAGCTGTGTGCATCTTGGAACCCCGGGCTGCGGGCAATAAAGGTGTCTGCCAAGGGGTTAGCCTTGCAAAATGAGTCTTATCACCAGAGCATGCGTGCTAACTCCAACCTCCACGCTCGCTAACCCCAACCTCCCAGCTCCACCCTGGAGCTTACTTTGGAGCTTGTGGGTGCCCCGAGAGTACTTCAGGCGGCGCGACCCTTACTTAAGTGTAGACAGTCACAGTGCACGGATTAAAGATGCCGATTGCGTTCTTGACATTGACGTTCCTCGCGGGAGTGATGGTGGGATGTATGATGGTTAAACGGCTGAGCCGTGACCCAGGCCTCCGACGGCAGCCTGGCCGCCGAGGCTGGGCCACCCTGGGCCTATTGGGGTCCACCCTGGTGGTGGTGGTGGCCTGGGTGGCCTTCATGGCCTACCTGGACCTCGCCCTCCTCAGGACGACGGAGTCCTGAGCACCGTCCGTCACTGGACGAAGGCGGCGTAGGTGGTGGCTGGGCGTCTTCAAGCCACCGCGTTAGACAACCTCTACACGGCCTGCCCGCCACCCCGGACGGCTGGCTGGCCTGGGTGCCCTTGGTGGGGCGGCACTACACCCACCACCAGGCCTTGAGGCACCACCAGTGCCGCCTCGCCGCTCGCAGCCAGCTGCAGGAGACTTACGTAAGAGTTCTCCGCGCAGTGCCTGCTGGCGTGGGCGTGGCCTGTCCTCCTCCTGGCCAAGGGGTAGCGTGGTGGCGACATCACACCGCCGCCCCACACCACCCCAACACCACACCCTCTACCTCTCCCCTGCCCCCCCACCAGAAACTGCAGGTCAAGGTCAAGGCGGGACAGACTGCCGCCCAATGGCATAAAGAAGAGAATCTGTCACAGAATATACAAATCATTCTTTACCAAAACCACCATTGGGCGGGAACTTCATAGTCTGATGATTGACCTGAAGAATATATTCTATGACGACATCATCTGGTGAGCAACGTCACCAGATTCAGGAATAACAGACGACACACCGCCGCCCCACCATACCCCACCACGACCCCCTCTCACTTTCCCCCTTCCCCCCGCCCAACAGGACCTGGAGGTCAAGGTCAAGGCGGGGGCAGCTGCACAGACTGATGCTTGACCGAAGAAATCTTCTATGATGACATCAGACAACGTCATCAGAATCAGGAATAACAGACGTGCAAAAAAGCTGCAAAAGAAAAAACGTACACCTAAATATGGAAGTCCCCCACCTGACTAAAACAGCAGTCCCCATACCACCCTCAAACTAGAGCCCCCCAGCCCCCTCAAACTACAGCCCCCCACCTCCCTGAAACAGCAAGCCCCCCTAAAAACTACAGCCCCCCACCCCCTTCAAACTACAGCCCCCCCACCCCCTTGAAACAACAAGCCCCCCCTTAAACTACTGCCCCCCACCCCCCTGAAACAGCAAGCCCCCCTTCAAACTACAGCCCCCCATCCCCGTGAAACAGCAGACCCCCTCAAACACACCTCCCCACCCCCCTGAACAACAAGCCCCCTTCAAACTACAGCCCCCCACCCCCTCAAACTACAAGCCCCCACCCCCCTGAACAAGCAAGCCTCCCCTCAAGCTACAGCCTCCAACCCCTCTGAAACAACAAGCCTCCCCTCAAACTACACCTCCCCACCCCCTGAAACAGCAAGCTCCCCTCAAACTACAGCCCCCACCCCCCTGAAACAGCCAAAGCCCCCCTTCAAACTACAGCCCCCACCCCCTTGAAACAGCACGCCCCCCCTCAACTACAGACCCCCACCCCCTGAAACTGTAAGCCCCCCTTAAATACAGCCCCCCCCCATCCCCCTGAAACCGCAAGCCCTCATCCCCCCACCCTCTGAAAAGATATCCCCCAGCCCCCCACCCCTGAAAAACCACATCCCCCATCCCCCCTCCCCCCTTAAAAACCAATCCCCCACCCCCTGCAAAAAGATATCGCCCTCCTCCCCCCTGAAAAAACACCAATCCCCCATCCCCCCCCCTCTTAAAAACCAATCACCCACCCCCTGAAAAAGATATCGCCCATCCCCCCACCCCTGAAAAAGATATCCCCCATCCCCCCACCCCCTTAAAAACCAATCCCCCATCCCCCCAACCCCTGAAAAGATATCCCCCATCCCCCACCCCCTGAAAAAGATATCCCCCATCCCCCCACCCCCTAAAAAACCAATCCCCCATCCTCCACCCCCTGAAAAGATATCCCACATCACCCACCCCCTTAAAAACCAATCCCCCATCCCCCCACCCCTGAAAAGATATCCCCATCCCCTCACCCCCTTAAAAAGATATCTCCCATCCCCCCATCCCCTTAAAAAGATATTCCCCATCCCCCCACCCCTGAAAAAGATATCCACATCCCCCACCCCCTGAAAAAGATATCGCCACATCCCCCCACCCCCTGAAAAAGATATCCTCCATCCCCCCACCCTCTTAAAAACCAATCCCCATCCCCTCACCCCATGAAAAAGATATCCCATCCCCCCACCCCCTGAAAAACCAATCTCCCATCCCCCCCACCCCTGAAAAAGATATCCCCATTCCCTAACCCCCTGAAAAACCAATCTCCCATCCCCCCACCCCTGAAAAAGATATCCCCCATCCCCCCACCCCCTTAAAAACCAGTCCCCAATCCCCCTACCCCCTGAAAAAGTTATCCCCATTCCCCTCACCCCCTTAAAAACCTATCCCCCATCCCCTCACCCCCTGAAAAGATATCCCCGATCCCCCACCCCCTTAAAAACCAATCCCCCATCCCCCTACCCCTGAAAAAGATATCCCCCCTCCCCCTACCCCTTAAAAACCTAATCCCCCATCCCCCCACCCCCAGAAAAAGATATCCCCCATCCCCCCACCCCCTGAAAAACCAATCCCCCATGCCCCTACTCCCTGAAAAATTTATCCCCCATTCCCCCACCCCCTTAAAAACCAATCCCCATCCCCCACCCACTAAAAAGATATCCCCCCATCCCCCACCCCTTAAAAACCAATCCCCCATCTCCCCACCCCCTGAAAAAGATATTCCCCATCCCCACCCCTTAAAAACCAATCCTCCATCCCCCCACCCCCTGAAAAGATATCCCCCATCCCCCCACCCCCTTAAAAACCAATCCCCCATCTCCCCACCCCTGAAAAAGATATTCCCCATCCCCCCACCCCCTTAAAAACAATCCCCCATCTCCCCACCCCTGAAAAAGATATCCCCCATCCCCCCAACCCCTGAAAAAGATATCCCCCATCCCCCCAACCCACTGAAAAAGATATCCCCCATCCCCCCACCCCCTGAAAAACCAATCCCCCATCCCCCCAACCCCTGAAAAAGATATCCCCCATCCCCCCACCCCCTGAAAAAGATATCCCCCGTCCCCCACCCCCTTAAAAACCATTCCCCCATCCACCCCCAAAACTACACCCCCCCACCCCCTTAAAGAAAATTGCACTAAGCTCTTCATTCAGTTTATATTTCCCTAATTTCTAACTTGTAAATTATGCCAATTCTTACAACTTATACTTTTTTTTTATTATTATTATTTAATATAAGTCCATGTAAATCCGTTGGTAACCTTTTGTGTAATCCTGCTACCGTAGATAACATTAAAGTCGCCAGGACAACGTTTTTATTTTTTATTTACAGACGTGTGGTGGCTTTAATACTTACATTTCTACATCCATGATTTCAGGACAGTTAGAAGGGGCTATCTGGAGAGTCTGTGTCATTTTGTGTCTTCATCTGTGTCATATTATGTCTGTTAATGAACATATTACAAAAATAAAACAGAGTGGCGACGTTGGTAACGGGCTACATTAAAGTCGCCATCTAGTGTTTATGTTTAGAGTGTCCTCCCGCCGTCGTCGTCGCACGAAAAAAAACAAGTAGTGGAATTTAAAACCGTCTATACTTGCAGCTACAAAGCATAAAACAACGCTGCAATAGGGTAGATTATACAGTCATGATATAAACTACTGTGAAGATATCCTATCTTCACAGTAGTGTCACAGTTCACAGTATCTATAGTATCCTTATCTGATATCTTCAGTGGCACAGACACATTTTTAGTGATGCTATAATTCGTAATATATGGCGGCTGGCGACATTAGTGCAGGTGGCGACTATACTGTTATCTACGGTAGTAAAACAGGCAGGTAGATAAGTCACGCTGTATAGTAAGTCAGGCAGTTGGTATTCCTGCTTGTAAAGTGATGCAATAAACTCAACAAATCCTCCAACACATTATTTGTTTAGTGTTCTTGTACGTCAATGTAAAGACGACACGTTCAAATAGTTATGTTGTTTATTTAAGCGAGCATTCGACCTCTGATATCTGGCACATTCCCCTTTTTTGGCATTACAATCAATCAATTAAGCGAGCATTATATATTGTTTACTTAAGCGAGTATTGCGTAGTGCCGTGATTATATAATATTATAGAGTCGTCAGGCCCACAAACTTTGCAGGATGTGTCTTGCTTGGTATAGCCTTACGTATTACAGGACATATCTTACTGAGAAACAAGCTTTTTAACGCTTACTTAATTATATCAATCATTTTTCGAGGATAAAGTTTCAATATTATGTACTTTGAATAAAGAAAAACACGTTAATTCCTATTTTTTTCATGATTATTAATATCCTAAAAAAACGACCCGTCAACTTTCAACGCTTACTAAATTATATAAATCAATTTTAGAGCATAAAGTTTCCATATTATATACTAAAAATGTAAAAATACGTTAAATCCGTATTTTTTTTTTTTATTATTAATATCCTAAAAAAACGACCCGTCAACTTTGGATAAATAAAATAAAAGATTAATTTTTTTACCCTTATTATTAATATCCAAACACTTGTAACGCTTACTTATTTACTTAACTTTTATCTTTTACTTTAATTAAAAATATATCAATCAATTTTAGAGCATAAAGTATCAATATTATAAACTTTGAATGAATAAAAACAAATTAATCCGTATTTTTTTAAAGAATTATTTATATCCTTAAGAAATGACTCAGCAACATGGCGGCGGGGCAGGAGACAGGACGCGCAAAGGTTAGTAACTAATAACTCCTTTTATAGCCATTTAGCACAGGCCTAGGTAGGGTATATAGTGAGCCTAAGGCCTGTGGGCGTGATATTAGTAGCGTGGGCGTGGGAAGTGAGGCAGTTAGGATATAAAGCAAGAAATATGTGTGCCTATGTGACGTGATGGCAGTGTGTGTCGCCCGATAATTTTACACTATATCCACTACCCGCCTTATCCTGCCTCTCCCATGGCGCCCTTTGGTTTGCTGGGGTGCGGGGAGTGTCCAGGGGCGTGGCGGGGTGGGTGACGGGTGCAGGGGAGGGGGGATGTGACGGGATTAAGGTGACGGTGGTGGTGGTGGCGGGAAGGCATGGCAGCGGCGAGGTGGTGGTGGTATTTTTTTTTCGTGTGTTTTATAACAGGCTGTTTTATTTTACTCTTTTATGTATAGTATCAGTTTTATTTCAAGGTTATGTGTTTGTTGGACCATATATATTATTTATTTCGATTATCCTAGTACAGAATATTGTGGTTAGTAATATGTCTATCCGTTTATCACTCTATCTATTTGTACAGCGGGGATAACGAACTCTTTCAAGATCAAACAAAATCAACCATAATTTTTCAGGGTAGAATAATAATGAATATATATAACATAATTTAATACTTTTTTTTGTGCGTAATATACAGATACTTTATAAATCAAAAAGTGGTTTTGGTTCTACCTGACGTAAGAAAAAACGAGTCTTGTAAAAGGGTAGACTGACATATTTTTTTATTTATACTTTTTTTTTTCTTTTTTTTTCTTCTTTTTATTATTGTATATTTTTGTTTTTTACGTTTGAGCCTATTGCGCCTGTAGACTTTTATATATATATATTATATATATTTTTTTTTGAGGGCTCAGGTGGTGGGCCCTTATGTTACTACTGTGCATAGTAGCTACATAGTGCACTATAAGCATACTGTGCAGTCCTGTGCAGTATGCTGTGTACAGTGGCAACTTAGTTGATGATACTTGCACATTTTTTATGTAAGGTGAATGTGTATAATGTATAGAATCCTGTATTAAGTGTGTGTGTGTGTCGTTGTTTCAGAGTGGCCGCCATGAGTTAGTGTGTGAGCGGCGGGGCACCACTGGGCCTGTGCCTACTGTGCGCGGGGACACAGGGCTCCTGCCGTGACTACAGTGCCGTGACCCTATACAGTGAGTACCGCCCTTCATCTTGTTGTAGCGCTGCCAGGCTATTAACACCTTCACGCCCAGATCTTTCCTTTTCTGTACAAAATTATCTGTTGTTAGCCACTAAATCACAAAAAGTCACTGATTATACCAACTTAGCTAGTGGACAAGGATACTAAACAGGTCATATCTATAAAATATTGCTTATACTCACTAAAAATCTTCTAATGGTACCCAAATTACAATGGAAATTACGCTCAGGGCCTCAAGGGGTTAAAGGTTTGCATGGGAATCCCCGAATTTCCTTTTCCTTTTTCCTACTTTTTCTATTACTATTTTCTATTTTTATTTTACTCTTTTTCTCTACTCCTTTTCATCCCTTTTTCATTCCCTCCCACCCCTTCACATATACCTCTCTCTCTCTCTCTCCTCTCTCTCACTCTCTCTCTCTCTCTCTCTCTCTCCCTCTCTCTCTCTCTATCTATCTATCTCATCCTCTCGTTCTCTCTCTGCTCTCTCTTATCTTCTCTTCTTTCTCCTTTCTCTCTCTCATCCTCTCTCTCTTCTCTCTCTCACTCTCTCTCTCATCATCTCTCTCTACTCTCTTCGTCTCTCTCTCTACTCTCTCTCTCTCTCTCCTCTCTGCTACTCGTCTCTCTCTCTCTCTCTTCTCTCTCTCTCCTTCTCTCTCCTCTCTCTCATCTCTCTCTTTCTCCTCCTCTCCTCTCTCCAGTCTCTCTTTTCTCTCGTTCTTCTCTCTCTTCTCTCTCCTCTCATCTCTCTTCCTCTCTCTCTCTCTTCTATCTCTCTCTCTTCTCTCTCTTCCTCTCTCTCCTCATCTCATCTCTCTCCTCTTCTTCTCGCTCCTCTCATCTCCTTCTCTTCTCTCTTTCTCCTCTCTCTTCGTCTCTCTCTCCCTCATCCTCTTCTTCTCATCTCTCTCTCTTTCCTCTCTCTCTTCATCTCTCTCTCTCTCTCTGTCATCTCATCTCTCTCTCTCGCTCTCTTCTCTCTCTCTCTCTTCTCTCTCTCTCTTCTCTAATCAGTTGTTCATTCTCCGCATTATGCTGCTATTCCCGGTTTCAGCCATTTTATTCCCTACCATTGTACCACGTCCTCTTCCTTTCATCCTGTCTTTAACTTCTTATTTTATTCGTATACTCTTATCTATTTATTTTATTTTTTTTATTTTTAATTTAATAATTATCTTCATTCTCTGTTGGTATTTACCTTTTATTATACCTTGGTTTTTATCATCCTATTATCTTTTTTTAGGTATTTTCGTAATATAATTAATTATTGTAGTACTGTATTATTTTTTATTTATTATTTTAATTATATTTACTTAATCTTTCGTTTGTTTCCATTATCCTTTTTTTTGTAATTTTTTATTTGGATCTAATTTCAATGTCGCTATTTGTTTTATATTTCTTCTTTCTTAATATGTCGTTCTTTCCATTCCACTCTTTTTATAGATATATTTTATTTATATCTCTAAGATTTACAATATATGTCTTGTACTTTTTATCCATTTTTATTTCTTATTCGTTTCACTGTCAATAACCAATCGATTTAATTTGCCTTTTTTTGTGTGGTATTTTCTGTATATAATCTAATTTTCAAATGTGTCTGCTTGTTTAATTTGCGTTTTTTTAACTTGCGTTTTCTCCATTATACATTTCCTCTGTTATTTTCGTATAGATATATAGATATATAGATAGATATTTTATTACAGTACGTTTTTTAAATAATAATAACAATACGTTTCTTTGGTTCAATTAATACTGCCATAGACCACTGTTACCTGTTATTCATGTCACGACAATGTTTTGAATTGCGGGCTGCATAGGGCCCCGGGGCGCCCAACAAGAGATAAGTGGTCTATGGACTTCATATAGACTGGTTTATATTATATTTACTGTAACTTCGTAAATGTTGTTCTTAATATTATCAATAAAAAACGTAAACCACGCTAAGAAATGCCATTACGAGACTATGAAGAAATATGCATGAACTTAATATTCACGTTCACTCTTCGCCATTTAAAACTTTGCGAGTCAACTTTATCATGAAGGGTATCATAGAAGCGCAATATTATTAGCTTTCCATTGATGTATTTCGTTATCTGATAATTATTAACCATGCATAATTAGCGTTAAAAAATAAATAAAATCATCATCGGGTATTTTCTCGATTGATGAGTTATTTATTTACTTATATATTTCGTTTTCTGTAAATAATTAGTACCATTATAATTAGCTTGCTAAATAAATACCTATCATCGGGAAATTACCCGTTGATGATTTATTATTTAGTTACGCTAATTTATGCATGGTTCTATTCATTATCAGATAACAATATAGCAATGGAAGCTATAAAATTGCGCTTCTATTGATACCCTTCATGATAAAAATTGCTCGCAGTTTTAAATGGCGAAATTTGACTGAATATAAGTTCATGCATATTCTTCATAGTATCGTTAATGCATTTCTTTAGCGGTTTACTGTTTTTTTTTTGATAATATATAGAACAAACATTTACGAAGATTACAGTATACCATATATACTGATAACCAGGTATATGATCGTATTATAATATATGAATCCGAGGGCGGCCCTCCGACTTCGGCCCTTGCCGAAGGCCGAATTCCGTCGCAGTCCGTATAGTGGTTATGACTGCCTATCGATAAAGGCTATAGAACAATATATAAAAAAAAACCAACAAGTATAATATGTGTTGTATGAATTCATAAAATAGCTACTATAAACAAGAAAGGAAAGGAAGGGAAGAGTGGGTTTGGATAGAGGAAGGGAAGGAAAGGTACAGAAGGAAGGAAAGGGAAGGGAATGGAAGGAAGGGAAGGGAAGGGAAGGGAAGGAAAGGAAAGAAAGAGAAAGGAAAGAAGGAAAGAAAGAAGGGAAGGGAAGGGAAGGGAAGGGAGGGGAGTGAGGTTGTTATAAGTGGCATTGAAATAGTGAGGGAGGTGGAAGGGCCATTGTTTGAGGAAGGGTGGAAGGGATTACCACTAGCCCACTGGTTCTCAACCTGGGGGCCATGGCCCCCAAGGGGGCCATGGCAAGAATTTATGGGGGCCATGGTGGGCTGTTGCAAATTATACATTTCTAAATAATGTTAGGAATCTGAATAAAAAAAAAAATTGCATCACTGTCCTGGCAAAGAAAATTTTCTTGTTTTAATAATTAATTGATTAATCATTAAGTTGACAATAAAATTTTGTTACATAATATTGTTACGAATGTGTGTGTACGTGTGTTATTGTATGTATGTATGTGTGCGAAATTGTAATTGTTTGTGCAGTGTAGGTGTGATAGAAAACGCGGAGGAGAACGAACGCGTATGAGACGGGTGAGAGACACGGGCGGTGAGTGAGGGTGAATCACCGGGAGACAGAGGGAGAGAGCCGATCGAATGATCTCAGTGTGGCCTGGGATATCATCACGTAAACATGTGGGTATAATTGATTCTGAACCATATACTGTGTTACTTATTTTGTTCGACAATTATAAATGCGGTCGCTGTTTTTCGTGTGTGAAATATTTCTTTTTTTTTGGTATCATTGTTTTTCATGCTCATTCCCTACTTAAGTATTCCTGCTTTTTTTTTTTTAGTGCTAATATTGATGTGACTCGCTATTCTTCTTATTATTTCAATTGGGGCAGTGCTTGTCAAAGGAGGCGTGTTCTTGCTGTAGAAAGTACATTTCAGCTTGCTAGCTTGAGTGTGAATGTTTATCGTCTTTACTCTCTCTGTGTGTATGTTTGTGTATGACTGTGTGTGTGTGCTTAATTTGTGAGTCCATGGATGTGTTATGTATGTGGATATTTGTGTGTTTGTCATTTTGTCACTTGTCCTATTTATCTGTCCTTCATTATCATTCTTTTGTCTTATCACTTAATGTTTGTTCTGATGTTCTGTCTTCTTTATTTTCCGTAGATTTGCGATGGCTACTAGTGTTAGTAAGAAGCGGAAGTACAGTGAAGAGTATATTAACTACGGATTTACATCAATCCTCGCTGATGGCATCGAGAAACCTCAGTGTGTACTGTGCTTCAAAGTGCTGGGGAACGATTTTGCATACACGCCTCCTTCCCACACACACGCCTGCACACACGCCTCCTTCCCACACACATGCCTGCAGACACGCTTCCTTCCCACACACACGCCTGCACACCGACACCCTTCCCACACAGACGCCTGCACACACACACGCCTCCTTCCCACACACACGCTTCCTTCCCACACACACGCCTGCACACCGACACCCTTCCCACACACACGCCTGCACACACGTCTGCACACCGACACCCTTCTTACACACACGCCTGCACACACCCTCCTTCCACACACCCGCCTGCACACACGCCCTCCACACACGTGTTTTGTGTGTGTATGTGTGTGTGTGTCAGTGAAGGGTGTTGGTTCGCAGGCGTGGTGTGCGGCGTGTGTGTGGGAAGAGTGTCGGTCACAGCCGACAGATTCACGTCTGACACCGAAGTAACAATCGGTCAGCATACATTTGCCCGGACAGGTGTCAGACAAGAGTGTGTCTGCGGGCGTCCCTTGTTTCAGAACGTCATAATAACAGACAGTCGTAGCCCTGTTGGAGGGAAGATTTTTTTTTTCGCGCGCTTTTTTACAAAAGTCAGTGTTTTTCACGGAATTAAGGTCCTGAAATTAATTTTTTTGGTGGATTATGTGTTTTGAATGTACATTCACATAATTAAGGGCAAAAAAAAAAGGGGTATGGGGACAATTACTTTAAAACCAATCCCCTCCCATCCCCCACGCCCTGAAAAGATATCCCCCATGCCCCACCCCTGAAAAACCCATCCCCCATCCCCCTACTCCCTGAAAAAAGATATTCCCCATCCCCCCAACCCCCTTAAAAACCAATCCCCCATCCCCCCCCCCCCTAAAAAAGATATCCCCCATCCCCCCACCACCTTAAAAACCAATTCCCCGTCTCCCCCCCCCCCCCTGAAAAGATATTCCCCATCCCCCCACCCCCTTAAAAACCAATCCCCATCCCCATCTCCCCCACCCCCGTGAAAAGATATCCACCGCCCCCCACCCCCCTGAAAACCATCCCCCATCTCCCCCACCCTCTGAAAAAGATTATCCCCATCCCCCCCACCGCACCTTAAAACCAATCCCTCCCCATCACCCCTACCCACCTGAAAAAGATTCCCCCTCCCTTTCTACCCCTTTAAAACCAATCCCCCATCCCCCCACCCCCTGAAAACGATTATCCCCCATCCCCCCACCCCCTGAAAAACTCAATCCCCCATCCCCCTACTCCTGAAAAAGATATCCCCCTCCCCACCCCCTTTAAAACCAATCCCCATCCCCCCCCCCCCTTGAAAAAGATATCCACATCCCCCCACCCCTTTAAAAAGATATCCCCCCCCGTCCCCCCCACCCCCTTAAAAAGCAATTCCCCCATCACCCCAAACTACACCCACCCACCCCCCTTTAAAGAAATTGCACTAAGCTCTTCTTCAGTTTATATCGCCCTAATTTCTAACTTTAACTTATGCCAAATTCTTACAACTTATACTTTTTTTTTTATTCTTAATATTTATTATAGTTTCCGTGTAAAATCCGTTGGTAACCTTTTGGCGTATCCTGCTAGCACCGTACGATAACATTAAAGTCCGCCAGGACAACGTTTTTTATTTTTTTTATTTACAGGCTTGTGGTGGCGTTTAATACTTACATTTCTACGTCCCATGAATTTCAGGAATAGTTAAAAGGGGCTATCTGGAGAGTCTGGTGTCATTTTGTGTCTTCCTCTGTGTCCATAATTATGTCTGTTATGAACATATTACAAAATAAATACGAGTGGCGACGTGGTAACGGGCTAATTAAAGTCGCCATCTAGTGTTTATGTTTAGAGTGTCCTCCCGCCGCGTCGTCGCACGAAAAAAAACAAGTAGTGTAATTTGAAACCGTCCTTACTTGCAGCTACAAGCATAAAACAACGCTGCATAGGGTAAGATTCATATAAACAGTCTGATATAACTCTTGCATCATCTTCAGTGACACATACACATCAGTATTGATGCTATAATTCGTAATATATGGCGGCTGGCGACATTAGTTCATGTGGGCGGACTATACTGTTATCTACGGTAAGTAAGGTCAGGCAGGTAGATAATGTCACGCTGTATATAAGTCAGGCAGTTGGTAATTCCTGCTTGTAAAGTGATGCAATAAACTCAACAAATTCCTCCACCATATTATTGTTTTAGTGTTCTTGTACGTCTGTAAGACGACCGCGTTCAATAGTTATGTTGTTTTTACGCGAAGCATTTCGACCTCTGGTTCTGGCACATTCCCCTTTTTTGGCATTACAATCATCAATTAAGCTAGCATTATATATTGTTTACCTTGAGCGAGTATTGCGTAGTTGCCGTGATTATATATAATTAAGAGTCCGTCCAGGCCCACAAACGTTTGCAGGATGTGTCCTTGCTTGTATAGCCTTACGTATTACAGACATATCTTACTGAGAAACAACTTTTAATTACGCTTACCTTAATTATATCAATCATTTTTCGAGGAAAAGTTTCATATTCTTGTACTCGTTGAATGAAGAAAAACACGTTAATTCGTATTTCACTATATCCACTACCCCGCCTTATTCCTGCCTATCCCATGGCGCCCTTTGGTATGCTTGGGGTGCGGGGAGGTGTCCAGGGCGTGCGTGTGGGTGCCGGGTGCAGGGGACGGGATGTGACGGGGATTAAGGTGACTGTGGTGGTGGTGGCGGGAAGGCGAGGCAGCGGCGAGTTGGTGGTGGTATTTTTTTTTCGTGTGTTTTATAACAGGCTTGTTTTTATTTACTCTTTTATGGTATATCAGTTTTATTTCCAGGTTATGTGTTGTTTGGACCATATATATTATTTATTTCGATTAATCCTGTACAGCATATTGTGGTTAGTAAATATGTCTATCCTCTTTATCAATCTATCTATTTTTACAGGCGGGGATAACGAACTCTTTCAAGATCAACAAATCAACCATATTTTTCAGGGTAGAATAATAATAATATATATAAAAATAATTTTAACACTTTTTTTGTGCGTAAATATACAGATACTTTATAAATCAAAGTGGTTTTGGTTTCTACCTGACGTAAGAAAAAACGATCCCCTTGTAAAGGGTAGACTTGGACATATTTTTGTATTTATATATATTTTTTTTCTTTGTCTTCTTTTTATTATTGTAATATTTTTGTTTTTTTACGTTTTGAGCCTTGCGCCTGTAGATTTATATTATATATGATATTTTTTTTTTGGAGGGCTCAGGTGGTGGGCCCCTTTAGTTTACTAACTGTGCATAGTAGCTACATAGTGCACTAATAAGCATACTGTGCAGTCTGTGCAGTATGCTGTGTACAGTGGGCAACTTAGTTGATGATACTTGCATGAATTACATTTTTATGTACGGTGATGGTGTATATAATTTAGAATCCTGTATTAGTGTGTGTGTGTTGTGTCGTTGTTTCAGAGTGGCCGCCATGGGTTAGTGTGTGAGCGGCGGGCACCCACTGGGCCTTGGGCCTACTGTGCGCGGGCACAGGGCTCCTGCCGTGACTAACAGTGCCGTGAACCCTATCCAGTGAGTACCGCCCTTCGTCTTGTTTGAGCGACTGCAAGGCTATTAACACCTTCACCGTCCATATCTTTTCCTTTTCCTGTAGCAAATTTCTGTTGTTAAGCCACTACCTTCACGAAAGTCACTGATATACCACACTTAGCTAGTGGACAAGGATGACTAACCGTCATATCTAAAAACAGTTGCTTATACTCACTAAAATCTTCTAATGGTACCCAATTACAATGGAAATTACGCTCTGGCCTCAAGGGGGTTAAAGGTTGCATGGGACTCCCCTGAATTATTTTCCTTTTCCTTTTTCCTACTTTTTCTAATCTATTTTCTATGTTTATTTACTCATTTTCCTCTACTTCCTTTTCATCCCTTTTTTCATTCCTCCCACCCTTTCACATATACACTCTCTCTCTCTCTCTCTCCTCTCTCTCTTCTCTCTCTCCGTCGTCTCCCTCTCCCTCTCATTCTCTACTCTCTCTCTCTCTCTCTCTCTCTCTCTCTCTCCTCTCTCTCTCTCTGCTTCTCGCTTCTCCTCCTCTCTCCGCTCGTCGTCTCCTCCCTCCTCTCTCCTTCTCTCATCTCTCTCTCTCTCTTCTCTCTATTCTCTCTCTCTCGTCTCCCTCTCTCTCCCTCTCTCTTCCTCTCTTCTCGTCTCTCCGCTCTCTCTCTCTCTCTCGTCTCTCTCTCTCTCTCTCTCTCCTCGTCTCTCTTCTCTCTCTCTCTCTCTCTCTACTCTCCCTCTCCTCTCTCTCTCTCTCCTCTCCTCTCTCTCTCTCTCATCTTCTCTCGTCTGCTGTCCTCTCTCTCCAATCTCTCTCTTCTCATCTGTCTCTCTCTCTCTCTCTCTCTCTCATCTCATCATCTCCTCTCTCTCGCTCTCTCTCTTCCTCTCCTCTCTCTCGTCTGTCTCTATCTTCTCTCATCTCTCTCTTTCTCTTCTTTTTCCTTCTCTCTTCTCTCTCTCTTCTCCTCTCTCTCTCTCTTTCCCCACCCCCCCCCCCCCCCTCTCGCTCTCTCTCTCTCTCTCTCTCTCTCTCTCCTCGCTCTCTCCTCTCGTCTCTCTTCTCGTCTCTCTCTTGGCTCTCCTCTCTCTCTCTCTCTCTACTCTCTCTCTCTCTCAAGTCAAATCAAAGGGGGTCAAAGTCAAATTGTTTATTTGCCCATCTTTAATTAAACCGAATAAAATTATATTCACAAATATCAGGCAGAGCTTCTTTTAATGTACATTTTTAAAGGCTTCCCAAAAATAATCTACGGACATTTCAATAATTACCTAGGGCACATATCTAATATATACACTCACTACCTATTCATACTGTAAACTCATAATCTGTTTTTTCATAGAGTTTAGAAGTACTTGTATACGCAGATTCGAATACTCACAAACCCAAACCATACACACACACATATACAAATATATAAATACATCAAACACATATACCGTAACGGCGCACGTACACATACAATACCCATACATATGCACATTACAGACATGACACATACACACATTACGCATAACAAATACACACATATACATACATTCACAATACAACACGCATACACCACATATATACTTATACTCCACACAAATACATATACACCAAAGCTTAATATCATTTCACTGTTTTTGTTGTTGTTGTTTGTGTTGTCGATTTTATATATTTTTATTTTTTTATATACACATACATAAACCTGTATTACAATTTTATACATATTACTGGGCTGCAGTCAAAACATACTTCCATTTAAACTCATATTACTCATTACAAGATATTACTCACAATGATATCAACAGTAACTGCATTATTACATCCGTTTAGAAGATTTTTTTTTGCTTTTATCTGAACAAAACACAGTTGTTTGTATTCATGAGATCTCTCCTGCAGTTTTATTTCCATTCGAGACAGCCTGCATATGTTACGAATCTCTTCTGGCTTCTGATCGTGGTCCGGTGGAGGTCTTACATGTTATTGTTCCTTAAATTAAATTCTGACATTAGATACTCTAAACAAAATCAATGCTGTGGAGTTCTTTAGCTGAAGATATACAAATTTTAAACCATTCTAGTTTATGAAGTCCTGAACGTTAATACACCATGTTCAATCGAATAAGTTGTCTGTGTGATGCGCAACGTCCTACCCCTGAATCATCCTAATGACCCTTTTTTTTAGCAGTATAACGGCTGTATATGTTTTTCAAACCTGAGCCCCAATACGAATTACATATTGTAAGTATGATATATCAAACTACTAATACAATATGATTAATGTTTGCTTTTAAACAGATTATTTTTAAATTTTATATATAATTCCTAACGCCTCGTAATTTTTACTATAAATATAGTCACATGCTCCTTCCATAATAACTTTTCATCATCATATTCCTACAAATTTTGTTGAAGAACATCTTGAATATCACAGTTTCCATTTTTACTGAGGTGTGTTGGCTATACTTTTATTCCCTGCAAATATAATGAAGTGGGTTTTGTTAATATTATTGAAATCTGTTAGCCTAATAACCATTAAGCTACATTATTTAGTTCCTTGATTGAAACCAGATTCTCAAGGTTTTGGCAGACAGGCTCAGAATGGTAAAGAGTTTTGTGTCAGCAGCGAACAGTATAAAATTCAAAGTGAACGAAGAACTTGGTGCTGTCATTAATAAAGAACAGACACCAAAAGAGTTCCGAGCGTGGAGCCCTGAGGAACTCCCATTGGATACCAGTTTCATTGGTGGATTTTTACACCGTTATTTCAGAAAACCTGTTTTTATGCCCTGATAGATACTTCGAAAACAATTCAGTGTCCCTGTTTCTTATCCCATAGAATTCCATTTTTTTTAGTAATATCGAATTTTTATTGTATCGAAGGCTTTTGTTTAATCAAGGAATACTGCCATTGTGAATTACCTTTTCATTTCAATCAAATATCGTTCATGAGTTTAACATCGCTGTTTGTAGGTGAGACTTTTTTGCGAGCCACCACTGGTTGTTTGATAATATATTAGTGTGTCTAAGAATTTGTATTAGTCTCTCATACATACACTCTTCTATTATTTTACTTAAAGTAATACTAGTGATATTGGGCGGTATTTATGTGGCTGTCAGTTTATCTCCACTTATGAATGGGATGATTTTACGCAGTTTTTTAGGTTGCCTTGGGATATGCCGCTCTGAAACGACTCATTGATCAGCTTACATAGAATGTAGATGTTGCAGGGGAAAAAGTTTGATACCTTGGCATGAATTTGTCGTCACCGGGACTGACCTCTTTCAGTTTCTTGGATGAGTTTTAGCACTTCCTCTGGAGTTGTTGTGGTCAGATTTACAGGGAAAGTTACCCCTAAAATACGTGTGATGGGGATACTTCTGGAACGCAGTAGGCTGTATCCACAAATGGTTGACGCAGATGAATTAAAATAGTATTAATTCATCACACCCTGCATTTGGCTGTGGCTATAGTCCACAACACGTTTAACCAATAGCTTATCAATGTCCGTTTTCCTTAGTGCCTGCTTAGGAGGTTTAAAAGTTCTTAATTGTTATTTCCCATCATTTCCTATTACCAAAGGCTGTACTAAGTTTTAATTTGTAAGTTGTCTTCTTGCAGGTCCTAATCTAGCTTACCGTAAATTTCCTTAAATTCCTATCATTCATTACCAGAGGTGAGAGGCCTTCTTTTAAATTTTTTCCTTGTAAAGTTTTGTGTGTCTTTAATAAGCAATTCTAATTCATGTGTAATCCAGGGCTTCATTTGTCGCTTTGCTGTTATTGTTATGGTCTTCCATGGAATATGTTGACTGTTGCTAAGTGTTATTATATTAAGCATTGTGAAATCTTCATTACCTCATTAGTAAACTGAACATTCCTTAATAATCCCTCTGTTGTTTTTACACAATTTCTTCAGCAAGCAACATCCTCCTTGTATCTTCTGTACGTAATGGTTTTTCTTCATATCGTCCTTTAAATTTTTCCGTACATATATAAAAGGTGCAAAATGGTCAGTTATATCATTAGCTAGTATTCCATACTTAGTAATTACATTGAAATGATTTTACCAGATGTTGATCACTGAGTGAGGGACCCTGAGTCCCCACTCTGGTTGGCAAGTTAATAACACGAGTAAAATCCATGACCATGAAAAGATAGCCGTGTCCATCCTGTAATTTTGTCTGTTACTTTCGAATGAAGTAAGTTATATTGATATCTCCTAATATGAACATGGTTCTTTTTGTTAATTTAAATGTTCTCAAAGGATTTCCCTCCAATAAATCATTAAACAAATCTAAGTCAGAGTTAGGCCTACGATAAATTTAGGTCCTACAATAAAGAAGTTGCATGTTTGACATTCGAACAAATAAAGATTCAAAACAGTCTATTCACTTGATATTTTCTAAAATATTACATGATTTTGTTATTAATATATATAGCAACACCTCCTTGACGGTTTCCTGTTTTTTGTATATTAAATTAACCTTTCGATCTTATACAAATGTTCAATGTCAGGTTGTAACCTGGTTTCACAAAAGCAAAGAAAATGAAATTGATTAATTTAATTAAGACCCAGACAGCAAAAAGAAACACGACAGGGAGTGCCGATGAAAGGCCAAACTCTCGGATCTTGATCTTGATGTCCCAAACTTCACAACAATAATGTCCCCGCGACCTACCGCTCATGACCTGTTGTATTTCGTCACCTTTGTGCCGCAACTAAGGGCTTGGCCGGCGATCTCAGGGGCTGTGAAGGGTGAGTACGTGGCTTGGTGGTTATGTGTTTTAGCTGAAAACATGTGAAAATTAATGGTTTGTTGGTTGCTTGCACTGGCGAGGAAGACAGACCCTTGGGTGGCGGTGTCTTGAGGGCACGCGGGATGGGTGACGGGAGTTTCGTACACAGTTGTTTCGTACCCAGGTTTTGTTACTTGTTTTCGTACACTGATTTGAGTTTTTCGTACTACTGGTGTCCGTTTCCGTCCTCTACCGTAAGATAACAAAAAAACCCTAACTCGCCATCACAACGTTTTTTCTTTTATATACAGACGTGTGGGTGGCGTTAATACTTGCATTTTCCACACATCCATGATTCAGGAAAGTTAGAAGGAGCTATCTGGAGAGTCTGCGTCATTTTGTGTCCTCATCTGCATCGTATTATGGTTAAAATGCAAATTACACAAATAAAACCGAGTACCGGGGGGACGTTGTTAACGTGCTACACTCAAGGTCGCCATATAGTGTTTATGTTCTGAGTGTCCTCCCGCCGTCCGTGTTCGCCCGAACAATACACGAGTAGTGAAATTTGAAACTGGACTGTATATACTTTGGCAGATCAAAGCTATAAAACAACAACGCTAACTGGGTTAATTATACAGTCATGATATAACACTACTGTGTATCATCTCATGTTGCGCATAACAAGCAGTAGTTGCTGCTATAATTCCCGTAATATTTAGCGGCTGCGACATTATCTTGTAATAATGGACGGAGGACTTCGCGGTTCTTTCAGAGATACGGACTATTTTTTCCTGGTCTAAAGCAGGTGTTTTTCTAATGGAGATAGTTTTTAATCTGGCGGAAAACCAGGTTAAAAAAAAAAATTGAATTTTATGGCACCGTTTTCCATATAACTGTAGTAAATGAAGTCGGTACATTTTGTCACAAAGGACCGCAATTGCCTCTACAAGTGGGAGTGTGGTTCTGTTCACCTAATAGATTCTAAGAAACATTCTCTCTATGAGTTTTCTGTCCGCAAAATCACTACTTTCTGAGATATAAATGTTTTTAAAAGGAAGGCGTGTATATGCGATATAAAATAAACTAACCTAACACCACCTTTTGACTCACGAACCTAACTAACCTATTCCCACGCTTTAACCTCCTAACTAAGCCAATCCTAATTAACACGTGTCCGCGGCACGGGAAGACCAGAGGCGATGCAGGTCAACAAGAGGAAGAAGAGTGTGGCGGACGTAAACACTTGTCTCCTCGCCTCCCTTATAAACACATGTCATTCTCCAAAATTAATGATTTTTGCGACGGAAGCTCATTAGAGAATATTTTCATTAGAATCCAATAAGTTAAAGGAAACCATACTCCCAATTGTGTCAGCCAATTTCGGTCCTAGTGTAAGTGACTACCGAAAAGTCGAAGATGTTTTGGTAACCGCTTTTCAAGAAACTTTCTTTCGTCCCTCCCACCACTTTCCACAGGCCCCCCCAATGGCTCCTGTGGTATAGCCGCCAGGGCTGGAGCACGGGGCTGTGTTGTCCTATGAGGAATGATGAGGGAGCCAGAGAGGAGGCCTTGCCAAGTTTGGTGTGAGTGAGGCAGGAAGCAGGGTGTGGGCCCCGCAGGCAGGAGCAGAGTGTCAGGGCAGTGCATGGCTCTCTGTGTGCTGACTGTCACTGTAATGCCCATTATTCGGGAGATGATAGTATGAGAATTATTATTATAAAATTCCCGAGTTATGTCTTGTAAGTAATTCTTTTTTTCAGTTTCACATATGACTCATCGTATTTCTTTCTTTCCGCCATCTTTTCTCATCAGTTTGGCCATCCTAGACGCCATTTTGTTTATCTTCTTTCGTTCTATCACCCGCCATGTCTTTCCTCGGTCTTCCACTCCCCCCCCCGATATGCCGTATGCGAGACACAATCCGTAGGATAATTATTCTGCGATCAGTGATAACTAATGATGTCAGATCTTTTTATCTTTTGCCAGCCATCTGGTCAGACCAAGAAACTCTCCCAGAGTCTTAACGTCTTTCAAAATAATCCCTATCGTTATCGGTTAGGGTCATATAGGGGCGTTGTAGTAAGGATACACGCTAAAATGAAAGCCCACCAAAATTCTAAGCAAGATTTCAATACCACCTCACTCTCAAATAGGTGTTCGGACTATCGACATTACATATAAAACCATCCTTCTTGGATATTAGATTAAAGATATTAAATTCTCCTACATCAAAGTAGCCAGTTTGTATTAGGGACGGCCTCTTCGGGGGTACGCGAGCTTTCATTACTTAAATAGTTGGTTCGGGATTATAAGTTGTTCATTTAAGGTCACGGTGAGACTTTCCAAACAAGTTCCTTTTTTTGGTGCGGGAAGCCCACGAGGCACGAGTCATTGTTCTCTCCGCGTTCTTGAAGGTAAGACATCTGCTCCTCACTCCGGGGTTTTTTCTCCCTTAGTATATTATATCTATATATTTCTATATAAATATATAGGTACAGTTCAGTGTCACTAAGGCATAGATGTTCCGCCCATCCTTATAAGTGTTATTAACGGGATTGTTCTCTCCGCGTTCTTGAAGGCTGGCGCGTCTCCTCTTCCACGGCCACATGGTCTTACTGTAACACACACAACACTGTCTCGCCATATTCTTTCTCTACTAGATACCTATCTTCCATGTGTGATTTATAAATATTAAGTGGTATGTTACCTAGTGTAGGGCAATTCACTGAATAGAAATTCTAGTGAAGGAGATTTATGCTCATAAGAGCTTTCTCTCATCACTTAGGAAAAATTCCTACGTCAGGGTGTGAAGTCGCATTTCTTATTTCCGAGTAGAGTTTTCTCGGTATAGTGTTAACCCTTATATGCTGAATATGATCTCAAGTGAGAGACTTACCATGTCATTATGAATAAATAGGATATCATTTACAAATATAGTTCTTGTGTTATTATAAAAACCCAGGTGATTATTCTGAGTTGGGAAAATAATTCCTCACACTTCCAAAAGAGTCCAAGCCTTGTTTCGGTATAACCCCTCGTACCAACCACGACTACCAAGATCAATCTAATATTAATATTAATCTAACGTGCCCCGGGAGTAATCATAGTGAAATACTCGCCAGGGCTGGTGGCAGCAAATCCCTTAACCTAAACCTTATTATCCTTTCCCCTTAAGTACATCCCCCTTCTCAGTACTCTCCGCAGTGAGCCGTGGTCATACTATAATCATATAGTGAAGTCAGAAGACTAAGTTAAATCCTCCATTCAAGTTGTAATCATTTATCAAATCTTCCCCAAATAATATCGTTCAAGTAACGTTGACCAGTCATAAAACCCCCATACCAGTGACCCCCAATTTCTGTCAACACATCACCACTGTTGCAGGTGCTGAGGTCACAGTCCAAGCCAGCCACACGACACCGGGCAGCAGCATGAGTGGTCGGGAGCAGCAGGATCAGTCTGCCTCAGGGGTGGGGAGGCACAGGTGGGATGGCAAGAATCACCTGGAGGCAGGCAGCTCAGGCCACAAGGCAGACAGTGAGCTGAAGTGCCAGCAGTGTGACAAAACATTCAAATGCAAGAGTTGGCTTGAGCAACATTTCTTGACGCATAGTGGTGTTAAGAATTATGAATGTTTAGAGTGTGGAAAAAGATTTGCTAGAAAGGGTGAACTCACCAGACACACCCTGACACACAGTGGTGTTAAGAATTATGAATGTTTAGAGTGTGGGAAAAGATTTACTAGAAAGAGTCACCTCCCCACACACACCCTGACACACAGTGGTATTAAGAATTATGAATGTTTAGAGTGTGGGAAAAGATTTGCTAGAAAGGGTGAACTCACCAGACACACCCTGACACACAGTGGTGTTAAGAATTATGAATGTTTAGAGTGTGGGAAAAGATTTACTAGAAAGAGTCACCTCCCCACACACACCCTGACACACAGTGGTATTAAAAATTATGAATGTTTAGAGTGTGGGAAAAAATTTGCTAGAAAGAGTGAACTCACCAAACACACCCTGACACACAGTGATGCTAAGAATCAAGAATGCCTCGAGTGTGGGAAAAGGTTTTATACCATTTCTGAACTGAACCAACACACCTTTAGACACACTGGCTTGCGGGAGTTCAAGTGTGATATTTGTAGCAAGTGTTTCAAGACAAAGGGTGATATTGCCAGCCACATGAAGATCCACTTTTGAGGTGGTGTGTTGTTTGGACAAGTGTGGTTGTACCCGTGCCTGTGGGAGTGTGTCCTGTGTGGCAATGGGTGATGGTGGTGGTGGTGGGCAGTGTGTTACATGTGTGGTGGCAGCCGTGCCTTTGTGTTCTGTGAGGGAGTAATGGCCCCAGCAGTTGTTGGGTTGGCAGTGCAGGTGTGACTGTCAATAAATGTGTGTGCTTGGTAAAAACCTTTCTTTGTGTATATCTTCAGGGTTGATGTCACAGTTGTTGGTCATTTCCCTGATCCAAAGCTCCACCCACCCAGTAGTAGTGTTGACCAGGAGGACTAGCTTGAAGGTAACATCACCTATTCATAAACAAAATCACCCATCAAAATTAACTCTCCACTGGTCTCCAATAAGTTCCGGTAAATTTTTACGATAGGATCAAACTTCCCTACACAATTGGGAGCATGGTTTTTGTTTACCTTATTGTATTCTAAGAGACATTTTCTCCTTGAGCTTTCCGTCGTAAATCAATAGTTTCGGAGATATATAACATTTTAGGTGGAAGGAGGAATACGTCTCCTTGTTTACAAAATGCCTCCCTCTTCCTCTTCTTGTGACCTGCATCGCTTTTGTTTCGGAGTAAGTTTTCCGTGCGCACCCGTGGCTACCTTACCTACCCTTACCTAACCTAATCTTAACCTTAACTAACCTAACCTAACCTAACCTAACCTAACCTAACCTAACCTAACCTGAACCTTACCTAACCTAACCTTCCTTTCCTTACCTAACCTTTAACCTCTTAACTGGGTCTAATAATAAAAAGTTTAATAAAATACCAAACCCCGTAGATTAACCTCCTAGCCACGGGTGCGCACGGAAAACTTACTCCGAAACAAAAGCGATGCAGGTCACAAGAAGAGGAAGAGGATGGCATTTTGTAAACAAAGAGACGTATTCCTCCTCCCACCTAAAATGTTCTATATCTCCGAAACTATTGATTTGCGACGGAAAGCTCAAGGAGAACATGTCTCTTAGAATACAATAAGGTAAACAAAAACCATGCTCCCAATTGTGTAGGGAAGTTTGGTCCTATCGTAAAATAATACCCAAGTTCCTGCAATGCCTATCGTAGATAACACTAAAGTCGCCAGGACAACGTTTTTTTCGATGTACAAACGTCTGGTGGCATTAATACTTACATTTCTACATCCATGATTTCAGGAAAGTTAGAAGGGGCTATCTGGAGAGTCTCTCAATGTTGTGTCTTCATCCAGTGGCGGCTCGTGATAAAATAAAATGGAGGGACTGCAAGCTTTACACAACAGTGGGATACATAAATTTTACCTAACCCAGGTATGAGTTGTAGTTGATGTTCACGGATTTCAGGGCATGGTAGTAGTGGTGGTGGTAGAAAGGATGGTAGTGTTGGTAGTAGAGGGGATGGCTGAGGTGGTGATGGTAGAATTACAGTATTAATTGAAAATAACACGAGAGGGATGATATTTAGCTGCCTCGGCTGCAGCTCACTGTTTTCATAAGTGGCGCGGCTGCGGCGCAG
>JACEEZ010000857.1:95000-105000 GCA_016584305.1 Chionoecetes opilio | reverse complement strand
TGGGTGGCACGGTGGCTTCGTTGTTAAAGTTGGGGTGATAAGGTCAATGGTGTGAATTGAGTCGGGTAATTACTAAGGAGTGGCGGATCTGTTTAAGGGTTGGGCTATGCTTACTCGGGTCCAATCCCCTCTACACGTCCACACATACTCTCTGTCTCTCATTTAGTATTGACCTCGTGAGGACAAGTAAAGGCAGGAGTGTCGCTCCTAGTGTGTTCTGCTAGGGTGAAAAGTTGTGTTGCATTTGGATGCAATGAAAAAGCGAACAAAAAATCTGACCCATCCATCACATTTCACCAGTAAGTTATGCATTTGTTGATTTATAAAATTATGTTTCAAACAAACGTGCATGTATTTGATAAACAAAGACAATGACCTTGTTAGAAAAGTGTGATAACTACTGCACCACTGGGTTGGTAATTGTGTTACTGATAGTAGTAATGGTGGTGGGGGTGATGGAGGCAGCTGTAGTAATACGTAGTATATAAGTGTTGGCGATTGTGTTCGTAGGGTTTATATTAATAGTAATATTATAGTCATTTGGGGCCACTTCTATTTTATATTTGCCTCCACGACTAAGACAGTGGGATTAGCAGTGATATCAGCAAGTTTGCTGATGATACTAAGACAGGTAGAATTATCAGGTCCCAGTCTGATGTAACCGGTTTGCAGGGAGACTTAGATAAGTTAAGCGAGTGGGTAGTCAGGTGGCAGATGGAATTTAATATTGACAAGTGTAGCGTAATTAATATTGGTAGAAAATGGTATGAAAAACCATATGTCAGATAGTGACCCGGCCAGTAATCATCTCATTTTACTGATCAAGGCTGCAGCTGAGATATAAATACGCAGCCAGGCAGTTCACCGCCAGACATATATTCAATAAAGGGACCCAATATGCAATAATATACAATAATATGCAATAATATGATATGTAATATAGGGTTAGCAGTAACACAGAAGTATAATTTCACACACCGTGATATCATTAAGTGCAAACAGTGTAAAAAGTGAAAAGAAAGCGTGGGTATCTCAGTCAGCCAGTGCGTGACATTGCCCACAACAGTGTGGCGGACGGGGGAGAGCAGTGGCCTCACCTGACAACACAGACCGCGCGGCTCAGGGCGTCTCCACCCATACTACCTCCATACCATGGCCTATACCAGGTCTTGCCAAACTTTGTAGCAGCAGTAAATGTACGAAAGGAACCACACTGACATGTTTGTTTGAGTAATACAGTAGTCTATGTCTTTTAGGTCATACCTGTGATGTTTTTGTGACGGCCACCAATGTTACAGGTGGTGAGGTGAAGAGTCCAAGGCATCACCCACGCCAGGACTCCTCTCTGCACTGCTGCTGCCCTTCTGTTCAGGGTGGCCGGACTCATCCTTCAGGCAGCCGGCTCACTCCAGCCTCCACCGGGGTTCCTGCAGGACCAGCTGATGCCTGCCACCACAGGTGTGCTGGCATAAGTAGTGCTGCAATGGAGGGCGTGAGGACCTACACTTGTGACCACTGTGGGAAAGTGCACTCCAGCAAAACTGTGATTAATGCACACATCCTCACCCATGCACGCAAGGCTGGCTGAGGTGTGACCACTGTGGGAAAGTGTTCAATCGTAAGTGTGATCCTAGGAGCCACATGGTCACTCACTCTGGTGAGACTCTTTCAGTGTCAGGAGTGTGGGAAAACATTTGCCCAGAAAGGCATTCTTAACAGACACATGGTCACCCACACTGGCGAGAGAAACTTTGAGTGTCAGAAGGGTGGGCAAACATTTGCCCAGAAAGGCAGTCTTAACACACACATGCTCACCCACACTGGTAAAAGGAAGTAAAAGTGTGATATTTGTGGCAAGTGTTTCCTTACCAAGCGTTGTGTTGCCAGACATATCCAGACACACCAGTGAGGAGGGAGAGGCTGTGTGTGGGTTGTGCTTGTGGTGGTGGGTGAGCGGCTTGAAATGTTCAATGTTACTTTTTGAAGAAATATTGGGGATAAACTTTTTGCCATACAACTCTTTTGTATCCTTTAGTACTTGTGTGTGTGTGTTGTGATCTATCTCCATGCCTTGAGAATACTGGAAGGAGAAAATAATATCTGGCCAATGAAAAAAATTGATTTCTGCCAAAAGCGAGTGCCAGATTTGGTCAATTTCAAGAGTTTTCCCACCCTTATTAGTGGGCTTTTTTCTCCAGACCTTCACAGATACCTCTAAAACGTAATTATAAAGTGGGGAACAGATACCCCCCTAGCTCCTTCCAAGTCTCTAAAACTGGTGATTTCTGCCAGACAGGGTTAAATTGTTATGCTTTCTTTGCAATGCCAGTGACTTACAAATTTAGTGAAATACATTATGGAAATACAATAGAAGCTCGATACAACGGAATAATTCAGCCAAGGCAGAGTCCAGTAAATAAAAAAAATCCGCTAAATTGAACTTCAGTTATCAGCTCCTCCTATAGCTTGATATAACAGAATTTTCTGTAAAGTCTTGAGCTGGTGTCTATCAATTGCTAGACAAGAGAGGGGTACGGTTAACAGGGTGGCAAGGGTTAAGGCAGGTAACAAGTTGGGTTTTGTAGGGGCCTGTCTGGGGGCCATTACTACCTATCTTCTATTTATATCAATGATTTAGACAGCAGAGTTAGCCGTGGTTTTAGAAAGTGAGGATACTTAAATACACTCAAATGCCTATTTTTCCTTGGACTGTTTTGTGCTCTCACACTTGCTTTTAGATCATTTTCAGTGTTTATTAATCTCTAGCCATTAGATTTGGCAGTAGATTGTATATAAAGGGTTGAGTCCACTAGAATGACAATAGTGCCCCTCATGAGATATTGAAGCCCATGGTAAGTGCAAGATAGGTACAACTATAGTCCCAATTGTCAAGGGGAAGGATGTAAATGATAGTGGTTTATAGTATATCTGCATAAGAACTTTGGTATTGCTACTTGATGCTTGCTGTAGATATTGTAGCAGCAAAGCCTTGTGTAGTGTTGCAATGCTGTGTGAGAAGGAAAAGACTCGGCCACCTTGACGTGAATGTGTGTGCTTGCTACAAGTTGACCCTCCTACCGTACCATCCCGTCCACAACTTGTACTTGTGTAATATAATTAACCTTGTATGGTTGCTGCTATTGAAGCATTGCCGCCGGCGTAAGGGCAGTGTTATTGCGAGTGTGTGTTTGGAAATGACATATCTCGTACGTACTGTTTGTGATAAAACTTTGAGAGGAGGAAGTAATGGTATGCTGTGGTTCTGCAACTTTCTATTCTCTGTGTAGTTTGAGACACTGTGAGGCATGTGTGTGTGTGTGGTGAGAGTTGGCCAGACAGATGCCAGGACACAGGTGTTTCAGTAGTTTGAGACACTGTGAGGCCTGTGTGTGTGTGTGTGTGTGTGGTGAGAGTTTGTGAGGCCTGTGTGTGTGTGTGTGTGTGGTGAGAGTTGGCCACACAGATGCCAGGACACAGGTGTTTCAGTAGTTTGAGACACTGTGAGGCGTGTGTGTGTGTGTGTGTGGTGAGAGTTGGCCACACAGATGCCAGGACACAGGTGTTTCAGTAGTTTGAGACACTGTGAGGCATGTGTGTGTGTGTGTGTGTGTGTGGTAAGAGTTGGCCAGACAGAGGCCAGGACACAGGTGTTTCAGTAGTTTGAGACACTGTGAGGCCTGTGTGTGTGTGTGTGTGTGTGTGTGTGGTGAGAGTTGGCCAGACAGATGCCAGGACACAGGTGTTTCAGTCACCTTAGCAGTGTTTGAGGACACCAGTACACATACACCCCATAATACATACATACTAAACCCTCGTACTCTCTCCTGTTAGCAGACATATGGTTCCTGTTGATTCATAGAGCAGAGAGGAGGCAGCCAGGAGACACCAGTGGACATTCTGATGAGATTAAACATGTATCGGATCACAAACGGATTAACGTTGGATCACAAAGATGTTTAGTCACCGATGGTCTTTGAAATCTTCACAACACTCTTGCAGCATGGACTACTTCTGATAGAGGTAAGCAAGCCCATAGGTGTGTGTTTATTGTATCTGTAAGTGAGGGCTTTCTTTTAGTGTGTGTGTGTGTGTGTGAGTAAGTTTAGCCCACTTTGTATGTTTGGTCCTTCCTTTACATAAGTGTGTTGCATCTGTTCGTCCCAGCCTAGAAAGCTGCATGAGTGTATCTCCTGACTATGTGGATTATAATGTATATGTGAGTATGGTTTATTTTGTGTTTGTTTCATTCTGTATGTATTTGTAGGCTTGTGTGTGGAAGTTAATTGTTCTGTGTATATTCCGTCCTGTGTATGAGTGAGTGAGTGAGTCTTTTCTGTTAGTGTGATGCCTTCTTATGCTTGACATGCTTTGTTTTAGTAGGGTCTAGAAGGGGTCGGCAACCTTGTCAGTGTGAGGGCCAGAGAAAGCTTCTAGGAGTAGCCTGCGGGCCGGAGTGCCAAAGAGAACCCAAAAGTGACAGTGTACAATTTTTTTATAGAAAAGCAGGCAAACCAGTGACTAGATTACTAGAAATTTATTGAAAAACATGCAAATCAGTGACTGCAGAAAACAGTTTTATCAAGAGACATGCAAATGAGTGGGATGGTTGGTGGTGTTTGCCATGGAGAAGTGATTCAATGTCTGGATCGATTGATGAGGTAGACAAGAGCAGAATGTCATTGAGGAGGCGGTCACTTAGCTGGGAGCGAATGCGAGACTTTGTATATTTCATTTTTGAAAAGAGTTGTTCACAACAGTAAGTGCTGCCAAACATGGCAACGATGCGTTTTACATGCTCAATGTAATTTGGGAATTTGTTAGAAGGGAGGACGAGGTCACGGAAGAAGGACAGTGGAGAAGCGGTGCGGTACTTTGCCTTCAGTTCCTCATTACACTGAAGCTCCACCAACTCCATCTGCAGGGGGGCAGAGGTTCGTCCACAGGGAAGTCAAAGGGGGAGGTGAACAGCCTGAAGCCCGGAGCCAGTGGCCCGACACCTGTGAAAAGGGAGGCAAATTCCTCCCGTAAAGAGGTGCCAACACCAACACAAGTGTTCAGGTCCACGTCATCAGGTGCACAAGCCGCAATACGAGGAAAATTCATAAACTGACCAGCGGCCAGTTGAGCCTCCCACAAGCGCAGCTTTACCTCGAAGGAGGTGATGTGCGAATACATGTCTGTGACTAGAATGTTTTTGCCTTGCAGCTTCACATTGAGGTCATTTAGGTGCGTAGTGATATCTGTGAGCAGGGCCAGACGAGCAAGCCATTGCGGGTTGGAAAAATGATCAGCACCGGGGAGGTTCTTTTGACGGAGGAAGGTGGCGATCTCCTGCTGCAGGTCACACACGCGGGACAGCATTGCTCCATGACTCACCCAGCGGCCCTCACAGAAGTAAAGCAGGTCACCCTAGTGTGCGGTGACTTGGTCCGTTAGTGCCTGGAACTGGCGGTGGTTAAGGCTGTGGTAGAGGATGGAGTTGACAACCTTCACGACTACAGACATGACATCAGTAAGGTTGGCAGACTTGGAGCACAGGGACTCTTGGTGGATGATGCAGTGCACCTTGTGGATGGGCTGGGTGTGTCCGGCGGTCTCACAGTGACGCACTAGCAGTGAGGCGGCATCCTTCTTCTTTCCAGTCATTGCTGGGGCACCGTCGGTCGTCACGCACACGAGACGGGACAGGTCGAGGGAGTGTTGCTTCACACACTGAAGCACGGCGTCAAAGATGTCTTGCCCAGTGGTGGTGCCGTGCAATGGAACAAGCTGGAGAAACTCCTCATAAACCTGAAGGCCAGCAGTGACTCCACGAATGAAAATCGCCAGCTTGTCTGTGTCCTTTATGTCTGTGCTCTCATCAAGAGCGAGAGAGAAGGCATCAAAATTTGAGCAACAGATCTTAAGCGAGTCGTTCACTCTGTCTGACATCTCCTCAATGCGACGACAAACAGTGCGGGGTGAAAGGCTCACACTTTCAAAGGCAGAACGCTTTTCAGGACAGAGGGAATCCATCACAACCATGATACACTCCTTGATAAAGTCCCCGTCTGTGAATGGCTTCATCAGGCGAGCAAGGAGGCAGGAAACCTCATAGCTGGCGCGCGTCACTTTGTCAGCCTCAGCAGTCTGCTTACGGAAGAGTGAAGTGCTTTTCTGCAGGTTGCCTGACAGTTTGACAATGGCCTCCTTCCTCTCGGCAACAGACATCGATGCAAAGCTCGATGCTTGGTGCCGTGTCTCCCAGTGGTGGCGCATATTATACTCTTTGAGGACAGCCACAGTCTTCAAGCAAATGAGGCACTGGGCCTGTCCAAAGCGTTCAGTGAAAAAGTACTTCTCCCACTCAGGGCTGAAGGCCCGACACTCCAGGTCCACTTTACTCTTCTTAACAATTGCAGACATGATGATTGGCTAAAAAGATAGAAAAATAAAGAATAAGCACAAAGTGCGAAATAATGATCCACATGTTAGACACGAATACAGGCAAGACTTTTACATAGTAAAAAAAAATGCATACAATAATTCAAATTACGATACAGACGTCCACACAGTATTTTGTGGCAAACACAGTGTTGCGCCTCTGCCTTGGGCGTGGGCGTGCCTGTGTTTGCATGGGCGTGTTTGAGTGTGCGCGCATGTGTTTGTGTAAGGCTCAGTAAGCCATTGTCTGATTTGGGCAGGCGGGCGGGACAGGACCTACCAATACGAGTAACTAGTGAGCGTGTATGTGGTTGTGAGCTTGAAGGCTGGGTGATGTGGGTGAATGAAGAGAGAGAGAGAGAGAGAAGTAGCAGCAAGAAATGCACTTTATGCAAATGCGTTGCAACATTTGCAATGCCCAGCAGAATCAAAACGGCACGATGTTGGAGTTGGTTATTCTACCATTGCCTTCAACATCAGACGTTTCAATGAACTTCACGAATTACCGATGCCACTAGAATTAGGACGCCTTGATGACGGGAATGGCATTGAAGCTACGTTTCTGGAGAACAATGCCAAGTGGCACAAATCCTGCCATACAAAATTCAATAATATAAAACTACAACGAGCAGAAAAAAGGAAATGCACACAGGGTTGCGACCCTGATGCTGCTACAGCCAAGAAATACACTCGTCAAGTCGCTCATCATGAAGCGGCAGCATCGGATGTCTGTTTTTTATGCCAAGATGTGTCAACTTCCGAACCACTCCGTGAGGCATCAACTTTTCGTCTAGACTCCCGCGTACAAAGATGTGCATTAGACCTGCAGGACGAGAGGCTACTTGCAAAATTGAGTGCTGGGGACATGGTCGCACAAGATGCAAAATATCATCCAAGGTGTCTTGTTTCACTTTACAACAAAACTAAATCATTACAAGATAAACAGAAGATGGACACAACTGATAAAGTCAACCATGGGATTGCACTAGCCGAGATGCTGTCATTTATCGATGAAACAAGAATAGATGAAGAGCATGACCCTGTCTTTAAACTTGCAGATCTCGTCAAACTTTATTCTACTCGTCTAGAACAGCGGTCGGCAACCTGCGGCTCTTTCAAGAGACATGTGCGGCTCCTGCTACCTACTTAAAAATGTCCAATTTATCATTAAAAAAAGGAGCTAAAATTCTGGCGTAGATCGCCGCAGTACAATAATGTACAGGACCCAGGTTCTGGGTCTCTAGGAAAATATTGAGATGAATTTTTGTACTTATTAATATTATTATCATTATAATTATTATTAAGGTGTATATTATCCTATCTGTGGGTATATTTAACTCCCATAGGGTGTTATGGAGGGTGTTTTGGTACTTAATTCCAACCAGTAATTGAGTACGAGGTTATAAGTACTTTTTTCCAATGTATTTTGATGTGTTAAGAATGATGGTCACATTCAGAATCGTGGGAAATGCATAATCTTGCAGTTAAGCCCCTTTATCCCTGCTTTAGGTTAGGCTACTCAACCAACGTCCAGGTTAGGTTAACGAACTAGCGAGGGTTCTTGGAGGACACGGCTCCCCAGTTATGTCAGGTTACGTAACCAATATTCATGTATTGTATCCGACTGCAGTTTTATCGTTGTAGTTAAAGATTTAACTTGAGATATTTCCAGAAATAGGTTAGTAATTCCCATAAATTTTATATAGTGCTTACCGCATATATTTTACGTCATGCACATAATATACGTACTATCAGTATTATAGGATAAAACTCTTTTCCACTTTCCCCGCCTAAAACCCTGCGTTCCCGACGGGTCCCCAGGTTTGTTATGGAGGGGGTGGATCACTGCAAAATGAGGCATTTCCGACTATTTTTAATGAGATCATTATTCTTAACCCATCACAATACATGGGAAAAGAGTACTTTTGACCTCGTACTCAAATACTGGTTGAAAGTACCAATTTACCTTATGGATGAGGAACATTTTATTGTTTCCTAATTTTCATTCAGAATTTATACTGCGGCTCCATCAGCACTGTTCTTTTGCCAAGTTTGAAGAAACTGGCTCTTCTCGAATTCTGGGTTGCCGACCTCTGGGCTAGAACAACTTGGAGTGGAGCAGCATGTTAGACAACATAGCACAGAGTTAAAAAATTGTATCCTGGCCCAAATCCCATACCTTACGGCTCATAAGGAAGGGCGTGATATACTACTTGCATTTGGTAAAGATGTAGGACCTGCCCTCCGTAAAGTCTGCAAAGAAGACTACGATGACGAAGCCATATGTCTTGCAAGGGCAGCGAAGATAGTACGTAGAGAAATGTTCCAAATTGCAGCTACATTCACAGGTTCATTTGATGAGGACTGCCAAGTAAAATCAGTACCTCAGTCACTGTTGACTTTGGTGGCCATGATCCTCGACGGCCCCAACATCAAGTCTCAATCAGGTGATGGTGTAACCCAAGCAACCCTCGGCACAGCTCAGTTGTTGCAGTACAATAGCTCCATCCGTCGCAGAGTGGGTAGTACTACTGTCCGTCACAACAAAGACAGAGAAACCCCATTGCCCGGACCATGCAAGTGCAAACAAGCTAGTTTGGAATGTACCGCTTTGTGCCAGTGTAGTGGAGAAAATTGTGACGTATAAACAAGATCAAACTGGAACTATCTAGTGAGTTACCGTTACAGTGCTTTACTCATGCTTAATAATGTCAATATCACTAATCTTCAATGTTCAGAGCAACTTCTTGTCATTTCATATATATTGGGTATACAGGAGAACCTCGTTTATCCGGCACCCTCGGGGGGGAGCGCATGCCGGATAACTCATTTTGCCGATGTTTTGAGAGTTACTCTTATGGAATCCCCCAAAATCCCTTTTTTTTTTTTTTTTTTTTTTTTTTCCCCCCATCACAAGGAACTGGCCAAGGGCACAACAAAAATGGGTAACACAAAGGCCGCTTAGTTGCCAGTCCCTATAAAGAAGACAGTCAGAGAATAAAATAAAAAAGTGGGGTGAGCCAATTTAGTTCGGGAGGTGTCTTGTTACTCTTCTTTTGAAAAGATGTAAGTCATAGGAAAGTGGAAAAATAGAAACAGGAAGAGAGTTCCAGAGTGTATCAGTGAAAAAAAAAAAAAAAAAAAAAGCCTGGTTCGAATAGTGCCGTTGTTCTGAGGCTGCCGTTGTTTTAAATGCCGGTTAAACGAGGTTCTCCTGTATATTGTTGGGATGATGGGACATATCTATATACGGGGAGCCTATTTATTATTTCACTATTTCTCTCTAAAACAATCTTGGAAGCTTGTTGAATGCTTACAACTTACGGAATAATGTATTTAAAATGCGTTAACAAAAACAGTCCAATATATTTGCTGTAATTAGTATTTATTTTATATTATATTAGCTTTATATAGCTGAAATTAGTTGAGAACTTTTGAGTTTATATTATTGTTAACAAACTGTATTGTTGTAGACGAAACTGTTTAAATTTACCATATTCGTTTTGTCAACTTAACCAAATAAAATATTACTAAACCAAGCATTATAATAATTATGACGAAAGTGTATTTATCTCTT
>JACEEZ010000857.1:80000-90000 GCA_016584305.1 Chionoecetes opilio | reverse complement strand
GGTCCGCGGGAGTGATAGACAGACAGGTAGACAGATAATAAACATAAGAATATAAGAAAATAAGGAAGCTACAAAAGAAAATAAGGAAGCTACAAGAGGCCGTGAGACATCCGATAGTTACTTAGGTCGGAGGATAAGTTACCTGTTTTATGATGACGTGACGACGGGTTATAGCCTTGCACATGATTAGGTTTTCAGTGAGTATTTTATTTAGCTATTATTCACTTTATTGTAAGCATTAGCAGCGGTAGCAGTGACGGTGGTTAGGTAGTGGTAGTAATGAGAGTAGTTATAGCACCACCACCACCACACCACCAGAGAGAGAGCCCAGATGCTGTTACGGTATGTGTCTATATATGTGTGTCATTAATTGTCTTAGGTTTTTAGGTCCTATAATTCAGGCTTGACACAGTTTTGCTTATTTCATGCTCCAAGGGGTTTTTGTAAAATTTTTTCCCCCCTTTATTTAAAAACCCCTTTTTTTTCCCCCTTCCCCCCCAAATTTCCTTTTTTTTTCTCCCCCATTTCTTCCCCCTTTCTTTTTAAATGTTCCTTCTCTTTTTCCTTCCCTTCTTCAAATTTTTCTCCCTTTTCGGGCCCTTTTTCTTTCCCCTTTCTTTTTTTTCTCCTCCCTTCCGGGGGGGGTCCCCCCGGGGGGCACAGCCGAGTTTAGTGTTGGTGATGGGGTTCCCTTTTTGGGCCCTGGTGATCCAATCCGCGGGGTGTAATGATGGGCAATTAAAAATGTAAAGAAAAAAAAGGAATAAAAGAAATAAAAACCCAAAAGGGGCCTGGCCTCCTTTGTTACTTGGTGGGGATTTTTTTCCTGTTTTTGGCGTCCTTTTTGAGTTACTATTGGTTTTTCAGGGTTTTTTTTAACTTATTATTTTTTGTAAGCATTGCAACACATTTAGTTTGATTATAAAAGATTTTTTTAAAGGCCCCAAAACCACCACCAAAAAAAGGATGCTTTTACAATTTCTTTTGTTTTCTTTTTTTCTTTTTTTTTGGCCTAACCTTTCCTTTTTGCTTTTTCTCTCGTTTTTTCTCTTCCTTTCCCTTCCCCCCTTTTTCCCTTTCCCTTTCCCTTCCCCTTCCCCCCTTCCCTTCCCTCCTTTTTTCCCTTCCCCCCCCCTTTCCCTTCCCCCCTTTTTTTTCCCCTTCCCCCCTTCCACCCCCCTTTCCCTTTCCTTTTCCCTTCCCTTCCCTTCCTTCCCTTTTTTTCCTCCCTTCCTTTCCCCCTTCCCCCCCTTTTTCCCCCCCTTTCCTTTTCCCCCCCTTCCTTCCCCCTTCCCTTTCCCCTTCCCTTCCACCCCCCTCTTAATTTCTTTTAGTCGGGCCCCGCTTCCCCTCCCTTCTCCCCCCGATCTCGTTTTCATTCTCCGTCCCCTTTCTTCCCCTTTTTTTTTTTTTTTTTTTTGTTTTTTCATCCGGCCCCCCCCTGATTCTTTTTTTTTCCTTCCTTTTTTTATTTCTTGGTTTCTTTTTTCCCTTCCCTTCCCCTTTTTTAAAATTCCTGCCTTTTTCCTTTGTTCTTTTTTTTGTTCGCGGTTTCCCGCGCCCTTTTCCCTTTGGCATTTATGTTCTTCCTTTTTCCTTTTGGGTTTGTTCTTTTACCCCCTTTTCCCCCTTCCCTCCCTTCTCCCCCCTCCTCCCCCTTTCCCCCCTCCCCCCCCCCTCCTCCCCCCCTCCTTCTCTCCCCTCTCCTCCTCCTCCCCCCCTCCTTCTCTCCTCTCCTCCTCTCCTCCTCCACTCCTCCTCGTCCCCTCCCCCTCCTCCCCCTCCTTTCTTCCTCCCCTCCTCCGCCTCCTTCTCTCCCCCTCCTCCTCCTCCTCCGCCCCGCCTCCTCCCCCTCCTCCTCCTCCTCATCATCATCATGGCCGCCCCTACGAGGTTATCGTTCCCACGCGGCCCCGCAACTCAGAGTTCCTCGAATTTACTTCTTCCGAGCCCCCCCGGGCACCAAGGGAGCGGCGCCCCTGTATATCCCTCGCCCCCCTCCACCCTCACGGGGCCCCCATAAAGCCTTCTGTTTCCCTTCGCATGAAATCTAACCCCATATTACTAAAAAACTCGTAAGAAAACAGATTTACGTGAGCTCGAGGGAATATACACTTTTATCTGTTTACCTAGCCCGGGACGCTATAAGTTCTTGTTAAGCCAAAACACTATTTTATGACTGGCCCTAAATTTACAAAATCAGACTCCGACATCCCTTTCCGCAAATTTACAACTGTAAAATCTATTTTGCATCTAATTGGTCAAACTTTTGGCGGCTGGGCAGGGGTGGGGCGGGGGGGGTTTATGTGATGGTTTGGACGGCCCGCAAGGCAATTGGGGAGGAATTGTCCATTGTATGCTAACACGGCGGCCACCAGAACTCCTCCCTCCTCCTTTCCCTGCTCCTCTTAGCTCTTTTCCATTTTTTCTCAAGTCCCGAAGGTTGTAAAGTTTGTTATTACCAGTCATTTTTTTTCTCGTCTCATTTCTAGTCCGTCTTTTTTTTTTGTCTTATTTCTATCCAGTCTTTATTTTCTTGTCTCTTTTCTAGCCCCAGTCTTTATTTTTTTTGTCTCATTTCTAGTCCGTCTTATTTTCTCGTCTTATTTCTAGTCCAGTCTTTTTTTCTGTCTTATTTCTAGTCCGTCTTATTTTTCTTGTCTTTTTTCTATCCTTTTTATTTTCTGTCTTATTTCTTCCAGTCTTTTTTTTCTGTCTCATTTCTAGTCCAGTCTTTTTTTTTCTGTCTTATTTCTAGCCCATCTTTTTTTTCCCCTCGTCTCATTTTCTAGTCCACTTTTTTTCCCTCGCTTATTTCTAGTCCGTCTTTTATTTTCTAGTCTCTTTTCTTGTCCAAAAATCTTTATTTTTCTCGTCTCATTTCTAGTCCAGTCTTTATTTTCTTGTCTTATTTCTAGCCTCTTTATTTTTCTGTTTTATTTCTAGTCCGCTTTTTTTCTCGTCTTATTTCTAGTCCTTTTTATTTTCTCGTCCATTTTGTCCATCTTTATTTTTTTTGTCTCATTTCTGTCCTCTTTATTTTTTTGTCTTATTTCTAGTCCAGTCTTTTTTTTCTCGTCTTTTTTCTACCCAGCTTTTTTTTCCCTCGTCTCTTTCAGTCCAGTCTTTATTTTTTTGTCTCATTTCTAGTCCAGTCTTTATTTTCTTGTCTTTTTTTCTGCCCATCTTTATTTTTTTTGCTTATTTCAGTCCATCTTTTTTTTCTTTCTTATTTCTATCCAGTCTTTTTTTTTCTTGTCTCATTTCTATCCTCTTTATTTCCTTCGCCCTCTTTTCTAGTCCATTTTTATTTTCTTGCTCATTTCTAGTCCACTTTTTTTTCTTGTCTCTTTCAGTCCAGTCTTTATTTTCCCCGTCTCATTTCTAGTCCAGTCTTTATTTTCTTGTTTTTTCTTTATCCGTCTTTTTTTTTGTCTTTTTTCTATCCATTTTATTTTCTTGTTCATTTCTAGCCGTCTTTATTTTCCGTCTTTTTTTTCTATCCTCTTTATTTTCTCGCTTATTTCTATTCCTTTTTATTTTCTCCTTATTTTATCCAGTCTTTATATTTTCGTCTTTTTTCTGGAGTTGATTTTTTCACTTGGCATTTTGTTTGAAATGAATTAATGAAGTGTTTCCTTTTTCCTCCTTCCTTCATTCCATTTTTCCTCAAGTCTCGATATGTTACTTAAATTTGTTTTATCAGTTTTTATTTTCTCGTCCCTTTCTCGATTTGATTTCTTCACTTTTTTTTTGAGGGTTTAAATTAAATATAGTTTTACATGAAGTACGGGGAAAAAAGGAAAAGGGTAATGCCCCTTTAAATTATTTTATTTCTTAAAAAAGGTTATGGTTTGACTAGCGGTCTTTAAAGGTATTGAGAAATGATTTACCCCCTTACTGGGCTTATTATTGCGCTGTTGCTTAGGTTTGTTTGTGAGAGAAACTTGCCATGACGAAAACTTATGATATAAATTTTTGGGCCCAAACTGGGTTGGATTACTACTACTACTACTACACTAAACTACTATACTACTACTACTACACTACTACTACTACTACTACTACTCCACTCTACTACTACTACCTACTCTACTACTACTACTACTCTACTACTACTACTACTATACTACCTACTACTACCTCTCTACTACTACTACTACTACACTCTACTAATACAAATACTACACCCTACTTTACTACTTCTGGTACTCTACTATTGTCTTTTAAACCACTGCTACTACTATTACTACTACCACTACTACCACTACTGCTACTACTACTATTACATTACTATACTCTACTACTATACTCACTGCTGCTACTACTACTCTACTACTACTACTCTACTACTACTACTATACTACTACTACTACACTCTACTACTACTACTACTACTACTACTACTACTACTCTATTACTATTACTACTAACTACTACTACTTTTACTACTACTACTACTACTATTATTACTACTACTAAAATACTAATAATTCTATTGTAAATTAACCAAGGCTACTACTATTATACACTATTCTCTACTACTACTACTATACTACTACTACTCCCCTACTACTACTTACTACTACTCTACTACTTTTTGCAACCCCTACACTTTACTACGGGGGGGTACTACTAATCTCGTTTTTACTGCTACCTCGACTCATATCCTACTACTACATACACTATACTACTACTACTACTACCCCACTCCACCACCACCAAAACTACACTACTACTACTATTTACTACTACTACTCCTACACTATATACACTACTAATACTACACTACTATACCCCCTCCCACCCCACCAATACCTCACTCTACTACTCACACTACTACTACTACTACTACTATACTACTACTACTACTACTCTACTATTACCTTACTACTACTACCACCACACCACCACCCCCACCCCCCCCAAACCACAACCTACCCCACCACCACCCCCCAAAAACCATAGATCTCCTAACATCCCGAAAATCTATCGCCTCCCACGTTCCTCGCCAATTACGGGGCCCATGTTCCTTGTTTTGACTCGCACCTGAAGCCTCCCGGGGAAAGGGAACGCCGCCCCCTCCCCCCCCTTTCCCTCTCCCTTTTCCCCCTGTCTTCCCTCCCTTCCTCCTCTCTCCCTCCTACTCCTTTCCCCCCCTCCCTTCATCCTCTCTCTTCCTAGCAGGGAAAGGGGGGACTAGGGGGGTGATGGGGGCGATAGGTTTTCCCGAATCCCTTCCCGCGCGTTGTCTCGTCTTGGAATTAGTACGGGGGTTACCCGGTGTTTTTTTTTTTTTTTTTTTCACTATTTTGTTATTATATTATTAGTAGTAGTGTTTTTTTTATTATTGTTGTTGTTTTGTTGTTGTTTTTTTTATTTTGTTTTTTTTATTATTGTTTTGTTATTATTGTTGTTGTTGTTGTTATTTTGGGTTTTTTTTATTTTGTTTTGTTGTTATTATTGTTGTTGTTTTTATTATTGTTGTTGTTGTTGTTTTTATTGTTGTTGTTTTTATTTACGTTTTTGTTCTTCTTTTATCGTCTTCAAAAAAATTTTTTTGTCTTTTTGGTTTGTTTTTGTCTCTCATATCCATCACTATTTCATCATCATTGTTTTGCTCATTTTTCCCTCTTCTTCTCTCCTTCTCCTTATTCTTTACGATACCTTACTATGACCGAGACCCAAAAAACTGAGAAAAAAGGAAAAAATTAAAAATAATTACTTCGCTTCTATAAAGGCTCAGCAGGAAAAGAAAAGTCGTAATGATAATAGCAAAAAAAAAATGCATTTAAAAAGGAATGGAGGAACCTTTACCTTCAAAATAAACATGAAAAGGGGGGTTTAGTAGCACAATAAAATTTCAATACCACAATACCCTTGGGCCATCCCCATTAACCCTCCTCACAACCCCTATCTTCTACAAACCCATATAGCCTTCACCCCCCAACACACACCCCCTCACCCCCCCCCCCCCCCCCGCTCCCCCTTATCCGAAGGGGGAGGCAAAACGGGGGTGGGGCCAGAAAGGGGATCCATCTATCCGGGTACATCATGAAGAGGAGGAAATGAAACCCTTAAAATTAAACTTCCCAAATTTTCCCCTTATTAGGAAAACCGGGAAAAGCGTACCCCCCCCCCCTCCCCCCCCCCCCCCCCCCTCAGACCCTCTCCCTTTTCCTCCTCGATCTCCCCTTCCTCTTCGTCCCTCCGTGCGTTTCTTAAAGGGTAGGAGGTTTTTCTGTGTTTTAGTGGATGTTGGGGTTGTGAGCGAAGGTTTGTGAGCCGCCTCCTAACGGGAGTCGGTAATGGAGTCCCCCGGGGAGATTTTCAAAAGGTACGGGGATAGGGGGGGGAGAGAGAGAGAGAGAGAGAGAGAGAGAGAGAGAGAGAAGAGAGAGAGAAGGAGAGAAGGGGGAAAAGAGAGAGAGAGAGAGAGAGAGATAATGATTGAAGGACAGGATGAGGGTGGGGAAAGGGGGATGAGGTGTACTTCTCTCTCTCTCCTTCTCTCTCTCTCTCTTCTCTCTCTCTTCTCTCTCTCTCTTCTCTCTTCTCTCTGAAAAAGAAACTATATTTTTTCTTCTCCATCACATCAGCATATTAATATTATTAAATTATTATAGTAGTAGTAGTATCATCATCATAAAAACGGTGGTGAAAATTTGGCTTGCATATGTGTTTTTTTTCTCTGTTTTGTTAGTATTTGGGATTTTAATTAACCTGTACTGTATATCTGTGTTTATATATATAAATTTTTTTTTTAGAAGTGGGGAAACGAAAAAAAAATAAGAGAAAAAAAACCGAGTTTTTGATAATGGGAAAAGGAATTGAAAACAGGTGAAAGACAAACAAAATAGAGAGAGAGAGAGAGAAAAGAGAGAGAGAGAGAGAAAGAGAAAATTAGAAAACAAGTGGGCACACAGACCCACAAAATCATACATAAAAAAAAACATGTTGAAAAGGGAAAAAAAAGAACGGGAAGGGGAACAAATACCCTTTATATAAGAGAAGGGAAGAAACAGACAGACTGTTTGATCCCCCTAGCCAGCAATGACAACTGATCCTAACGTGAGAAAACAAACATGCAAGTGTGTCTCATCATACCGCCTAAGGACTCCTGAAGGCGGGGTTCCTAGCGCCTGGGGGACAAACCCGGGCGTCACGTTGGGGGCTGACACAAGTTGAGCTCCAGACACCCAGAGGGCCCAGACCAGGCGGGGGATCCTGCAGGCGAGGGAAGGCCCGCCGCAATGGCCCTGGGGGTGCTGGAGGCTCTGAACCCCGAAAAAAAATTTCCCTAAACCAAAGCTCCGACTGTGCTCCTCACCACGCATTATTCCTAATTACATAGGGGGGCGTGAAGGCAACAATAAGGAAGTCCCATCACTGCCTTTCCTCTCATACACCACCTCCACCACTACTGCCACTGCCGCCACCTCCACCACTATGCCCCTGCGCCACGTCTCTTCTACTCCCCCTGCCGCCACCCCCCACCCAAATAAACTGAGCCGCCACCTCCACCACTACTGCCACGGGGCCGCCACTTTTGTTCTACTGCCACTTCTACCTCGAGACAGCCACGGTCTCCCGCGAAGGGTATCAAGGTTATGTTTTACTTATTTTCGTATCATATGTTATGTATTAAGTGACTCGCTCATCTTATTTTTATGTTTTATACAAGCCCTACCTTACCGGTTTGTGGTAGGAGTGCGGGGCCTGTGGGCGTATCGCTAGCAGACACTGTTTGGGGAAAGGGGGTGACTTACTGGCCACTCACTCACGGTATCATACCAATAAAATAATCTTTTCATACAACTGGCCTCCTCTCAAACAAACCTTTTTATCTATTATCCCCTTTTTTTTATTATTATTATTACAGCAAAAGTTTCCCCTTTAAAAATATATGTTTAGGGGACAATAACTGATGGGGTTTTTTTACTGGTATCAACGGGGGTACGGGGGCCCCCTCCAGACTGCGATGCGTCACCTACACGGGCGCCGCCGGGGAGGGGGTACAGGCTTGTGTGGCGCCCCATGCCCTCCGAAACCGATCCGATCCGTGGTTTTGGTGGTATAAAGCCTTTACCAAAGGCACCCGCGTTGGTTTGCTGCGACCCTTTTACTCTGCTGCTTGTGTTGACTGTGGTGTTACTGACTTTACGCCGATGTTGAGTTCTTTTGCCTTTATTTTTTCTCTTAAACCAAAATTTCCCGCCATGGGGCCCCAGGCCCGCCAAAATCTCTCTCACTTTCTGGCTGTTTCCCTTTTGAAAAGTATCCCTATCGGTAAACTAATTATGTCTTTATTTGTGGCCATGTTTTCACCCGTCTGGGGGATAAGGCAAGACGGGAGAACACGGAAAAACTCTGCGGGAACGCATTGCCGCTTTCACTAACCCCCCTGATATTTAACCTTATTATCATTTCCCTCCGCTAAGGTGGTAAGCATTATATGAGAGGGTGAACCCCTCCCTTACTACTACTTTCTACTACTACTATTACTACTACTACTATTACTATTTTCTACTACTACTAATACTACATTACTATACTACTACTATTACTACTACTAAATACTATTACTACTACTATCATTCTACTACTATTTCACTACTACTACTATACTACTACTACTACTACGATATTTCTACACTACTCCCACTACTATACTATTACTACTACTATTATACTTCTATATTACTACACTACTACTACTCTACTACACTACTACTACTACTACTACTCTCTACACTACTACTCTACTAGTACTTTTAACTCTACTACTACTACTACTACTATACTATTACTACTACTACTCTACTACTACTACTACACTATACTACACTTTCTACTACTCTACTACACTACTACTACTACTACTACTACTATACTACTATTACTACTACTACTACTATTACTACTACTACTACTACTACCTTTTTACTACTACACTACTACTACTACTACTATTACTACTACTATTACTATACTACTCTATTACTACTACTACTTACTCACTACTACTACTCTACACTACTACTCTACTACACACTACTACTACTACTACTACTACTACTACTACTACACTACTACTACTACTATTACTACACTACTACTACTACACTACTACTCTCTATTCCTATTCCCTTACTGCCACTATTATTTATCTTCCTCTTACTGTACTACTATTTTTCTTCCTCTTTTAAATCTACTACTACTACTACTACTACTACTATAAATACTTCTACTACTAACTATACTACTACTACTTTCTCTACTACTACACACTACTACTAACACTACTACCAACTATACTACCACCACCCCATCCCCTCTTCTCACCTACAAACCCCCCCACCCTTCCTGACCCCCTCCCCTCCCCTCCCCCCCCCCTCCCCTCACCCACCCTCCCCATGGCGGTGACCTGAACTGACAACCATTCTGGGTGACCCGCGTGCCTTACGACCCTTGCTCGCCCCCTTAGGGTAGCCCTTTCCAGTCTACACGTCTCCTTAAACCTGGGCCTTTTTTTCCATTTTCTTGACTCCTTACTTTTACTTCCCTTTTTTTCCCTTTACTTTTCTTCTTTTTTCCTTCCCCTTTTCTTCCCCTTTCCCCCCCCTTCCCTATCCTTTTTCCTTTTCCCCCCCCTTCCTTTTACCCTTTCCTTTTTACCCCCGTCCTCATCATAAAATTCTGAGGGGGGAGGGGGTGAGTTAAAAATTAGAGTAAAGTCCCAGAAACCCCTTGCAGTACCTCACTTTGCCCACCTCTGCCCTTCCCCCCCATACCTCGCCCACCCCGACCGAATCACCTCGGTTTTTCCTTATCAACTCGGGCCCCTTAAATTCTGGACTGGGCCCCCCGCCTGTCCCGCCGCGAGTCCCCGGGGTTTTTTCTTTAGTCTCCGTGCTGACGCCCAACTCTCACCCTTTTCCACAACAATAACAAAACCCTAGGGCCGGGCCCGCCCAAAAAAAGCTTGCCCTTTTGGATC
>JACEEZ010000857.1:47500-72500 GCA_016584305.1 Chionoecetes opilio | reverse complement strand
CAGCACCCTGTTATGTCTCTGACTGACCTTGGCAGGCGTTAAACAGTCTGGGTGCTGTATTACAGAAACTCTCTGCCTGGATAGTTTTCAGTCTTTGGGATGTGCTGCCAATTGATTTTCTTTGGCAAACCCGCCCCAACCTTGGGAGTTCCCTGCTCTTGATGACTTCCTCTCCTCTAGGTGTTGGGTTTGGCACCTTGCCCTCAAGAATTTTCCAGGTGTATATTATTATGTATCTCTCTCGTCGTCTCTGTAGAGAGTACAATTTTAAGTGTTGGAGTCGTTCCAGTAGTCAAGGAAACTCCAATGTTAAGCTTGCGTGTGAATACTCTTTGCAGCTGTTCCAACTGTTGTATCCCCTTTCACTCTGTGAGGAGACCATCGCTGACAAGAGTATTCCAGTCTGGGAGACAACGAGGAGTTTTCCACAGTGGTAGGAGGTGATTTGGGTTTCGGGTGATGAAAGTTCGGAGGATGTAGCCAGATGTTTGTCGAGCCAGTCTTTGCTATCTGGTTGATATGGCTGCTGAATGTGCAGTCCTTACTCATGACTACACCGAGGTCCCGGAGGGACTCTTTTTCATCAATCCTCTCATCACCTACATTATATCCAAATTCCTTCAGGTTGTTATTAGGACCATATCTAATGAGCTCAAATTTTTGTTTATTAAATTTCATGTTTTTGTCAGGCCATTTATATATTTTGTCCAGGTCTTTCTGTAACTGTTCTGAGTCCTCTTCAGTGGCAATGGCCCGGCTTATCCTGGCATCATCCGCAAAAGATGTAACTCTTGATGCTTCTATCTGTTGGTCAATATCTCCAATCATCACCAGGAATAGGAGTGGCCCCAGTACTGAGCCTTGCGGAACCCCACTTTTCACTTCTGCGCCATTTGAGTGGACACCGTCAACTACTACTTTTTGTTGCCGGCCGATTAAAAAGTGTTAGAGCCAAGTCCCCAGCTTTCCGCCAATGCCCATACTTTTTAATTTGTGAAGGAGTAGACCGTGGTCCACCTTGTCGAATGCCTTGGCAAAGTCAAGGTAGACCACGTCAACATTTCGGCCGTCTTTCACTTCATCTAGGACGTTTGCATAGTGGTCGAGGAGTTGTGACAGGCAGGATCTTCCTCTACGAAATCCATGTTGTCCCGGGTTAAATTGTGTTGTGGACTCTAGGCGGTCAACAATTTTCTTCCGGACAACCCTCTCGAAGATCTTTTATGATATGGGAGGTGAGAACCACAGGTCTGTAATTGGGTGGCAGCCCTCTTGAACCCCCTTTAAATATTGGGGTGACCCGTCCCTCTTTAAACTGGTTTGGTATCTCACCACTGTCCAGAGATCTTCTCCACATCATATAGATTGGGGTTGCTAGATAGTCTTTGCATTTTTTCAAAAGGATGGCAGCAATATTGTCGGGGGCCCCCAGCTGAGTTTAAAGATATGTTGTTTATTTCTTCCACTATATTTTGGTGTGTGGAAAAGTATGTCCGACAGTGTTTTCCATTTTCCCCCTATCAGTGTTTATATCAAAGAATGTCTGAGGGGAAGATATCTTCATTTCTTGTAGGGGGTCACTGTATACACTTTGGTACTGCCCTTAAGTATGCTGGCCATGGATAAGGGATCTTCAACGAGCTTATTATTTTTATCCATCAGAGGTCCGATATTTTTTCTGCATTCTAGCTTTTTCTTTGCAAAGCGATAGAAAAACTTGGGATTTTGCTTTATCGCGGCCACCGCCATCAATTCCTCAAATTCTCTTTCTTTCTGATGGGAGAGTTTTAGTTTCATTTCTATTTCGTCTATTTGTTTTTCAGTGTTTTGTCTAACATTTGGGCTGATGTTGGGATTCACCAGCTTCTTGGTAAGTTTTGATCTATTTCTCATCAACACTTTACGGTCACGAGGAATATTATTTTTGCGCAGAAAGTCATTCTTTAATGGGATATGCTTGTTTGCACACTGTTTCACAAGTCCTAAGGAAAGCTTCTAACATTTCAGACACTGATTCACATTTATCTAAGTTATCCCAATTGACTTCAGAAAGTTCTGCATTTATTGCATCCCAGTTTGCCTTTTTACTATGAAAGTTTAAATGTCGCAGGCCTTCAACCTTATTGTTTTCTTTCACTACCTATGTTTGTGGGTTACTTTTCTCCGGGCATCGAGGAAACTTCCACTAGGTCGTGATCTGATACAATAGTTTTGATCACCTGGAGACTGTGGATTCTTTCTGTATGTTCACAAACACTAGATCCAGGATGTTGTTTTTCCTTGTCGGTTCCTCCACTATCTGTTCCAGAAAGTTATTTTCAGCAAAACTTAAAAGGCGGTTAGCTTGTTCCCGCTCACTAGTTGTTCCTCCACTGATTTTCCTGGAAGGCCATTCAATAATTGGGAAGTTGAAGTCACCTATTAAAATCAACTCAGTTTTTCTGGTATTGACTGCAGATTCTTCTAATTTTACCGAAAGCTCGTTCATCATATTCATAAAAAAATTTGGAGTCAGAATTTGGTGGGCGATACATCACTACAACTACAAGTCTCCTGGACTTAAGTTCTATTTTCAGCATACCATTTACACTGTCTGAGTATGAGAACACTGAGCCCACGTCTCGTGCTAAGTCATCTCGCACGTATAATGCTACACCACCATGAGATCGGTCTTTTCCCATCTGCTCTAGGTATAGGGTTTTAGTTGCTGATTTTCACCTCCTCGTCTAATATTTCAGCAGTTAGGTGGGTCTCTGTGAAACCCAATCAGCAAATAATTTTTCTCCCTTGCCATTTCTGCAATATATGGGATTTTGGCTTGATTGCTCATGGGGAACAGACCCTGTATATTACACATTAGAAAATTATCTAACAGTTCACCTGTGGTGGTGGTACCCATTGTTGTGGGTGAAGCTGAAAATGGTTGGGGTTGTGGCCTCATTTTGTTCCCTGTCTGATGATGCATTTGAGCCACTGGGACTGGATACAACATCGGCTGTTGTATAGGAGGCGGGTGATTTTGGGGTGCCCTTAGTTGTTGATGGTGCTGTTGAGCTAGTTGTTGCAGCAGTTGGTTCATTTGGGCTTGGAGAGACTGAATTTGTTGTTGTGTTTCTCCAAAAAAAAAATTGCATCCATCTTTCTGATGGTGATCATCCTCCCTTCTCTGTCGATATTGATCGACTCTTTCACTGTTTTTCTTAACATTAAATGACCTACTCCGTGGGCCGGATTCCTGTTCTCTGATTTTCTTTGTGCCTTGTAGATGCGTGTATCGACACTTTGCACGGCTACAGGTACCGTCTCTCATTGAGTTGTAACAGAGTTTGGGGTGGAAGTGGTCACACTGTCTGCCTAGGATACAGCCTCTGTCTTTATCCAGGCCATATCTTAGGAGTTTGGGCCAGGGTTTGGGGTGGTTATAGTTACATCCACTGCCACTGATATGGTACTTACAGCTGTTTTTCTGATAGTAGCGACATATCTTCTTAGACGAATTTTTAGCAGGATTGTCACGGGCCTTTGTATCAGAATGATCGTCTAGAGAGGTATTTGTACTTTGGGGGCTTTGTACATCCGGTATTTGACAAATCTGAGGGGAGTTTGCTTGCTGTGTGTCACCAGGAGGAACTTGCTGTGCCTGATGCAGTAGCGAGAGATCAGCGTCCTCTGGTGAGGCCCCCAGTGGTGATGGCTCAGTATTGCACCCTGGGGGGTAGTGTTGGTGGCGGTGTCAGTGCCATTTCCCTCAACACCCACGCACTGCCCGTGGGTGTCACCAATATTTATATGTGCTTTTGCTGCATTGATAACCGTCCTCTCCTCTGCTTTAAGTTTTTCTGTCTCTGCCGTAAGGTCAGAGTAGTTAGGAAAGTGGTTCTCAGTGCACCCCTGGCACGTGTATCTCCTAGAGGACTTTATCAGGGTTATTAGTAGGTACGTAATGATTTCACTGCACTCATAGTGTGTCCACATTTGACAGTCATTACATTTAATACCAGTGACACAGTGAACCTGACATATCCTACATGGGTATAGGTCATCCTGGGCAGCCTCTGTTGTGTCTTTGTTTACATCGGAGGCAGCCATTTTGTGGAAGCACCCTGGGTCACTTAAATTTTGCCTTATTTCTGCTTTGTCCCGTAATAAAAGGTCTCTCCAACTAGCACAATTGATTCTTGAGTATAACTATGGATAACGTCACTATGTTGTGTCCCAATGCACTTGAATATCGAAAATATTAAGGAAAACTGAAGAGGCACCGAGCACCGAGTTAGGTGCGTAACTATCGTAGGGTGACATGAATTATAAACAAAGTAGTTACAATACTCTGACAATTAAAGGTTAGTTTTTCTGCACTTCATTGTTGCAAGGCATTGGAGGATTCTTTGATTGATTTGATGAATTTTTTTATGTGTCTATATTTTCGTAGGCCAACATAGCTTCGTAGGCCCCGGCAGCGTGCTGTGTCTGCCTAATCGGTCATCCGGCCCTGTACAGTGTGTGTGTGTGTGTGGGTGTGTGTGTGTGTGTGGGTGTGTGTGTGTGTGTGTGTGTGTGTATTCATCTAGTTGTATTCATCTAGTTGTATTTTACAGGGCCAGAGCAATGCTCGTGTGGCCCCGTCCCCATATCAACATTTTTATCATTCATCCTTAGTGCTTAGTGTTGGCCGAAGCCACCACCCCGGAGAGCAGGTCACAAACCCCGGCTAACACCCGGTACCCATTCACTGCTGGGTGGACAGGGGCTCGGGTTTTAAGGAAATAACCCATCTGTTTCCGCTCCGCCCGGGGATCGAACCCGGGACTTCTCGGTTGTGGACCGAGCGTGCTAACCACTCACGTGTGTGTATGTGTATGTGTGTGTGTGTGTTCTGATCTGTCACAAAAGTATAGTTCAATCAGTAACATTAATAATTGTAAGGAAGCACAACCATACTATATAGTATACCTAATGAATAAATAAATATATAGATACTGTGTACATATGTACACATTTATGTGTACATATGTACACTTATGTGTACATAAATGAGGAATCCATAATAGTGGATTAGTAGTAATGATAACTCTGAAGTAAGGGAGAACAATCCTACTAGTATACTTAATGTCAATATGTATATCTATAATAATATAAGCGAAAGTGTGTGTGTCTGTCTGTGTGTGTGTGTGTGTGTGTGTGTGTGTGTGTGTGGTATAGGTTCCGCCCCCCGTGGCGCAAACACCTCATATGGCACATTTTGGGAATCAGGTTGACCAGGGGAAGGTCATAAGCCCACTTATGAGATGATCCGATCCCTTTTTTTTTTTTTTTTTTTTTAGCAGCCTATTAGCGAGAATTGTGAAAACAAAAGTGGGTTGCGAGAATTGAGGAAGCCTTGATGTAGGGTGATGGGTAATGGGTGAGTGAATGGGTGGGGTGATGGGTAATGGGTGTGGGGTGATGGGTGAGTGAATGGGTGGATGGGTGATAGGTTTAGGGAATAGGTGGGGGGTGATAGGTAATGGGTGAGTGAATGGGTGTGTGGTGATGGGTAATGGGTGAGTGAATGGTTGGGGAGGTGATGGGTAATGGGTGAGTGAATGGGTGGGGGTGATGGGTAATGGGTGAGTGAATGGGTGTGTGGTGATGGGTATGGGTGAGTGAATGGGTGGGGGGTGATGGGAAATGGTGAGTGAATGGGTGGGGGGTGATGGGTAATGGGTGAGTGAATGGGTGGGGGGTGATGGGTAATGGGTGAGTGAATGGGTGGGGGGTGATGGGTAATGGGTGAGTGAATGGGTGGGGGGAATACATACATTTCTACATCCATGATTTCAGGAAAGTTAGAAGGGGCTATCTGGAGAGTCCATGTTTGGTGGGCCGAAGGCCCACCAAACACAGGTGGTGGGCCGAAGGCCCACCAATAGCCCTCCGCAGGAGCTAGCCAAAAAGTCCGCCCGGAGGGCGGCTTTGCGGCTAGTAGATACATAAATGAGGAGTCTGTAACAGATTTAGGAACATGAAACCAAGCAATAAGCTGTTGTTTGCTATTTTTATGTTAGAATACAATTTGAAACGCGTTATAATTTGCTCGGTCAGGTAAAGAGTTGACGTGAGAGAGTGAATAAAAATATAGTTTTGAAGCTTTAAAAAAGAAGAGAAGTTATATATTAATCTTGCATGAATAAGCAGACAGCAACAACGAGAAGAAACACAAGATTGCAATAACAGAAAGCATCAGTCAATGATCCCATGTCCAGCCTGTTGTCAAATAGAGGTTATTATCGTAACCTTTTATAGTGTACATCACCTATGAACACAGAATGCAAAGCCCTAATATATGCATGTAGAGGAAAGTTTTCAATAACGTATACCGCGTGGACATTACTTGATTGATTAGAAGGGGAGGGAGAGAAGAGGGGGGAGGGGGGGCGTGGACGGAAATTAGGTGAGACTTTGTATTAGTAGCTGCGTGTTTAAAGGCCATGTGTCTGGGTGGCCAATGAGGGGGCCATAATGGCGGTAATATTTGTTTTGGAGGCTATATAAATGTATTTCTCGTTCTGTTTGGTGTTTTATATTCAGTGATATTTCTTTATAAAGTAATTTTTGACAACTTATAAGGTTGGCGATTGTTATGTGCATGTGTGATGGACCATAAATGTGTGTGTAAAATAATGATGTTTTGCGATATACTTTATGCTCTGTTGTGCTCATATTTGTGCTGAATTTTTGGTCAATATCTCTATCTATCTATCTATCGATCTAGCTGTCTATCTAAGGCCATGCCACGTATAGTTGTATAGTGTGTAATTATTGTGATCAGAAAAAATTGGTCTTAAAAGTTGTTGTATCCAGATTCCAGACCCATCGACGCCATGACATGGTGGAAGGTTCAGTTTATGTAGTGCCATATGGCTACTCAATGTTCAGGCAGCATTCCTCACTAAGATATTATTATGATAGCATTGCTCTGATTAAGAGTGTCCTTTCGTGGTAGATTTATTTAACTGAGATCGTGTGTGTGTGTGTGTGTGTGTGTGTGTGTGTGTGTGTGTGTGTGTGTGTGTGTGTGTGTGTGTGTGTGTGTGCGTGTGCGCGCGCGCGCGCGTCTGTGTGTGTGTGTAATCCATGAGACGCCCCATGTCCACCTTGGTGGACTCCATCAACGCCTAGTGGCGCTGGTTGTGGTCCTCCGTGCAGGACAGGTGGTGGTGTTGAGGGAGATTGTGTGAGGTGTGTGGTAATATGTGAAAATAGATGCAGTTTTAGAGAGGGGGGAGAGGGAAGGGGAGAGAGAGAGAGATTTTTTTGAGATTGTGTGAGGCGTATGGTAACACGTGGAAATAGAATCAGTTAAGAGAGACAGAGGGAAGGAGGGGAGAGAGAGAGAGAGAGAGAGAGAGAGAGAGAGAGAGAGAGAGAGAGAGAGAGAGAGAGAGAGAGAGAGAGAGAGAGAGAGAGAGAGAGAGAGAGAGAGAGAGAGAGAGAGAGAGAGAGAGGAGAGAGAGAGAGAGGAGAGAGAGAGAGAGAGAGAGAGAGAGAGAGAGAGAGAGAGAAAAAAAAAATGTGTGCGTAAGATATAAATGTCTGCGCCATTATATATACACCAAGAAAATGCGGCAGTCTACTCTTAAGGAGAAAGATTTACCTATGAGTAAAGAAAATATTGTTGATAACTATTCAACGAGAGGGAGAATACTGCGACTACATAAGAATAAAATACGAGACTACCTAAGGACGCGGGAGAGGAATGAAAGCATTGACTCTTTTCTTCAGGCTACCATTGTAGAGGTTCACTTAATCCTAACACTTGAATGGACCGTGCAATCCTTGACGTGCTCTGAATAGCTGCTCGTGCATTATCACCTTATAATTCATGACTTATTATTTTCGGGTTCTGCTAATTCCCGCACCGCATTGATCTTATGCAGGAGGTAATAAGGTGTCCCCCCCCCCTTGAGGCTCTGGTGTGTGTGTGTGTGTGTGTGTGTGCAGGCGGGCCAGGAGTAGTGGAGGTCAGCCTGGATCTAGGAGGCCACGGCGAGACCCGCCAATCAGATCTTGACTACTTAATCCATCCTTAGATCCAAGCTGGCAGTGGCAGGTTCCACTTCTCTCAAAAAAACATCTTTAATACGGCAAGGGTCCCTGCTACGCCAGTCCTTGTGTCAGGCATATCAGACAATAACGATGTTCTCTGTTAGCAAGAAGATGAACATCGTCTCGTCAGTGAAGGCTGCAGCGCACGTCGCCGCGGTTCGCCAAACGGCCGTTCTGAATCAGCGTCGGCAGGCAGTTCTGTGGCGGGAAGGTCTGCGGGGCCCCCACCTGCCCCTGCTGCCTCACCACAACACTCTCGGGGACACAATGATGAACACCGCCTCACCGGTGAAGGCTGCAGCGCACGTCGCCGCGGTTCGCAACGGCGCCCGAATCAGCGTCGGCAGGCAGTTCTGTGGCGGGAAGGGCGCAGAGCCCCCACCCGCCCGCTGCCTCACCACAACACTCCGCCCACAAAAAAGGAACAAGGGGTTTTAGGAAACACGGATCTGCCTAACCCAGAGGGAAGACAAGGATCGCGGCCCTTTTTGGAAAAACGCAGGGAGTGCAGACAGGGCGGTGGGAGGTCCGCACGTAGACGGGCGTGCAGACACACGGCAGGGGGATTGTGCGCAACGAAGAGACGAAAAAAAGCAGCTTGGTCCCTTGCATGTCGACTGCGCAGTTCAGACGGAATTTTAATCAGACGTGAACGCAGAGGTCCAGACAGACCGTTGCTGCTTGAGGATGTTAACGAGGCGACTAGACGGGAGCCGAGGAGGAGGCAACGCGCCCCTCCCCACACCGGGACCCCTTTTAGCTCCCTCGAGGGCCGGAGCCGAGACCAAAACAGGCAGAAAAATGAGCTTGAACACCCACTGCCTTTCCCCCCTTCCCAAGCCAGATCAAAGAGTCACCTTGTCCCCCCCCACCCCACCATCCCCCCCACCCAACAACCCCCCGCCCCCCTGCCGCAGAAATAGCAAGGCCCCCTTCCTAGTCAAGAGGTCCTTACTAAAAAACAGAAGGCACCCTTCGTAGTCAAGAGGCCCTTTTAACTAACAACCGGGCCCCAAAAGGGAAAAAGCAACCCTTGTAGTAAAAGAGGTCCTTTACTAAAAAACCCAGAAAGGGACCTTCGTATCAAGGGCCCTTTATAAAAACCCAGCAAGGAAACTCTAGTAAAGAGGTCTTTACTAACAACCAGAAGGCCCCTTTCTAGTCAAGAGGTCCTTTTACTAAAAAAAACCAGAAGGCACCTTCCTAGCAAGAGCCCTTTTTACTAACAACCGCAAGGCCCCTTTTCCTAGTAAAAGAGGCCTTTACTCCCGAAGCCCCCGCGGGCCATTCCACCCCCAAAATGTCGGCCTTTTGTTCCGTCTCCCCGCCCGGGGAAAAGGGAAAGTCGCACCCCTTCTTTTACGATAGCCCTCCTAAAGATTTTTAGCGCAAGGGGTTTTTTAGGTCTCCCTTTGTTTGGACTTGAACACTGTCCGCCGGTTAGTGTGGCACGCCCTGGGGAGGGCCGTAGGGCAAGGTGGATCTCGTGGAGATGGGGCCGAAGTGGCAGGAAGCAGCCAAGGACAAGTGTTGGACGGGCTCACGTGTGGGATGCTACAGGGGGCGGGCGGCGCCCCGCGGGGGCCCGTCCCCTGGGACCCCCCTACAATATACAGGGAGTATTGCGGTTCCATGACGGGAGAAAGTCTCCAAAGGCAGGTCCCCCAGCAACTGTTTTTGAGGTTTTGTGGACTCAGCGCAAGGGGGGGAGCTGCACCCCAAGGGTGTGGTCCACCGGCCCTCAAGGCTGAAAAACGTCACGATCACGCGATCAACAACACGCCATGGAGATTCATCGACGTGGGCCTCGCCCCCCTGCCGGCCATCACGGGCCTTCCAGGTGAGGTTTCCCCCCTGCGTGACTGGGGTGTCCTCAGGTGCTGCGGGGGCCGGCCCCGTCACATTCTTGCGATAATACTCGGGTCGCCTGATTCAGCGGTGGAGCAGCACCACCTGCAGGGACCCCAGGGGTGCCTGTGCTGCGTGCTCACCACCCACAGCGGCCGGGAGCCGGTGGGGGCCCAACCCCACCCGGTGATCGAACACGCGTAGGCGCGCCCCACGCAGAGTGAGCGTCGCCCCCCGCCCAACCCCTGTCCCTTTATTATAAAAAAAAAGCATCACAACAGCCCATTTTTTACATACTTGCATGTTTTACTAATTTCTAAACTGTCTTAATGGTGTCAATAGACTATTATTATGTTTATTATTTTTATTATTACTATAGTGGGGCCCTAGGATGACACAGGGCCCTCCGCGATGACTGCGACCTATAGATACTTCATATAAAGATACACGTAAGTTGCTGTTTTGTATTTTAAAAAATTTCCCAAAAAAAAACCTTAGAAAAAGCAATTTCCCCCAAAATATTTTTCCTTTTAATTTCCAAAACATTTTTCCCAAAATGAAGGTGGGGATAGTTTCCCCTTTAAACTTTCCTCCCCTTTGGTACTAATTAAAGGGAAGGACAACTCCCCACCCCAAAATTAAACCATTGCATTCCTTCCCCCTCCTTTTCTTCTCCCTTTCTCCCTTTTTCCCCCCCTCCCCCTTCCTCTTCCCTCCTTTCCCTTTTTCTCTCTCTCTCTCCCCTCTCTCCTCTTCTCTCTCTCTTTTTCTCTCTCTCTCTCTCTCTCTTCTTCTCTCTCTTTTCTCTTCTCTTCTCTTCCTCTCTCTCTCTCTCCTCCTCTCTCTCTCCTCTCGCTCTTCGCTCCTCTCTCTCCTCTCTCCCCTCTCTCTCTCTCTCTCTCTCTCTCCTTTGCCCCACCTGGGCCCCTCCGTTGGTCTGGTGCCTTCGTCCTCCCCCGTTGAGAGCTCTATGCGAGTGGGCCCCCCGTCCCTCCTCGCCGTCGAGCCCTCCTATCACTTCGGTGTAGCTCCCCTTCATCAATTTTTCCACTTCTAAGATTGCAGTCCCCAATCTCTCCTCACAGTGGTCACCTCCTCCCCCTTTTTGCCCCCGCCCTTCCCCTGATCGCATGCCCCCCTTCTCCCCCACTCCCCCTTTCTATTTTAATTTTTCCCCCTTTTAACTTTTCATTTTCCCCTCCGGGGTTATACCCCCCCCCATATCTGTTCTTTGTCCCCACTACCTCTCCCCAAGTCTACCATTCCCCCATTGCCCTACGTCCACTTTTTTAAAAACCCCTTCCACTATTCCCTGCACCCACGTCTAACCGACGGTTCAAAATCCCACTCGGGTTTTGGGCTTTCTTCCTCTTCCCCTCCTTAAATATCAATACCAACTCCCTAATGAATCCAGTGTTCTTACAATGGAATTGGACGCCATCCTTCTCCCCTTTGAAACGCATACTTTTCTACATCCTGTTCCTTTCACATCTCACGTTTCACGAAATTTCCCTTTCTCTTATAAATCCTTCACTCACTTCACCCTTTTTTTGGGGATCCAAGACTGGAAAATTCCGACATCCATAACACCAAAAAAAAAAAATGTTTTTTGTGGGTACCGGTCACGGGGTATTGGGGAAAAACGAAGCGTTGATTCTTTGGCGCGCTCGGTACTATGCCCCAATCCCCCCCGTTTTCAAACTTCCCAGCCTGACTACTACTTCCTTTAAATTTTTCCTATTCGACCGCTGGCAACCCTCCTGGCCCACTTTCTCTGCCAAAAAAACTTCGCTGATCAAACCCTCATTCTCCATGGTAAACCCTTAAAACTCTAAAGACGTTGGGGGGGACTGTCCACACGTTACGAAAGGCTTTCCCAACCTCACACACTCCTATTCATGTCAGGGGTCCTCCCCCAAACCCCCGGACACCCTGTAAGTTCTTAAAATGCCCCAAAATGTCCAATATCCGCCCCCCTCTTACTCCTCCCGTCCAGTCCTTCCCTATTGTCTCCTTTCCGACTCCCGGGTTTGCGGACATTTCCCGGAATCCCCCCCCTCTCCCTGGAAAAATTTTTTCCTCCTTCCCCAACAAAAACCCCCATCCTACATCTGATCAACCACTGCTTAACATTCCGTTCTTTCCCCTTCCCCCACGTTTCATATTATTTTTTTAACCCTGACCCCTTTATAGGTTGCCATAGGCCAATTGACCTTGATGTCTGGACATCACCTTTTTTTGGCATTAAATCAACAATCCATGGTGAACAAAAATATTGTTTCCGTGAGAGCCTGAGGACTGCGCTTATGCAGTATTTACCCATCTGTTTCTACCCCCGATTTTACCCAGCAAAGTTTCCTCTTTTTCCCTACAATGCAGCGGCAGTACAGGCACGCGATATGGCCTAAAAATTTATAAATTGAAAAAAAAACCAAATGCAAAGATTTTATAAAGAGACCAAAAAAAAAGAAAAAAAAAAAAAGTTTCTTAAAAGTTTAGGCCCGGTTCATAGATTGACGTTTCGCCGTGCGCCCGCCCGGACAAGGGCGTCGTGAAATTTAAATAACAGTGTGTCGGGGCGCGTTACAGTATCGACGAGGTCGGGGCAGGCGGGAAAGTCCGAGACGGCCGCCCCTGGTCGCCAAGACGCCTTTTTAAAAAAAAAACACGGCGTTTTTTCCCCGACGGCGTGAAAAGTAACAGTACTCTATGGACCCCATTCACAGTATCGACGTTTCCCCCGTTTTTGACCGAGGCCACGAGGAGAAGGCCCGTTTGGGGGGGGGGAATACGCCAGCGTAGTGCGCACAGCAGGGTTCACAGGGTGGAGTTAACTTCTCCCTTAAACGGCTGTGGAGGTCTCACGTTTTTAAATGATCATATTTTTTTTCCTGATTTTTACCGATGACTTAAGCCATTTCCCAAACACTACTACCCTATTTTGGGAAACCAGTTTTCCCCATTTTTTTTTAAAATTTCGCTTTTTCCAGTTTGAATCCATTCTTCTTCTATACCCCGATTTTTAGTTTAAGAACTTTTTCCCAATCTCCTTTATTTATCCCTTTAACGACAAAAAACCCTTAGACAACCCTTATTCCGCCTCGTGAGTCGGGTGCAAATTAATAGCTTCAATTTCCTCTCAAACTTTAGTTAGCATTACTTTTACATTTTGGTATCCTTTCTGCCCCTGATTTTAACAAGTTATATGATTATATCCATCCTGTAATACTATAAACAATAATTTAAGCTAAAGTGCTTAATTTAAAAAAAAGATTACAACAGTAACGGTTTTTTACCCGCGTTTTTATTTGGAGTGTAGTGGGTTTTCTTAAGCCGTAACCATTTCCCAATCATCCTCATTCTTGGAAAAAAAAAAACACGAATTTTGGTCCTTTTCGATAATTCCCTTAAAACTTGAAAGGCATGTTCCTCAATAAATAAGTCAACATTTCGTCCAATGGAGACACGACGTGATTTATTTATTTATTTAATGCAAAAAAAGGGGAAGTGCCCCGACATAGAGGATATGGCACTATGGTAAAGCATAAAAAGGGGAGGGGTAAAGAAAAATAGCGAAACGGTAGGGAGACACGACGGACCCCTCACTCCCCGCCGAATTTGCCGATGAAATGAAGCATACTGTGTTCGTCTCACCTTCCCCCCCCCCCCATAACAGGCCTTCCCCTCTGGGCCCGGTTTGACTCCCCCGGGGCGGCTCTCCCGCATTCAGTATTTATAATTGTGTGTAAATGAATGAAGGTTAGGGAGTGCTTTCGTTTCTGCTCACAGAGCTTGGCTCCCCACATTGATGTGTGTATATAAACAGTAGAGAGAGAGAGAAGAGAGAGAGAGAGAAGGGGGGAGAAAGAGGAGAGAAGGAGGAGAGAGGGAGAGAGAGGAGGAGAGAAAAGAGGGGAAGAGAGAGTTTTAAAATTTCGGGTTATTTTTACAAAAACCATTCAGATTTTCTTTTAAGCATATATGTAAGTAAAAACTAAAAAATTGTATTTTAAAGTGCCAATGATACTGTATTATTTAATAATAATAATATATAATCTGATGAAAAAGGTTTTTTTGATAATAATTAGTTTTTAAATAACAAAACAAAAAAAAAAATAATAATTGTTATAATGTAGCAATAACAATAATAATGAAAAAATGATAAAGATAAAAAATAATAAATAATGATAATGATAAAAAAATAAGGTTTTGAAATACTGCGAAAGTCCTGAAGTACAGGACTATTTTAATAGCCACTTTGTTTTTTTTCTTTTTATCCTCTTCCTGTTCTTCTCTTCTTCCTGCAATTTACACACACACACACACACACACCACACACACACACCCCCAAAAAACACAACACACACACACAACACACACAACACCCCACACACACATATGGGTTTTTAAATATTATTTTTTGATTCACTGGGTATGTAAAATGCGGCTGGGGAGAGAGAAAGAGAGGAGAGGGAGAGGAGGGGAAGAGAGGAGAAGAGGAGGAGAGAGAAGAGAGAGGAGAGGGAGAGAGAGAGAGGGAGGAGAGAGGGAGAGAAGAGGGAGAGAAGGAGGGGAGGGGAAAAGGAGGGAGAGGAAGAGGGAGAGGAGAGGGAGAGAGGAAGAGAGAGCCCCCATCAGCGCCCAAATCTATTTTTTTTGGTTAGGACTTTGCGGGTATCGGGTTGTATTCTCGCCGATGTCTATATAGGAAAACAATCGGGGACAGGTTTGCGTGGGTAAAAACAGAAAATGAAATTGTAGCAAAATTTATTTGATATTTTTTTTCCCCTATATCTTAATAGTATATTAATGATACATTTACTCACTCTTGATCCTTAAATTTCAATAATTTGTGGCTAAAACTCTTGATAGCCTATAGAAATATCCGCATCCGCAAATATTGATAATAAATATCCGCATCACATCCGCATCTTCAAATAGCGAAACATCGATATCCGGTCCACCTCTAATAATAACATAATGTATTAATAGATACAGCAAGTGTAACTAATATCAGAGTAACTAATATATTATATTAGTTACTCTGTCCATAATGAGAGAATGGGGACGCGCCGTGGTCGTGTCCTGTGACTCACGGCGAAAAGTCCTGCATACCACGGCGCGCTCTCCACGGACACGACGTCTTGTCCGGCGAAAAGTCCTGCATACCACGGCGCGCTCTCCACGGACACGACGTCTTGTCCGGCGAAAAGTCCTGCATACCACGGCGCGCTCTCCACGGACACGACGTCTTGTCCGGCGAAAAGTCCTGCATACCACGGCGCACTCTCCACGGACACGACGTCTTGTCCGGCGAAAAGTCCTGCATACCACGGCGCGCTCTCCACGGACACGACGTCTTGTCCGGCGAAAAGTCCTGCATACCACGGCGCGCTCTCCACGGACACGACGTCTTGTTCGGCGAAAAGTCCTGCATACCACGGCGCGCTCTCCACGGACACGACGTCTTGTCCGGCGAAAAGTCGATATGTGTGAACCGGGCCTTAGAGGTCTTAAAAGTGGTCAAGAGTTATCATGGTGTGTGGTGTGTGTGTGTGTGTGTGTGTGTGTGTGTGTGTGTGTGTGTGTGTGTGTTTGAGTGGCTTTTACTGGCAATAGTCAAGACTCAAAAACAATTGAAAAAACATCGACACAGCATAATACATTTCAACAAACCATAAATAACTTCATCTTATTTCCTGCCTCAACGCTTTTAGCAGCACCGTCACCACCATGGGTGTAGGACTGTAGGTCCAACTCGGCCCATTCCCAACTCGCCCCATTTACGATATCCAACTCGGCTCACCTGGTGAACCAACTCGGACCATTTTCGAATACCAGCTAGGCCCGCCAACTCGGACCATTTTAGATGCATGCTTCGATCTCTCATTCAACTCACCAAACAACTTTTGAACTTCTTGATTGAACAATCAACAAAAATACAAATGTCAAGTTTCGATACTTCGATCTCGCATTCAATGCTTGTCCTCAAGTTATTGAAAAAAAAAACGGGTTACGGGTTGGGAAAGTGTAAAGTGCCCCAGTTAAGAGTGTCCAACAAAATTAAAAACCTTTTTCCCCCTGTCATAAGTTCTCCGGCAATACGTGATCATCTAAAATCCTCTGAAATTTCCCTTCTTTTTCTTCTTTCCCTAGGTGGGGAGTTTAAACCAGGGTTTTTTCAGCCCCCTTTTAAACCCTTTTTTTCCCGGGGCTGGCCCCCTGAAGGTTTGGTAGGATTGGGGCCCCTAACCCCTCTGCTCTTTTTTTCCCCAAACCCTTTTTCAAAAATATTTTTAACCCCCTTCAATGTTTTCTTCTTTTTGGTGTCCCTTTACCCTACTCAAACCTAAAAAAAATTTCCCCATTTCCCATCTTTTTTCCCCCCCCTGCCACTCAAACCCCACTGATCCACGCCTACCTCCCGTGCCACTATTGCAAATAAGCCGCTCTCTTTCCCCATCATCCCTTGGGCAACATTAATACCAGGTGATCAAACAGTTTCATCTAGTCAAACCCATACCCCCTTTGACATATTTTTGTTTCCTTCGTTTGCCCATCTATATGTTCTACTATTGACCTCCAGAGATTTTTTTCCCTTGCTTTAAAAAATCCCCCCCCCAAGTTTCCCATCATAAAAACCTCACATTTTGGGTGTGGTTTTCCCCCTTTGTCCCAAATTTTCAGAGAACTTTTTACCCCCCAAACCCCTCTGTTTTCCCATTTTCCCCTTCCCTGCCTCTGAATTTTGGGTCTTTCACCTTTCGCTTTAACCCCCCCTCCTAAAACTGGTGACCCTATTTTGGGGAAACCCTGTAACCCCACTTCCCTCCCCCCCGCCCTGCTTGATCTACCCCCATTTACAAACTTTGTCCTACCCAAACCATAAATTTTTCGGCCCACCTTTTTTTCATCCTTTTTCTAACCCTGATTTTGAATTTAAAGCCTGACTTTCCTTTTTTCCTCCGCAAAGGTACTCCACCCTGCCTCTCCCCTGATCGCCTCCCTCCCTACATACCTTTTTGCCTCTAGTCCCAATTCTACCTCCCCTTTTTTCTGTATACCTCTAACTTGTCCAGTTTCTTTTCCCGGCCACCTCATACACTCTCCCCCATACATGGGGCTCGGTACTCCCATCCCTTTTTAAACAACCCCCCTTACAAACCTCATACCTTTTTTCCCCCTCTCTTGCAAAATCCCAAATTTTTTCCCAAACCCCACTGTTTTCTTTTCCTATTTTTTTTCCTTTTTCGTCCTATCTGCTCCCTTCCACCCTACCGTGATCCCAAATTATTTATATGATTTCGGGCCCCATCCTCAGGTTTTTCCCCTTTCCCAACTCCTACCCTCACTGCTCCTCTCCATTTAAAAACCGGGCCCCTGATTTTTTCTCACTTTTAAAATTTCCCCCAAAATCCCCCATACTGTGTGCTATATGTACTTTCTCTAAATTTTCTCCACTGTCCTCCCCTCATGACAACTAGTCGTCAGCAAAAGAAAAACCCCTCAACTTTTCCCCCCCAACCCTTACCCCCATGGGCCCAAATTTTCTCCCTAATTGCAAATTTTTCCTCTGTATTAACCCCAAAAGAAACGGTGATAAAAAGAGCCCTGCCAAACCCCCTCGTCGACTCCCTACCCCCCCCTGTCTCTTTTCCCCCAACCCCTTTACACGGGCCCTGGGCCCTCATAAATATTTACCCTATTATGTTTGATTTTCCCGTCACTACCCCAAAATTCCCTAGACATTAGTCTAAAAAAGAAAAACCCCTTATTGACCCTATCATAACCTTTTCAATGCCCAAGGAAGCAAGGTATGTCTTCCCCCCCTCCAAACCCCCTTTTTTTCTATCCTGAACAAACTACAAACTGTTGCCCTTTCCCCTTCCCCTTTTCCCTGCAAAACCCATTCTGTTCCCCCCATTACTCTTTTTTCTCTCACAACATTCACAAAATCCAAACCATTTAGAAACCCACGAATTTTTTTCCCCACCGAAATCCGTTCCCTGCTTTTGGGTCGAAAATTTTTAAAGAGCTTTCTACTTTTGTGACCTCCCTTGTTTTAAAAATAACCCTACCCTCATTCCATTTTTTTTTTGGGACTCTCTTATCCTGCCAAAACTGCCTAAAAAAACCTTAAAAACCCATCCACCATAAACCCTCACCCCCCCTTTTTACAATTCGTTTTTTGGGAAAACCATCCCTGCCCGGGTGCTTTTCCCCATTTTTTTAATTTTTTTTAAATTTAAAATCCTTTTTTTCTTCCTTACTGAAAAGTTCATCCATTCCCTCTCATCTTCCCTTTTTTCTTTTCCCAAAATTTACTTCACCTAATTCCCAAACCGCTTCCCGTCATGCCCCCCCCTCCTCCCCAAAATTCTTGATCTCCCTCTTAATACTCTCAGGTTTTTTTTTCACCACTTCGTCCCCCCACAAAATTTTTATCTACGCACGGTTTCTCCCTTTCTTCCCCTCCTCTAAAAAAAGTATACCAATCCCCACCCCCTTCCTCACCCCTTTTCCCCTTTGTTTTCCCCTCCAATTTCCCTCTCCATGTTTGCCCTAGCCTTCCTAATAAGGCTTTTTTCTTTTCTCTGTTTTTTTTTATACCCATCCCCCTCCTCCTCATATTTTAAACCCTTCCTCTTCTCCATCTTTCCTTTTTTCGAGTCCCCTTTCCCCTGGGCCCTGTTCTGCTCCTTTCCCTTTCCCTTTCCCCGCCCTCCCTTTAAACTCCTATTCCCCCCCACTATTGCACTTTTTTTCCCCCGGGTCCTTTGCTTCACTTTAGCTTTTCCTCTTCCTAGCATTCACCCATTTTTCTCCCACAAAACTCTGGGTTTATTTCATCCACCCCCCCCTTTCCCCCTTCCCCAAAATCCCTTTTTTTCAAACCCTCCTAAAATTTTTTCCCAATTTGGGCCCGTCTTAAAGTCCCCATCTTTTGGGTTTTCTTTTTTTCCCCCCCTTTTTATTCTCCCTTTGGTTTTTTTCCCTTTTAAATTTAAAACTATCATGTTGTGGTCACTATTTATTTAAGAACAGACCCTCCTCATCTATCCACAAAATTTCCCCCACCATCTTTCCCGCATTTTTAAATTTTCTATCAATTAAAACTATGCTGATTCCCCCCCCTCTCTCTGCCCATGTTTTAAATCTACCCTCTGCCATTGTCGTATTTAGGATTTTCTAACTCCCTTTGGGCCCCAACAAAATTTTTAAGATAGTATCCCATTCCCCTTTACCTTTCCTCCCCCCGTATACCTTGTTTCCCCTTCATGTCCCCCATAACTATTATCTGTTCCTGTCCCGGGGTTTTTGCTAATTCTCCCAAAACTTGGGTTTTTTTCCCCGTCATTTTCTATACTAAACCCCTCTCCCCTTCAACGTCATATAGCAACTACTAAAATGAAACGTCCCCCTTTTTTTCCTCTTCTTTTTTACTCTAATCTTTGGGAGCAAAAATATCTTCGCTTGCCCCCACGGTTTTCCTACATCTAGCTCCTTTAAAATCTAAACCCGCAAACCTGCCCGACAATTTAAAACCCCCCCGCCCCCTTTTCAGGGTTCTTGCTTCTACCCTTATTTTTTAAAGGGGATAACCCCCCTGTTTCCCTTTCATTTACCTCTCCCTAAGGGGGATTTCCTGACGCCTACTACATCAAAAAACCCCTTCACTTAAATTTCCCCGGGAAAGTTCCCCCTAATTTGCCTACCCCCCAAACCCCCACATTTAATTTCATCCAAAACGCATAGAGTTTTTTTCAAACCCCCTTGGTTCCATTTTCTAAACACTTTGGGGGTTCCCTTATATCTTTTAAGCCCCCATGCCTCCCATTTTTTTTCCCCCCTTGAACCAGTTTCCCCGGGTAGCTAACCCAACCGCCTTCTCTAACTGGTCCCCGTACGCTTGTCCCCATCTTACTTAGGTGGACACCATCTCTGGTATACATCGAGTGCTTACCATAGAGTGTCCCACCCGTCCACAAACCGCAACCCCATATCAGCTCTCTTTTCTTGCTATTTAGACTTAAGGCCCTCGACAGCCCCCTCCTGACCCATACTCCCTAGGGATCACACCACAAATCACCCCTTTCCTACCACTCTCCTTGACCTTCTCTAACAGGGCCTTGTACTATTCCATCCTCCGACTCGCCTTGCCTACGCGTTCCCCCGACGTGCACCACCACAACCGCATCCTTCCCTGTGCCTACCATAAAGCCTGTCCAGTCTATCTGTAACATCCTGCACAGATGCCCCTGGATAGCACACCCTAGTCCTCCGTCCCTTGTCCCTCTCACAGAAGTTTGGTCTAGATACTTCACCTGAGAGTCTCCCACCAACACCACCTCAGGCCCTTTCCACTCTGTCCCTGCTTGCTGCTCCTCCACACCTCTACTCTTCACCCCATATCCTCCTCCCCAGCACAGCATACCTGTTTGCAACGGCACCTCACCTGATTTTCTGCCCCAGCACTACCTGGCTTGCTTCCCTTTCCTACCACCGCCCTCTCCCCCCTTTGGGGCCCTGGTACCTCCACTTGCCGGCCTGGAAACTACACCTGCCGCCGTACCTCTACACCCTCCTCAAGGCTGTGGACCTTCTGCTGAAGGTCTTCACCTCGCCCTGCATGGTACTAACCAGCACCCCAGTACCTACATTTCCCTCATCCACTACCCTTAAGCCCCTTAACCTCCTCCTGCAATGCCTTTACCTTTTCCTGTAAGGCACACACCACACATTCCCTCACCGAGGACCGCAAAAATGTCACACCACCGCACGGATGTAAACATTAACCACCTCTTCCACCCGCTGGGTTTCACGTGGCTTGGGCCACACCTACCCCCTCTGTTTGGGGCACAGCTACCTCCTGACCCCCTGCGGCCACGTCAGCTGTAGCTACACCCTCCACAACCCCTTCTAGAACCCCACATATCTCCATATTTCACAAGAACTAGCAAAATTCAATCACGAAACACTTAGCTCAGGTCCACACGTCCTGCCTCCACGGACTCCACTGCTCTGGACGCGGCCTGTTTGTTCCCTCACCCACAAACCTCACCAACAAATACTTGCCATTTATATTTTCTTATTTATAATTTTTTATTTCTATATTTTCCTTAGTACTTATTTTCTCCTACGCGTCTTTTAACTGTCATTTCCATCTGTCTTTGATTTCTTTTTCAACAACTTACAACTTGCACAACTTTTTTTTCTTTCTTTCTTTCTTTCTTTTTTAACTCCTACACATCCTGTATCTATTCTTTCCTATCTATCATAGTTTATATTATTTCTATTTTCTTTCTTTTTTAAATCCTACAAGTCCTTCATCTGTAATTCCAAGGTACCTATATTTTTTTCTTTTTTTCTTTATTACCTACACGGCCTTTCTCTATCTCTCTATCTCGTCTCTATAGGCCTACAAAGAAAAACAACTGTATGTGGCTAAACACTCATCAGTAATCTGGCACCACAGGAAGCCATTACTTTGAACTTTCATTATTTGAGTAACTCATTAATAGTTTCCTTTGTTTAATAATTGCTTTCATAACTTTGATGTGCAAGGTTCTAAATTCTCTCTTAATTAAAGTAGTTATATTTTGGACCACAAACCTCCTTCTTTCAAAGCTCTATATTTATAAAGCACAAATCTCTATAAAAAGCAAATACAGCGCTATACAACGCTATATTAAGTACTAAGATCTATATTTCTTTCAGGGGGGGGGGGAAGGCAAGTGTGTGGGGGGGGGGGGTGGAAGAGGCAGAGGTTAGGGAGAACATCATCCATGTAATCATTGTTATCCTCAAGTATGCCTTCACAAATAATTGGGTGACGCTGTACTTTAATGACTAAGGTTTTAGGTTAAAAAAAAAAAGGAAAAACATCAAGTAGACACATTTTCTCCTCATGTCTACTATATCCTAACCCACCAAGGCCATGCTAATACCCCACTATAACAGCAGTCATAAGTAACTATAGTATACCACCTTCAATCAGTACAGAATAACACATTACTTTCCGTACCCACTGCTTTCTATCTGCTATAACACCCTCTCTCATGCCTCACCTATTTGGGTGAGTTAAATATGTACGTCCAACTTGTACACATTTATTTAGAGTCCAATAATAAACATAGAATATTTACAACCAATTATGTAGTGATACCAAGCCAGGGAGTGTTGGATGAACGCTTGGTAGGTGCGTGTTGGTAGCGTGTCTTGGTACAGCCAGGGAGTGCCAGGGAGCTCGTGGGATGAGTTCTGGCAGCGAGTGTGTTCCGAGGCTTTCTGTCTCTCCTCTCGTGATTCTGGCTTCTTATCACTTCTGGTACGTAGGTCGTTGACCCTATACTTTATGCTGACAACTAGGCATTTGTCCTGTGACATACTGAGATCGAGCTATCATAGTGCAAGCTATCACTGGTTCACACGGAGGAACATAGGAGGAAAGTTATCCTTATAATTATATATATATATAACATATATATATATATATATATATATATATATATATATATATATTTTATATATATATATATATATATATATATAAAATATATATATATAATTATATATATATATATATATATAATATATATATATATATATATAAAATATATATAATATATAAATTTTATGTTTAATATGTTCCTAAAAATATTATGTTTCTTTTGATATTAAGTACATGCACCTATGGACATATGGCATACTGTATGGAAGTTATAATAAGTGTGACACTTGTGTGATATTAGTTGTAATTCACTAGTAATAGTTATTGGGAAGTTATTTTATATGTTTTACGAGTAAAAAATTTACTGACATTGCTCGGGCCGCTATATAATTGTCCTCAAATTAGGCACATAAGAATTAGCTAGGGAATAACAAATGGTACACCTAACTAAAGGCTAAATATATATATAAAATATAAACTATAAACTTCCCAAAGCATAATTCCTATCGCTGAAAGTGAGTAAACTCTGACCTAAATACACAGAAAATATGGAAAACAAAGGATTACATGATGTTCAACATCGAAGAAAATGACTTGGCCGAGGAAAATTATATACATATATATATATGTGTCAGTACTAGCGTGGGTAAATCCATAATGTGCAAATATCACTGTTAATATATGTTAAGTGTAAGGTGTAGCAAGTGTACGTGTACCGTAGACGGTAGCTAGCAAACTCAACTGTCAGCGAAGGTAGCTGTGAAAATTACAAGGAAAAATTGGAAACTTAAAATTTCAAGTAAAGTAATTGTAAACTTAAATCTTCAAGTAAACGTTAAAACCCCTGAATGAGTCAAGTAATGACGAAGGCTCGTCTGACTGTAGAGCTGCTGCTTGTTTGCATCGTGTGTGGGCAAATCCAAGTTTGCCAAAAATCATACATAAATGATAATAAATAAATCCTATTGTAGAAAATATTTTTACATCAGCGAATGTAAAAATTGACTGGCAGAGAAATTAAATAAAGATTACACATTTGAATGAACTTCAGAAAACCTGGTGATGCATAACAGGTAGAGTGATGAGCACTCTGATGAGTGTAGAGTGATGAGCACTCTTGTATTGATCTTGTAAGAATCATGCTAAAAATAAAGCATGATTAACCATTAAAATATGTATTATGCATGAGGACAAGAAACTGTCACTCAGGGGAATAAAATTTTGATTTGGTGTTTTCCACATGATAAAATAAACTGTACACCAAAATTTAAGTTTCCACTGGAGTGGAATAGGAAAAGCTTCCTAGTGGAGGTAAATCTTATCAAGGGAAATGCACAGGTAGCTGGTAAAGCATTTCGAGCTGTAAAATGATAAGGTGGGCATATTTGGTATGACGTGGAATAATACATTAATCCTCATTAGGGCAAATTTTATATGCTACAGCTGAACATTTTAAATTGGGGAAAAAATAAACTGGGCACTGTTTGACATGATAATTACCGTATCTGCCATGAAAGGAGACAAAGTATCTTTTTTACTTTATTATTTTAGCTTGCACTGTTATGCATATGACTTCTAATTGTATCTTTTCTTTCAATGTAGGATTGTTATTGTTATTCTCGCTTCCGATGTTCTATTGTTGTATCTTTTTTTTTCTTATTTCATGTTCTAATTTTCTTTCTTGCCAATTCAGACTCAAATTTTTATGTATAATATCTTCTTTTATGTTGTTCATTTGCAGTGTCTTCGCGTCTCTTTTTCATGTATCGATTTTATCCTTTCCATGTTTTTGTGTTGGTATTATTCCAGTTTGACACCGAATTCACTTTGGTGGACGAAACAATGTTTTTCGGGTGAAGAATCTAATAAAGTAAAAAAAGATGGTGGTGGAATGGCTAAAGTAGGCGTCTGATAACCTCCTTGTCCCCAGTTCGAGTCCCGTAATTACAATTGCTTTACACAGGTGTTTTACAGGTCACTGCGCTGCTCGGGTTATGAGGGAGAAAAAGAAAAAAAAAGTTAATGAGATTGGTGGACCTTTTTTTTATATCTATTGCCTGTAATGTTATGTCTTCGTGGCAGATATAACACCAGCATAATGTTATGTCTTCGTGGCAGCATATAACACCAGCATAATGTTATGTCTTCGTGGCAGCATATAACACCAGCATAATGTTATGTCTTCGTGGCAGCATATAACACCAGCATAATGTTATGTCTTCGTGGCAGCATATAACACCAGCATAATGTTATGTCTTCGTGGCAGCATATAACACCAGCATAATGTTATGTCTTCGTGGCAGGATATAACACCAGCATAATGTTATGTCTTCGTGGCAGCATATAACACCAGCATAATGTTATGTCTTCGTGGCAGCATATAACACCAGCATAATGTTATGTCTTCGTGGCAGCATATAACACCAGCATAATGTTATGTCTTCGTGGCAGGATATAACACCAGCATAATGTTATGTCTTCGTGGCAGCATATAACACCAGCATAATGTTATGTCTTCGTGCGTGCATAGCGTGCAGATATAACACCAGCATAATGTTATGTCTTCGTGGCAGCATATAACACCAGCATAATGTTATGTCTTCGTGGCAGCAT
>JACEEZ010000857.1:20000-45000 GCA_016584305.1 Chionoecetes opilio | reverse complement strand
ATACCCCATGATTCTGCGAAGACACTTATTACCAAAGGCATTGATTCGTCTCTTCAAGTCACTATTTAGTGTCCATGTCTCACAACCATAGAGTAAGACAGGGATCACAAGCGACTTGAAGATCCGGATCTTTGTCCTCCTGCACAGGTACCGACAACGCCAAATACTCCCGCTGAGCGAGTCCATAACACCGTGGGCTATGCCAATCCGCCGTAAGGCTTCTTGACGTGACCCGCCGTCATTATGGACTGCGCTACCAAGGTATGTAAAACTTTCCAAGATCTCAATATCCTCGCCACACGCATGAACAGACTGTACTGCTTCATCTAGTAAGTCTCCAAACACCTGGACCTTGGTCTTGAGCCAGGAGACCTCAAGTCCCAAAGGCTTTGCCTCCTAGTGCAGCGCCTCGAGAGCCATCACCAGGACCTCCAGCGACTCAGCAAAGATTACTGCATCATCGGCAAAAACAAGATCAGTGATCTTGGTGTTGCCGACGGATGCTCCACAATCACTTTGATCTACAACCTTGTCCAATACCCAGTCCATACAAGCGTTGAAAAGTGATGGGGCAAGGACGCACCCTTGCCTCACTTCTGTATTCACAGGAAAGAAGCTGGATACACCTGCCCCACACTTCACAGCACTCTCAGTCCCAGAATACAGACCAGCTATCAAACCAATAGTCCTTGCAGGAATCCCTCGAAGTCGCAGAAGATCCCAGAGTGATTCACGATGCACTGAGTCAAACGCCTTCTTGAGATCAACATAGGCTGCAAGCATCCCCTGTCGAAACTCACGTCGGCGTTCCACCAGGACACGAAGCGCTAGGATACGGTCCGTTGTTGACTTACCAGGCGTGAACCCAGACTGTTGAGGTCTCTGATGCTTCACCAGATGACTGCGAATTCGTGTCAGCAATAGATGGGCAAGCACCTTGCCTGGTACGCTGAGCAGTGTAATACCGCGGTAATTGTTGCAGTCCTGACGGTCCCCTTTCCCTTTCCAGATAGGGACGACCAGCCCCCTTTTCCAGTCAGGAGGAATGGTACCTGATTGCCACACGGCAGTCAGGACAGCATGCAACCCGCGGATCATGGCCTCACCCCCAGCTTTGAGGAGCTCCGCACTGATATTACAAACACCAGCTGCCTTTCCACCCCTCAACTTTGCTACAGCCTCTCTGACTTCGTCAAGAGAGGGTGTGGTTTCGTCAATGAGAGGATCGGCATCCACTGCCTGTAACCCATTGGTGTGAAGCTGCTCAGTTGGAGGGTCCACCGTGAACAACTACCCAAAGTACTAGGCCCAAAGATCGCAAAGGCGATCATTGCTGGGCCGAATATACCTCGCATTCCACATCGAATAATATGAAACCTTAACGCAGTAAATCTATTGAACCTTTGAAATACCCTTGGTCTGTTATAGCCATTGTCTCATCGGCGGCAGATATGAAGCTTTGAACCCTTATCTGAACAGCAGCTTAAGGGATTCAGGCTTGCCAACCACGAGCATGTAAATGCGTTTGGGTTTTCATAATGTTTCACGAGTTACAATTCATATTCGGACAAAACCGTGCCACGACTTTTGTCTTAGACTGTACATTCATGGTGTATTTATGGGGTTTAGAGATAAACAAAAAATGATATTGTGTGAACAAACTGATGTAGTCGTCAATGCTCGTGTGTCGTAATTGCCTCGTGATGATAGACATAACAAAAAATTTACTACGCTTGATCATGGTTCATTTGCTTCAATTTGGCGTGAGTTGTGGAATGATGATATCAATAATACTGGAAGTGGTGATGGTGGTTAGGGTAGTGATGAATAATGATGATGAGAATGAATGATGATTAATAATGATACTAAAGCTGATAACTTACATCGCACGTACAGTAAAAATAGTTCAAAATAAGCGAAAGATGACACTGAAGCATCGCTCATTATATGGAGCGAACGACCGAACCAGCGAGTGAACCACCAAGCTCATCCCATTCTCCTCTGTGATTGGCTACTGGAATACGCGCCTCCCATTGGCCAATCTGAGTCACGTTGGGCGTCGGGACACCACTCTCACACCTTCCACACTTCTAATGAAGCAAAACATAACACCGCTGGGCCTCATCTCTCCATGACAAAATTTTGCCTTAAACCAACGTAGTAAAAGTTGACTACCAGATAAGTACTCAAAGCAGGAGGAGTTTTAGGTTGATCTTGATAGAGGATGAGTTCAAAGGCAGGAGAGATGGGATAAGGCGGGGACTGGGGGAGAGGTGGGAGGTAAAGAGTGGAGGGGAAGGGGAGGGAGGGATGAGAGGGAGAAGGAGGTGGTGGTGACGGCTTACACGCCCTCTCCGCAGTTAGCAAGACAACGTGGGTGGTGGTAGCGGCGAGCGAGTGTCTCATTTGTTCTTTCCGTGACAAGTGTTCTTACGTGTCGGTAGTGAGAGGACGTGCGTGACGGGGGTGAAAAGTAGACGTGTTAGTGAAGAAGAGAAGTGTCAGTAAACAGAGGAGATGTGTTAGTGAAGAGATAAGTGTTAGTGAAGAAGAGACGTGGTTGTGGTGGTCCTGTTATTGGTAGAAGACTGAAGGGCACCTGTATCTCCCTCTCCTTCCTTCCTTCCTTCCTCTCGTGTGCTAGTTCCTCTCTCTCTCTCTCTCTCTCTCTCTCTCTCTCTCTCTCTCTCTCTCTCTCTCTCTCTCTCTCTCTCTCTGCATCCTGAATAAAGTAGATTATACACACACAGTCTCCGTCAAGTAACTGTCCACTGTAAAATTGTATGATAATTCAGTATTTGACTCAGACATCACAATACGCTAAGTACATCTGTAGCCTTCTCTTCGGTATGCATTGTTGTTGAATGGTGATTACGGTGAGGGTTAACGTTACATAGGCTTGTTTCAATAAGGCTACCTCAGTAATTAATTGGCCGTGATACACATATTTAGCATCTCAGTTATTGTTTTGGATACGTTAGTAAATCATAATGCAGTCTTATGTCAACTTTGGAACAATAGATGCATTATATTTTTCATCTTGAACTCTCTTTTTTGCTTCTGAGTTAGTCTACATCCGTTTTTGTGTCAATTATTGTTTTGGATACTGAAATAAATCATAAATGAGTGATGTGAACCCAATGAACGATAGAAACATTATATTTTTCATCTGGAACGCTATTTTTGCTTTTGAATTACAGCCGACATCCGTTTTCGTGTATATATGTTGTATATTAACTCGTCTTTCTGCGAGGGATTATTGAAAGCTCTAACTTTACTGTATCGATTCATCCATCAATCGACTGTGACTTCCCAATACGCGTGGCATGTCGAACACAGCCGCTACTGCTCCTCACTAGCCAGTAACTGTTCCTCCTTCCCCTTCTACAACTTTCATGAACTGTATTCTTTCCTCTTAATCTCTCCTCCCTCCCTTCTTCCCTTTCCTAATCAATTAATCTTTCGTTCTTTCCACCTCTCCTTCCCTTTACCTCTACAACTAACCTTGAACTGTATTCCCTATTCAATTAATCCCTCGTTTTTTTTTTCTCTCTCTCTCTCTCTCTCTCTCTCTCTCTCTCTCTCTCTCTTCCTCTCTCTCTTCTCTCTCTCTCTCTCTCTCTCTCTCTCTCTCTCTCTCTCTCTCTCTCTCTCTCTCTCTCTCTCTCTCTCTCTCTCTCTCTCTCTCTCTCTCTCTCTCTCTCTCTCTCTCTCTCTCTCTCTCTCTCTCTCTCTCCCCTTCCCTTTACTTCTTGATGACCTGGTACAGTCCCGTCCCTTAGCTCATTCCCCTTTCCATCCCCCCTTCAGGAACAAGCTCTCCCTTTCACCCCCTACAAGCCGGAATCAAGACCAGGAATACCACAACGAACACACAACGCAGGAGCAAAGGTGAGGTGAGTACAAAAACATTCCTCTTTTTATTTGTTCCGCGTCCATGTTTTTTCACTTATCTCATGTACGTTTTCCAGGTACTTTATTATAGCAGTGTTATTCCTTCATCCTTAACACTGTGTACTGCCTGGATCTAACTCCCTTGTGATTGTGATAACGAATGTTAGCTAGAGCGAGTGTGTAGATCAGCGAGAGAGCTGACAGTGCTTCGGTAGCGGGTTAAGGGGGAGTGTCTAGGTAAGGGCAATGTATAGGTCAGGCAAAGTGTAGAGGTGAAGGTGCGATATTGTGAAGGGCTGGCTATACATAGGAGTGGCCGGACGTGTGCTGGGAAGGTAAACGGGGAAGCTTGTGAATTAAAGGAGTGAGGGGAAGAAGGTGTTAGTGGATGTATGCTGAGAAAGTCTTGTGCTTCCGGTCATCATTCATTCATCAGGAACTACCTCGTGTAGGTCTCACGGCCTCTTGTAGCTTCCTTACTTTCTTACTACCACTACTACTACTACTACTACTACTACTACTACTACTACTACTACTACTACTACTACCACTACTACTACCACTACCACTACCACTACCACTACCACTACCACTACCACCACTACCACTACCACTACCACTACTACTACTACTACTACTACTACTACTACTACTACTACTACTACCACTACCACTACCACTACTGCTACTACTACCACTACCACTACCACTACCACTACCACTACTACTACTACTACTACTACCACTACTACTACCACTACCACTACTGCTACTACTACTACTACTACTACTACTACTACTACTACTACTACTACTACTACTACTACCACTACTACCACTACTACTACTACTACTACTACTACTACTACTACTACTATTAATAATAATAATAATAATAATAATACCAAGACATCTATTTTCTTATTGTTGCTTGTAGCTGTAATTATTCTTACACTTTCCCCCCAAAAAATAGTTTATCCCTCTCGACTACCCCCCCCTATCTCTCTCTCTCTCTCGCTCTCTCTCTCTCTCCCTTTTCTCTCTCCTCTCCCTCTCCCTCCCCTCTCCTCTCTCTCTCTCTCTCTCTCTCTCTCTCTCTCTCTCTTCTCTCTCTCTCTCTCTCTCCTCTTCTCTCTCTCTCTTCTCTCTCTCTCTCTCTCTCTCTCTCTCTCTCTCCTCTCTCTCTCTCTTTTCTCTCTCTCTCTCTCTCTATCTCTTCTCTCTCTTCTCTCTCTCTCTCTCTCTTCTCTCTCTCTCTCTCTTATACAACCAAACCAAAGATCTTTTTTCTTTTTTTTTTTTTTTTTTTTTTTTTTTTACATCACAAAGGACTGGCCAAGGGCACAACAAAAATGGGTAACACAAAGCCCGCTTAGTTGCCAGTCCCTATAAAGAAGACAGTAAGAGAATAATATAAAAACAGAGGGGTGAGCCAGAGGGGTGAGGGTGTGTGTGTGTGTGTGTGTGTGTGTGTGTGTGTGTGTGTGTGTGTGTGTGTGTGTGTGTGTGTGAAGAGCTTGGAAGAAAATTATGGAAAACCATTTTAGCCACTTTTTGTGATACTGCTGATTTATAGACAAATAAACATAAGGCAAGTGTTGAATTGATATATGAAATATTTTACCTGTTAAATTTTTCATAAACAAGTTCATATGATGATGGCTAGATTAGGTTTAGATTGGGTCACGTTTAGGTTTGGTTCAGGTTATGTTTAAGCTATTTTAGGTCTAGGCTAGATTTTGGTTATCCCTTATTTGGTTGTTTAGGCTAATTGATCAAATCTAATGGTGTATGGTCGCCCGCCGGCCGGCCAGGCTGGCTGCAGTGCAGCGAAGACTCACAGCCGGTCAATGCAAATCAACTTTTCTACTGGTTACTAGTGAAAATATAGATCTAATTTTTGTTTTCTAGAAGTGATCATAGTATCATCACTACATGGGGGAGTTTAAATTATACAGAAAACGCGAGTAGTAAGGACGGCAGAAATAGCCCAGCTCTCCTTAATAACTACCTACCTATTTTTCTGTGGTGCAATTACTTTCAAAAGAATATTTCCCCTACTTACACTACTATAGCTCATCTCAAACTTATTACTCTAACATTGCTGCATTTTGTCTACTCTACGGTTAAGTAACTCAAAGCCATGACCACCACTTTCTCAAAGACTGATTAAATAGTTATTTTGGTCAATTTACAGTTTCACCCAACCAACGATTTTCTGATGCGCCATATGTTTTTCTGGTGTGTTTTTATGTGTTTTGAATTAATCTTCTAACCGTTTCTGTCGCTTTTTTTTTTTTTTTTTTTTTTTTTTTTTTTTTTTTTTTTTTTTTTTTTTTGTTGCAAAAATGACAAAAAAAAAAAAAAAAAAAAAACTAACCTAACCTAACCTAACCTATACCTAACCTAACCTTTACCTAACTAAGAAAACAAAAACAAAAAACTATCCTTTATCTACCTAAAAAAAAAAAAAAACATTGCGACATAAACGGTTAGCCGATTCATTCAAAACACATAAAAACACACCAGAAAAACATAAGGCGCATCAGAAAATCGTTGGTTGGGTGAAACAAAATTATCCGCTTTTTCTGCCCCAATAAGTAAAGAATAGGGATGGGCGTATGGACGCCCATAATGCCAAGATAATGCTTCTTCAAACTAGGTCTTGTAGGTCTATGTAGCCACATATTCAGCTTCTGCAGCGCCTATATAGTACCTAATTGTAACTTTAGCGTCCGTATTTGTTATATAAAGACTTATTTCGCATTCGATAAGTTCTGAAGAGGCGATGGGAGTTCCTAAGCGGCGGCCATTTCGAATATTTCCTACTATTAACTTTGGTATTAAGGATTTAGAAGTCCTCGCCAGCACTATTAAGTTGATGCCAAACTTAACAGTAAAGATTAAGTTAAGAGTGAGTGAGGATAACAGTAAGTGTGAAGTTAAGCGTAAAGTCGGGAGTTAATACCAAAGTTTAGTATTAATTGTAAGTGAGGATACGGGCCCTGGAGCCCCAATATTACGTCACTAAGACCATGTCAAGCCTTCCTGCTGAGCCGATGACGCCGAACACCGGGAAACCCAGCCCGTAGCGGTGGCTGGCGGGGCGGGGCGGTGGGCTGCGGGTGCCGTGCAAGGGATAAGGGGCGGGGCGGTGGGCTGCGGGTGCCGTGCAAGGGATAAGGGGCGGAGCGGTTGGCTGAGGGTGCCGTGCAAGGGATAAGGGGCGGGGCGGTGGGCTGCGGGTGCCGTGCAAGGGATAAGGGGCGGGGCGGTGGGCTGCGGGTGCCGTGCAAGGGATAAGGGGCGGGGCGGTGGGCTGCGGGTGCCGTGCAAGGGATAAGGGGCGGGGCGGTGGGCTGAGGGTGCCGTGCAAGGGATAAGGGGCGGGGCGGTGGGCTGAGGGTGCCATGCAAGGGATAAGGGGCGGGGCGGTGGGCTGCGGGTGCCGTGCAAGGGATAAGGGGCGGGGCGGTGGGCTGCGGGTGCCGTGCAAGGGATAAGGGGCGGGGCGGTGGGCTGCGGGTGCCGTGCAAGGGATAAGGGGCGGGGCGGTGGGCTGAGGGTGCTGTGCAAGGGATAAGGGGCGGGGCGGTGGGCTGCGGGTGCCGTGCAAGGGATAAGGGGCGGGGCGGTGGGCTGCGGGTGCCGTGCAAGGGATAAGGGGCGGGGCGGTGGGCTGAGGGTGCCGTGCAAGGGATAAGGGGCGGGGCGGTGGGCTGAGGGTGCCGTGCAAGGGATAAGGGGCGGGGCGGTGGGCTGCGGGTGCCGTGCAAGGGATAAGGGCGGGGCGGTGGGCTGAGGGTGCCGTGCAAGGGATAAGGGGCGGGGCGGTGGGCTGCGGGTGCCGTGCAAGGGATAAGGGGCGGGGCGGTGGGCTGCAGGTGCCGTGCAAGGGATAAGGGGCGGGGCGGTGGGCTGGGGTGCCGTGCAAGGGATAAGGGGCGGGGCGGTGGCTGAGGGTGCCGTGCAAGGGATAAGGGGCGGGGCGGGGTGGGCTGCAGGGTGCCGTGCAAGGGATAAGGGGCGGGGCGGTGGGCTGAGGGTGCCGTGCAAGGGATAAGGGGCGGGGCGGTGGGCTGCGGGTGCCGTGCAAGGGATAAGGGGCGGGGCGGTGGGCTGAGGGTGCCGTGCAAGGGATAAGGGGCGGGGCGGTGGGCTGAGGGTGCCGTGCAAGGGATAAGGGGCGGGGCGGTGGGCTGCAGGTGCCGTGCAAGGGATAAGGGGCGGGGCGGTGGGCTGCGGGTGCCGTGCAAGGGATAAGGGGCGGGGCGGTGGGCTGCGGGTGCCGTGCAAGGGATAAGGGGCAATGGGGATAGAGGGGGACAGAGGAACGGCCTCAAGGAATTAAGGGAAGACTGTGTGTGTGTGTGTGTGTGCGTGCATATGTGTGTTGTGTGTGTGTGTGTGTGTGTGCGTATGTGTGTGTTTCCCGAGGGCTTCTCTTTTTTCTTATCGTAAGCTTTCTTCTTATTCACTATTGAGATTATACACGAACCCGATGGCTCACCGCTGCTGCAGTGACGTCTGAAGAGCAGAGATGAACACTTGAAAAAGTAGGACATTCTGCTGCAGGTGCAGCAGCAGCAAGAACTACTATTCCTTCTGCTGCAGCTGTTGCCGCTGTTGCTGCTGCTATTACTATGTTATGTAGTAGTAGTAGTAGTAGTACCAGTAGCAGTGGAAACAGTATTTATAATGGTGGTGTTAGTGGTAGTAGCACTATTAGAGTGATAATAATTATATTAAGTGTTATCAGTATTATAATCATCGTTATTATTGGTATTTATCTAAACCAAATAATGATAATACTGATACTGACATTAGCAACAATGTTGATATCAATAATTATAATAACAATGATAGAAATAGTAGTACTCGTAAGTAACGCATCGTGTCTCGCTGTATAAATGATTCACCGTGAGAACACCTCGTTACTCCCTCCTCTACGCCTGCTATGGGCAGCCGACCTTGAACCTTCCCAGCTCGACTCAGGTTTAGCTGCTTACCAGGGTGACTTCTAGTCCTTATTTACCCGGACCCAGAACCTATTTATCTACACGCTCCCGCCTTCTCCCGCCTCGTTATAGAATACTTTCATTATCGCAGCTAAACATCAACTTCAACGAGTCGCCCCATTTTCTTGTCCCCAAGGCGAGTCGTGTGTGTAAGGCTTGCTCCTTTATCACGTCACCGCCGCTGTACACTGGGCCAGCCAAGGCCTTAAGTCTCAGCCCAAGGCCCCTGAAGTAGCCGTTTGTTAACCACACCAGACACACAAACCTCTGCTCGCACCATACCAGATCTCTCAGCACATGACGTTCTCTCTCTCTCTCTCTCTCTCTCTCTCTCTCTCTCTCTCTCTCTCTCTCTTCTCTCTCCTCTCTCTCTAACCCGTCAGGGTGGCTCGGTTGGTAGAGGTGTAGGCTCCCGTGCATAGTCCCTGCGTTCGATCCCACCAGGTTTCCACCAGGTTCATCCTGGCGTGGTGGCACTTTGTATAGTCAATAAGCTTGTCGTTGGTACTTGCAAAGTGTCTAGATAGGATCAAAGTATCTTATCTTATACTCTCTCTCTCTCTCTCTCTCTTTCTCTCCTCTTCTCTCTCTCTCTCTCTCCTCGCTCTCTCTCTCTCTCTCTCGCTGCTCGCTCGCTCGCTCTCCTCTCTCTCTCTCTATCTCTCTGAGCTCTCTCTCTCTCTCTCTCTCTCCTCTCTCTCTCTCTTCTCTCTCTCTCGCTCTCGCTCTCGCTCTCGCTCTCGCTCTGCTCTCGACTCTCGCTCTCAGCTCTCGCTCTCCCCCGCTTCGCCTCTCTCTCATAGGAGGCAAGATTGAGTTTGAATTCACTTACAAGTAGTATAGGCTTATTGCCATTTTTACATTCGTCACTGCCACTTTTTCACCCATAAATAGGGGATCCCTTTTACCGTCTTAACCCTTTGAGAACCAGAACGAATTTTTCCTTATTGTAATCGTGGCTAGCATTAGACGATTTTTAGTGAATATAAAACACTGTTTGGTAGACCTGTGTAGATCATGTCAAGTACCTAATTTGGTACTATTCAGTTACTTTTCGTAATTTTATGGCTCAAAAAACAGACCGATTTTTTTATGAAAGGAAAGTTCTGGGAGTGAACGGCTTCTGTTAAATTTCCAACTGTGCACTGTCAGGTCAGCCATCCCGATCCGCCCTTCACCAGGACCCCGGGCCTGCCCCTTCGGTGCTGCTTCCGTCCCCCTCTGTACCTCTCACTTCCCGTAGCTTAAACCTTCACGTCCTTCCACGCCTTCCTAGTCCGTCCAGATTCGAACCCGTGGAATGCTATTACTTGGTCTCGCTATTTTCTTTTCTCTCCTTTTAAAGGATTTTACCAAATTGCTTCATTGTGCTACGATTCATCAGGTTGGTAGGACTTTGTGTTGATTTACCGCTTCGTCCAGAATGTCATCGCGTGGTTGCGTCACAAGGTGACCCTCACGTTAACCTTTATTCAATGGAATTTTGTTCCTGGAATAACAAGTCCAGTTTTCTCTCTTTTCCTATCTGGTGTTCAGGGTAAAAAGATGTTCGTAATTAGTGAACGTGATCGAGGGGGGGGGGGGGTGGGAACTAGCTTTTTTCAGGCCTGAAGTTGAAGTGAGACCAGTTGAGCATCAAGCGCGGAAGTGACGTCACTGTCACCAGTGTAAGTTTTGCAGTGATCAGGCCAAGGATTCTTATCAAAGGTTAATAAATCACCGCAATTTATAGTGTGATTCATGTGGTGTTCGTGTAACATTTTTACGTATAAACCCAACCTGAACAAACGCACGCAGACACTAACATATTCGCGTCACACCAGCAGTAAACAGCCGAGTGATTTAATCATGGCCGTGCTTCATTATGAGCTTTCACCGGCTGTCACCTTACGTAGAGGGGCCGCCGGGGAAGTCCCTCGTTCGCGCAGCCCGTCACCCTCGTCACCACCGTCATTATCCCTTCACTTGGCCCGTCCCCCCTCCGCGAGGAGCCCGCAGCGCGGTGACGGTGAGGGACAGAATGGGAGGGAGGGAAGGTGGGAGTGAAGAAAAATGAACGGAAAGAAAAAAAAACTAATATATGTTAAAAATAGGGAAGGCCGTCTTTGGAATACTTCTCAAGCTCAGTACAAGGGAAAAATAGTTGGCCCACAACGTCTAAATGTGTCATGCGGCCGAGAAAACATTACACGTTAAGTTACGTAACATATTATCCTTATAAACATGTTACGTTTATAAATATAAAGTTTTCCCCGCCTGTAGCACGTGTTTTAGGATGAGTACCTATGTGTAATCTTAACACCGTGATTGCCATGATGCGCCCTCTATCAGCAGCACGGGATTAGGTGCAAGAACTGGTAAAACACAAATAAACGCGCAATAGTGTTCTCATGTTTATGTTGGCCAGGATGACCTTTAGAGATCAAGACACAGCGTTTCGTTAGCCTGACCACAGAGCCACCGGATTACGTTGCTCGCCAAAAGATAGTGATGCCATGACATTTTATAACAGATTGTTACATGTTCACATGTACGTATATGCAAATGTTACACACTAATGTTATAAAGATATTGTCCCAGTAACTGAAAATATGCTTTCCTCGGTCTGCCTACAAGTAACGTGATAAGAGTCCCCGGCGTCCTGTCTTTGCGTCACCGATTTGATGACGACGATTAGGACTCGTATAGTGCCACGATCTAATGCCTCCAAGCGGCTGTGTACTTTGTCATGATTATTATCTTTCTAAGACTTGTGTGACGCGCCCAAGAATATCTGGCGGTTGATTAAAGTGAGGCGAAAAAAAAAGAAAGTGTCGGCAGACTTCTTCCCGCCCACCGCTCATGGCCTGGTAGTGACTTTGCCGCCTTATTGTTTTCATTGAAAAAAAAAAATTGAACCATCAAAATAGAAAAAAAGTAAAATCCTCTGGATACCTTGGACTGGTTTGCAAATTTAGGAGGTTTTTTACAATCCGTGATCGAACAAGTTACCGTACGGAACGCAAAAGCAACTCAATGCCGGCCATGAAAAACTGTCTTTCTTTCTTTCAATTAGCTGTCCATTTCTTATACATGAGTGGCGCGTCACATTTTGTTTTAAACACGGCGCGGGACCAATTGACGGCCCGGCCGGTGTGCGTGGCGGCACAAGGCAGAGTTTTAGAGGGCCGTTAAAAGTTCGTCTGGAAAGAGTACAAGTTAACGCGCACAAGCACGTCCCAGGTGCCAGGATTGTTGTTCAGGCGGAGGAGCACGACGGGGTGGGCTAATTTATCAGAATCTTTGTGTCTGTGTGTATTGTGTGTGTGTAGTGGTGTATGTTGGTGTGTGTATGTGGTGTGTGTGTGTGTCATTTCACCCATGGTCTTGTCCACACGAGCTGGATCGCCCCCCCCCCCCCCCTCCCCCGATCGCCCAGTTGTTCGCCCTCCCGATGCGAGCTTTGAAGCTCATTATTAGATCTCTTTGGGTTAATTGCTGGGACCTTCACACACACACACACCCCCATTCCCCCTTGCTTCAAGGGATGACAGTAACGCCCGGAAATTATCTGTGAAAAATCCCCAGGAGCCAGTCACGATTCGAACCGGAGCTAACCAAATGAATGGCAGTCCAGCGCGCCTAGCCACTTGACCATTAGGGCGGTGTGTGGTGTGTGTGTGTGTGTGTGTGTGTGTGTGTGTGTGTGTGTGGAGTGTGTGTGTTGTGTTTGTGTGGTTGTGTGTGCTTTGTGTTGTGTGTGTTGTGTGTGTGGGGGTGTGTGTGTGTGTGTGTGTGTGTGTGTGGTGGGTGTTTGTGTGTGTGTGTGTGTGTGTGTGTGTGTGTGGTGTGGTGTGTGTGTGTGTGTGTGTGGTGTGTGTGTGGTGTGTGTGTGTGTGTGTGTGTGTGGGTGTGGTGTGTGGGTGTGTAGGTGTGTGTGTGTGTGGCACTGTGTGTGGGTGTGTGTGTGTGGTGTGTGTTGTGTGTTGTGGTGTGTGTGTGTGTGTGTGTTGTGTGTGTGTGTGTGTGGTGTGTGTGTGTGTGTGTGTGTGTGTGTGTGTCTGTGTGTCGTGTGTGTGTGTGTGTGTGTGTGTGGTGTGTGTGTGTGTGTGTGTGTGTTTTTTGACTACAAGAGTCAAATTAAATGCGGTGTGGTTGCCGGGTGGTGACGGTGGTGTTCATGAGATAAGTGGTGGTGATGGTGGTGGTGGGTAGTAATGTTTGTTAATTACTAGTGGGTCTGTGATTGGAGGTGGCGGTGGTTCGTTGTCGTTTGTGCGGCGGGCGGCGTCTTGCGGGCAGATACGCCGGGCTCAGATAAAAATTAAACAGCAGAGGGAAATTAAATATGGCCCCTCACTCTGCCTCGACACACTTCTTCCCGCACCATCAGGACAACGTTAATGTGCACCCACACACACACGACACACACACCACACACCACACACCACACACACACACACACACAACACACACACACACACACACCAACACACCGATAGATAGATAGGAATGTTTTACCACACACTTACGCGGTAATCGTATATTAAGATAAAATATAATCAAAAGCAGGAATGTATTTGTAAGGGGATAGATATTATAGTTTAAAGGCCCGCCGCCACTGCGGGGTATTGACGCCTGATGTTATGGGGAAGTTGAAGCTTGTGGACACGAATAAGGAGAGAGAGAGAGAAGAGAGGAGAGTAGGGAAGAAGAGAAGAGAGAGAGAGAGAGAGAGGAGAGAGCAGAGAGAGGGAGAGAAAGGAGGGAGGTTTGAGGAGGAGAGAGAGAGAGAGGAGTTGTTAGGAAGGGGGAAGTATAGAGCGCCACAGGAAGAATAGGTGTTGGGGGGGACAACAGTTGTCATGTGTACATAAACCAGTACACACCCAAACACACACACACAAACACACACACACACACACACACACAAACACTGACGGATGAGTCGGATGATAACAATGGACGACGATGTAGGCAAATCGCTATGAGGGGCAACCCCTCCTAAGACAAAAAGGCGGTTGGCGGGGGAGCCGGGCAGCCAGGGACGCAGGGAGGAAGGGAGGGGAGGACAAGGGGAGGACGGGGAGAGCAGATAGGGAAAGATGGGAAAACTAAAGCACGGTGAGATAAGAGAGGAGGAGGAGAGGGACCAGGGAGGGAAAAAGAGGAGAGGAGGCAGAAGGTAATAATGAAAGGGATGCAGGAAGGAGAGCAGGAGGGCAACTATTACAGTATGCCTTCGCCATCTGTCGATAGTTTTTGTTTAGAGGAAAAGTATTGGGTTCGCCTTTTAATATTTTCCTTTGTCTTGGTATTCATCACAGTACATTTCTCCTCTATTCAATTTTTTTTTCCTTGACAAGGATTGCCCCCCAACGAGTGGCAAACAACCATGTTTTTTTCTAATTCTTAATTAAGCCGACGCCGGATCAGTGAGGATTTTTGAGTGAAAATCCCGTTATATTTGTATCAATTTCTTTTCGTTGTGTACTGTTCGTCCATGCCGCCCTGCTGGATACTGTTGCAACCATGACGCCCTGCTGGATACTGTTGCCATGACGCCCCCCCTGCTGGATACTGTCGCCATGACGCCCTGCTGGATACTGTTGCCATGCCGCCCTGCCTGTGGATACTGTGGCCATGCCGCCCTGATGGATACTGTGCCATGTGGACGCCCTGCTGGGATACTGTGCCTATGACGCCCTGCGGATACTGTTTGCCATGACGCCATGTTGGATATGTTGCCATGATCGCCCTGCTGGATACTGTTGACAGCCGCCCTGCTGGGGATACTGTTGCCATGACGCCCTGCTTGGATTACCTGTTGCCATGACGCCCTGCTGGATACTGTTGCCATGCCGCCCTGCTGGATACTGTGCCATACCGCCCTGCTGGATACTTTTTGCCATTGCCCGCCCGTGCATGGATAGTGTCTGCCATGCCGCCCTAGCTGGATACTGTCGCCATCGACACGCCTGCTGGGATACTGTTGCCATGTACGCCCTGCTGGATACTGTGCCATGAAGCCCTGCCGGATACTGTTGCCATGCCGCCCTGATGTGATACCTTTTGCCATCGACGCCCATGCTGGATACTGTTGCCATGCCGCCCTGCTGGATACGTTGCCATGCCGCCCTGCTGGATACTGTTGCCATGACGCCCTGCTGGATACATGTGCCATGCCGCCCCGGCTGGATACTGTTGCCATGACGCCCCCTGCTGGGATACTGTTGCCATGAACCGCCCTGCTGGGATACTGTTGCCATGCCGCCCCCCTGCCTGGATAGTGTTGCCATGACGCCCTGCGATTACTGTTGCCAGGACGCCCTGCTGGATAATGTTGCCATGCCGCCCTGTGGATACTGTGCCATGCCGCCCTGCTGGATTACTGTGCCATACGCCCTGCTGAGATACTGTTGCCATGCCGCCTGTCTGGATACTGTTGCCATGCCGCCCTGCCTTGGCTACTGTGCCATGAAGCCCTGCTGGATTACTGTTGCCATGAACGCCCCTGCTGGATCTGTTGCCATGACGCCCTGCAGGATACTGTGCCCATGCCGCCACTCTGTCTACTGTGCCATGCGCCCTGCTGCTGGATACTGTTGCCATGACGCCCTGCATGGATACTGTTGCCATGCCGCCCTGATGGATATGTGCCATGACGCCCCTGCTGGATACTGTTGCACCAGACGCCCTGCTGGATTACGTTGCCATGCAGCCCTGCTGGATACTGTTGCCTCCATGACGCCCTGTGGATACTGTTCGCCATGCCGCCCTGCTGGATTACTGTTGCCATGGACGCCCTGCGGATACTGTTGCAATGGACGCCCTGCTGGATACTGTTGCCATGCCGCCCTGCTGGATACTGTTGCCCATGCCGCCCTGCTGGATACTGTTGCCATGCCGCACTTGCGTTGATAATGTTGCCATGCCGCCCTGCTGGATACTGTTCTGCCATGCCGCCCTGCTGGATACTGTTTTGCAATGCGCCCGCACTGGATACCGGTTGCCATGTAACGCCCTGCTGGCATTTTACTGTTGCCCATGACGCCCTGCTGGATACTGTTTGCCATGCCGCCCATGCTGCGGATTCTGTTGTTCATTGCCGCCCTGATGGATACTGTTGCCATGCCGCCCTGCTGGATACTGTTGCCATGCCGCCTTGCTGGATTAATTTTTGCCATGCCGCCCTGCTCGGATACTGTTTTGCCATGCCGCCATGCTGGAACTGTTTTGCCATGACGCCATGCTGGATACTGTTGCCCATGGTCCGCCCTCGCTGCGATTACTGTTGCATTGCCGCACTGCTGGATACTGTTGCCATTGCCGCCCTGCTGGAATACTGTTTGCAATGACGCCCTGCTGGATACTGTTGCCATGCCGCCTCCTGCTGGATACTCGTTCCATGCCCCCGCCCTCTGCTGGATACTGTTTGCATGCCGCCCCCCCTGCCTGGTACTGTTGCCATGACGCCCCCTGCGGTATACTGTTGCCATGCCGCCCTGTGGCATTTAATGTGTGCCATGCCGCCCTGATGGATTGACTGTTTGCCTATGCCGCCCTGCTGGATACTGTTGCCATGCCGCCCTGCTGGTACTCTTTTGCCGTGACGCCCTGCATGGATACCGTTGCCAATGACGCCCCTGCTGGGGACATACCTTGTTGCCATCGGACGCCCCTGCCTGGATTACTGTTTGCAGGACGCCCTGCTGGAGGATACTGTTGCCATGCTGCACCTGCCTGGATACTGTTGCATGCCGCCCCATGCGGATAATGTTGCCATGCCGCCCCTGCGGATACCTGTTGCCATGCATAGCCCGTCATGTCTGGGATACTGTAGCCATGCCGCCCCCCTGCTGGATACTGTTTGCCCATGCCGCCCTCTTTTGGACTCCTTACTGTTGTCCATGCCGCATGCCGCCCTGCTGGAAATACTGTGCCATGCGCCCTGCTGGATACTGTGCAGCCGCCCTGCTGGGGATACTGTTGCACCCATGCCCCGCCCCTGCGGGGATTACTGTTTGACCCATGCCGCCCCTGCACCCCGATGGATACTGTTGCCATGACGCCCGCTGCTGGATACTTGGTTGCCATGCCGCCGCCCTGGCTGGATACTGTTGCCATGCCGCCCCTGTGGGGATATGTTGCCATGCCCGCCCCATGCTGTAATACTTTTGCCATGCACGCCCTTGCGGATACTGTTGCCATGCAGCCCCCTGCATTGGATTACTGTTGCCATGCCGCCCTGCTGCGATTACTGTGGCCATGCTCGCCTCTGTGGATACCCTGTTCCGCCATGCCTGCCCCTCCTCCCCCTGACTGATTCACTGTTGCATGCCGCCCTGCTGGATACTGTGCCCATGCCCCGCCCTGCTGGATACTGTTGCCAGGACCGCACTGCTGGATCACTGTTTGGCCATGAGCCCTGCTGGATACTGTTGCCATGCCGCCCTGCTGCGATACTCGTTGCAATGACACGCCCTGCTGGATATGTGCCCATGACCGCCATGCTGGATACTGTGCATTGTTTGACGCCCTGATGGATACTGTTGCCATGCGCCCTGCTGATACTGTTGCCCAGGCCCGCCCTGCCTGGATACTGTTGCCATGCGCGCCCTGGGGGATACTGTGCCCATGCAGCCCTCCTGCCTGGGAACTGTTGCCCCATTTGCGCCCCCTGCTGTGGATACTGTTGCCATGCCGCCCAGGCTTGGATACTGTTGCCATGCCGCCCTGCTGGATACTGTCCTGCCATAGCCGCCCCCGCTGGGATACGTTGCCATGCCCCGCCCCCTGCTTGGTACTGTTTGCCATGCCCCGCCCTGACGCGATACTTTGGGTGCCAATGCCTGTTTTTTTTTTTTGCCTAATGCTGGGATACTGTTTGCAATGCCACCCTGCTGGCGGGATACTGTTGCCATGCCGCCCCTGACCCCTGCCGCGGATTCCCATGTTTGCCAATTGCCGGCCCTGCTGGATACTGTTGCCATGCCGCCCCTGCTGGATACTGTTGCCCATTGCCGCCCTGCTGGGGGATACTGTTGCCATGCCGCCCCCCTGCTGGTATACTGTTGCCCATGACGCCCTGCTGGGACTTTTGCCATGAACGCCCCCTGCATGTTGATACTGGTGCCATCATGCAGCCCTGCTGGGATACTGTTGTTCATGCCCCTGCCCCTGCTGGGGATTCTGTTGCCATGCCGCCCTGTGGATACTGTTGCCAGCCGCCCTGCATGGATAATGTTGCCATGCCCGCCCTGGCTGGCTGGGATACTGTTGGCCATGCCCGCCCCTGCTGGGATACTGTTGCCATGCCGCCCTGCTGGATACTGTTTGCCATGCAGCCTGCTGGATACTGTTGCCATTGCCGCCCTGCTGGATTAGTTGCCATGCCGCCCTGCTGGTACTGTGCCATGACGCCCCTGCTGGATACTGGTGCCATGCGCCCATGCTGGATTACTGTTGCCATGCCGCCCTTGCTGGATAATCGTGCCATGCCGCCCTGCTGGATACGTTGCCCATGACGCCCTGCTGGATACTCGTTGCAAGTGGCCGCCTGCTGGATACTGTTGCCTATGCCGCCTCCTGTGCTGGATACTGTTGCCATGCCGCCATGCTGGATACTGTTTGCCATTGCCGTCCTGCTGGATTACTGTGCCATGACGCCCCCTGCTGGGATTACTGTTGCCATGCCGCCCTGCCTGCGGATACTGGTTGCCCATGCCACCCTGATGGATACTGTTGCATGCCGCCCTGCCTGGATACTGTTTGCTATGACGCCCTGCTGGATACTGTTGCATGCCGCCCTGCTGGATACTTGTTCTGCATGCCGCCCTGCTGGATACGTTTGCCATGCCGCCTGCTGGGATACTGTTGCCATGCCCGCCCTGCTTGCTGGCTACGTTGCCCATGCCGCCCTGCCTGCTGGATACTGTTGCAATGGACGCCTGCTGGATACTGTTGCCATTGCCCCCTGCTGGATACCTGTTGCCATGCCCGCCCTGTGCTGGATACTGTTGCCATGCCGCCCTGCTGGATACTGTTGCCATGCCACGCCCTGCTCGGATACTGTTGCCCCATGACGCCCTGCTGGGATACTGTTGCCATGACGCCCCTGCTGGGATACTGTTGCCTGACGCCCCTTCTTGGATACGTTGCCATGCCGACCCTTGCGGCATACTGTATTGCCCATGACGCCCTGCCATGGATACTGTTGCCCCATATGACGCCATGCAGGCTGGATTTACTTTGCCCATGAACGCCCCCTGCTGGATACTTTGCATGCCCGCCCTGCTGGATACTGTTGCCATGCCGCCCTGCTGGATACGTTGCCATGCCGCCCTGCTGGATATGTTGCCATGCCCGCCCACAATGCTGGATAGTTGCCATGCCGCCCTGCTGGATTTACTGTTGCCAGCCCGACCCTGCTGGATACTTTTGCCATGCCCGCCCTGCTGGGTGATACGGTTGCCAGCCGCCCTGCCTGGATACTGTTTCCATGCCGCCCTGCCTGGATACTGTTGGCCCTGCCGCCCTGCTGGGAATACTGTTGCCATGCCGCCCTGCCCTGGGATACTGGATTGCCATGCCGCCCTGCTGGATACTGTTGCCATTGGCCCCCCGCCATGCCTGGATACTGTTTTGCCATGCCGCCCTGCTGGATACTGTTTTGCCATGCCGCCCTGCTGGATACGTTGCCTGCCCGCCTGCTGGGTAATGTTGCCCCCCATGGCCGCCCTGCTGCTTGGATATCTGGTTGCCAATGCGCCGCCATGCCCTGGATACTGTTGCCATGCCGCGCCCTGCTGCGATACTGTGCCATTGCCGCCTGCTGGATACTGTTTGCCATGCGCCCCTGCTGGATAGTGTTGCCATTGCCGGCCACCTGTCTGGAAACTGTTGCCATGCCGCCCTGCTGGATACTGTCTGCCATTGCCGCCTGATGGATACTGTTTGCCATGACGCCCTGCTGGATACTGTTGTCATGCAGCCCTGCTGGATACTGTTTTGCCATGCCGCCCTGCTGGATACTGTTGCCATGCCGAGCTGCTCTGATACTGTGCCATGCACGCCCCTTGATGGATACTGTATGCCATTGACGCCCTGCTGGATACTGTTGCCATGCCGCCTGACCTGGATACTGTTGCCCATGACGCCTCTGCTGGATACTGTTTTGCCATGCCCAGCCCCTGCTGGATACTGTTGCCATGACAGCCCTGCGGATACTGTTGCCATGCGCCCGGCGATTATGTTGCCCATGCCGCCCTGCTGGATACTGTTGCCATGCCGCCCTGCTGGATTTTACTGTTACCATTCCCGCCCTGCCTGGATACTGTTGCAATGGCGCCCCGCGGATACTGTTGCCATGCGCACTGCTCCTGGATACTGTTGCCATCGCCGGCACTGTGGATTAATTGCTGCCATGCCCCTGCTGTATTACTGTTGTCCCGAGATTGCCGCCTGCGGATACTGTTGCCTACATGCCGGCCCCCTGCTGGATCACTGGTGCCATGCCGCCCTGCCGCGAGACTGTTGCCATGCCGACCATGCTGGATACTGTTGCCATGCCAGCCATGCGGATACTGTTGCCATGACGCCTCTGCTGGATACTGTTGCCATGCCGCCCTGCTGGATATGTTGCCATGACGCCTGCTGGATACTGTTGCCATGCCGCCTGCTGGATACTGTTGCCATGCCGCCCTGCTCGATATGTTGCCATGCCGCCCCATCGCGGATTACTCGTTTTTGCCATGCGGCACCTGCGGATATGTTGCCATGCCGCCCTGCTGGATACTGTTTTTTTTTTTCTTTCTTGCCATTGACGCCCTGCTGGATATGTTTGCCATGACGCCCTGCCTGGATACTGTCTTGCCATCCGCCCCTGCTGGATACTGTTGCCATGCCGCCCCTGCTGGGATACTGTTGCCATGACGCCACCCTGCTGGATACTGTTGCCATGACCGCCATGCTGGATTACTGTTGCCAGCAGCCCTGCCTGGAATACTGTTGCCATGCCGCCCTGCTGGATACTGTTGCCATGACGCCCATGCTGCTGGGATACTGGTTGCCATGCCGCCCTGCTGGATACTGTTACCATGCCGCCCCCTAGCTGGATACTGTTTTTGGCCATGCCGCCCTGCTGGATACGTGCAATGCCGCCCTGCTGGATACTGTTGCCATGCCGCCCTGCTGGATACTGTTGCCATGCCGCCCTGCTGGATACTGTTGCCATGCCGCCCTGCTGGATACTGTTGCCATGAAGCCCTGCTCTGATGGATACTGTTGCCATGCCGCCCGCTGGATATGTTGCCATGACGCCCTGCTCTGGATTCTGTTGCCATGCCGCACTGCTGGATACTGTTTGCCAGAACCGCCCTGCTGGATACTGTTCCCATGCCGCCCTGCTGGATACTGTTTGCCATGACGCCCCTGGCTGGATACTGTTGCCAGACGCAATGCTCGTGATACTGTGTGCCCCTGATTGACGCCGACGTTGGATACTGTTGCCATGCCCGCCCTGTGGATACTGTTGCCATTGCCGCTCTGCTGGTACTGTTGCCCAGGCCGAGCCATGCTGGATTACCTGTTACAATGCCGCCCTGCTGGATCTGTTGCCATGCCGCCGCTGGATACTGTGCCATGCGCCATGCTGGATTACTGTTGCCATGCCGCCCCTGCCTGGATACTGTTGCCAGTGCCGCCCTGCTGGATACTGTTGCCATGCCGCCCTGCTGGATACTGTGCCATGACCGCCCTGACTGGATACTGTTGCATGCCGCCCTGCTGGATACTGTTGCCATGCCGCCGCCCTGGCTGGATATGTTGCCATGCCGCCCTGCTGGATTATGTTGCCATGAAGCCCTGCGGATACTGTTGCCATGCGCCCTGCTGGATACTGTCTGCCATGACGCCCTGCTGGATACTGTTTGCCAGCCGCCCGCCTGGATACTGTGCCATGCCGCCCTGCTGGATAATGTTGCCATGCCGCCCTGCTGGATACTGTCGCCATTGCCGCCCTGCTGGATTACTGTTTGCCATGCCGCCTGCTGGATACTGTTGCCATGACGCCCTGCTGGATACTGTTGCCATGACGCCCTGCTGGATACTGTTGCCATGCCGCCCTGCTGGATACTGTTGCCATGCCGCCCTGCTGGATACTGTTGCCATGACGCCCTGCTGGATTACTGTTGCCCATGCCGCCCTGCGATACTGTTGCCATGCCGCCCCGACTGGATACTGTTGCCATGGCCGCCCTGCTGGATACTGTTGCCATGACGCCTGCTGGATACTGTTGCCATGCCGCCCTGCTGGGGATGACTGTTACCCATGCCGCCCTGATGGATTACTGTTGCCCAGCCGCCCTGCTGGTACTGTTGCCATGCCGCCCTGCTGGATGGATACTGTTGCCATGCCGCCCTGCTGGATACTGTTGCCCATGAGCCCTGCTGGATTACTGTTGCATGCCGACCCTGCTTTGGATACTGTTGCCATGACGCCTGCTGGATACTGTTGCCATGCCGCCCTGCTGGATACTGTTGCCATGCCGCCTGCTGGGGATACTGTTGCCATTGCCCGGCCCTGATGGATACTGCTGCCATGACGCCCTGCTGGATTATGTGCCATGCCGCCCTGCTGATACTGTTGCCATGACGCACTGATGGATACTGTTGCCATGACGCCCGCTTTGGATACTGTTCGCATGACGCCTGCGGATACTGTTGCCATGCCGCCCTGCTGGTACTGTGCCATGCAGCCCGGCTGGATACTGTGCCATGCCGCCCTGACGGATAATGTTGCCATGCCCGCCCCGCTGGATACTCGTTGCCATGCCGCCCTGCTGGATACTGGCCATGCCGCCCTGCTGGATACCTGTTGCCATGCCGCCCCTGCTGGGATACTGTTGCCATGCCGCCCTGCGGATTACTGTTGCCCAATGCCGCCCTGCTGGATACTGTGCAATGCCGCCCTGGCATGGATACTGTGGCCATGACGCCTGCTGGATTACACTGTTGCCATGCCGCCCCTTGCTGGATACTGTTGCCATGCCGCCCTGCTGGTAATGTTGCCATGGGCCGCCCTGCTGGGAATACTTGTTGCCATGCCGCCCGCTGGATCACTGTCTGCCATGGACGCCCTGCTGGATACTGTTGCCATGCCGCCCTGCCGGATACGTGTTGCAAATGACGCCCTGCTGGGATACTGTTGCATGCCGACTGCTGGATACTGTTGCCATGACGCCCGCTGTGGATACTGTTGCCATGCCGCCATGCTGGATACTTTGTTTTTTTTTTGGGCCAGTGCGCCCTGCTGGATACGTTGGCCATGCCGCCCTGCTGGATACTGTTACCATGCCGCCCTGTGGATACTGTTAGCCATGCCGCCTGCTGGATACTGTTGCCATGCCGCCCGCTGGATTACTGTTGGCCATGCCGCCCTGCTGGATACTGTTGCAATGCCGCCTGCTGGATACTGTTGCCATGCCGCCCTGCTGGATCTGTTGCCATGCCGCCTGTGGATACTGTTGCCATGCAGCCCTGCTGGATACTGTTCATGACGCCTGCTGGATACTGTTGCCATGCCGGCCCGCTGGATACTGTTTGCCTGACGCCCTGCTGGTCCTGTTGCATTGCGCCCGCTGGATACTGTTGCCATGACGCCCTGCTGGATACCGTTGCCATGCCGCCCTGCTGGATACTGTTGCATGACGCCATGTGGATTACTGTTGCAGACGCCCTGCTGGCTACTGTTGCAAGGACGCCCTGCTGGATACTTTTGCCATGCCGCCCTGCGGATACTGTTGCCATGCCGCACTGCTGGATACTGTTGCCATGCCGCCTGATGGATACTGTGCTTACCATGGCAAGCCATGCGGATACTGTTGCCATGCCGCCCTGCTGGATAAGGTTGCCATGCCCGCCCTGCTATGGATACCTGCTTGCCATGCCGCCCTGTGGATTACTCGTTGCCATGCCGCCCCTGCGGGATACTGTTGCCATGCCGCCCTGCTGGATACTGTTGCCATGCCGCCCTGCTGGGATACTGTTGCATGCCGCCCTGATGGATACTGTGTCCATGCCGCCCTGCTGGATACTGTTTGCCATGCCGCCCTGCGGATACTGTTGCCAGAAGCCCTGCTGGATTACTGCTTTGCCAATGCCGCCCCTGCTGGATACGTTGCCATGGACGCCCTGCTGGTACTGTTGCCATGACCGTCCCTGCTGGATACTGTTGCCATGCCGCCCGCTGGATACTGTTTGGCACCTGCCTCCCTGCGGATACGTTGCCATGCCGCCCTGCTGGATACTGTTTTGCCATGCCGCCCTGCTGGATACTGTTGCATGACGCCCTGCTGGATACTGTTGCCATGACGCCCTGCTGGAGTACTGTTGCCATGGCAGCCCTGCATGGATACGTGCCATTGCCGCCTGCTGGAGACTTGTTGCCATGGGGACGCCCTGCGGATACATGTATGCCATTGCAGCCCCTGCTGGATACTGTTGCCATGACGCCCTGCTGGATCTGTTGCCATGCCGCCCTGCGGATACTGTTGCATGAGCCCTGCTTGGATACTGTTGCCATGCCGCCCCCTGCTGGATATGTACATGCCCGCCCTGCTGGATACTGTTGCCATGCCGCCATGCTGGATACTGTGCCATGCCGCCCTGCTGGATACTGTTGCCATGCCGACCTGCGGATACTGTTGCCATGCCGCCTGCTGGATACTGTGTGCAATGCCGCCTGCTGGATTACTGTTGCCATGACGCCCTGCTGGATTACTGTTGCCATGCCCGCCCTGCCTGGATACTGTTGCCATGCCGCCCTGCTGGATACTGTTGCCATGCCGCCCTGCTGGATACTGTTGCCATGACGCCCTGCTGGATACTGTTGCCATGCCGCCCTGCTGGATACTGTTGCCATGACGCCCTGCTGGATACTGTTGCCATGACGCCCTGCTGGATACTGTTGCCATGCCGCCCTGCTGGATACTGTTGCCATGCCGCCCTGCTGGATACTGTTGCAATGCCGCCTGCTGGGATAACTGTTATTGCCATGCCGGCCCGCTGGATACTGTTGCCATGGCCGCCCTGCTGTACTGTTGCCAGCCG
>JACEEZ010000857.1:0-15000 GCA_016584305.1 Chionoecetes opilio | reverse complement strand
GAGGAAAAGTTCCCTTTTGGGGTCGGCACTCCAAACAGACTCTTGGGAGAGGGCGACTCCGTGCTACCTTTGTACTACCGCCAAGGTGTGGGAGCAGGGGAGTAAGAGACGGGTGTAAGGGAAGATTAAGGAAGGAAGGAAGGAGGGAAGGAGTGCTGAGGGATGAAGGAAGGAAGGAAGGAAGGGAAGGAGTGTTTAAAGGACTTGAAGGGGGGGAGGGAGGGAGGAAGGAGTGTTGAAGGAAGGAAGAAAAGACAGGGGAAGAGAAATTAGGAGGAAGGGGGAAAGGGGAGGAAGGAAGGAATGTTGAGGGGCTTGAAGGAGGTAGGAAGGAAGGAAGGAAAGGAAGGAAAAAGAAGTGGTGTCGAGTGCAAGCTGGGAAAAAAGGGGCATGTGGAACGAGGATTAGGAGAAGGAAGGAGGGAAGAAGGTTTTTAAGGGAAAGATTAGGAGGAAGGAAGGATTGAAGGAATGTTGAAGGGTTTATAATGGTATTGCAAGACAGGAAGGGAGGAATGAGTGATGAATGAGGAGGATTAGGAAGGAAGCAAGAAAGAAGGGAAGGAGTGTTGAGGGACTTGAAGGAGGAAGAAGGAAAGAAGAAGGTGTTGAGAAAGGAATGATTAGGAAGGAAGGAAGGAAGGAAGGAAGGAAGGAAGGAGTGTTGAGGGAAGGAAGATTAAAGGAAGGAAACAGGGAAGGAATTCCTATCATATGTTTATGTCTTGTAGTAAGTTTTTCTAATTTGTGGTTTTTAAGGAATATCTGGAAGTATCACGTCATTGTGAGTTGGCTGAAATAGGGACTTCTAATCTTTTGTAACTAAAAACTGACGCCATATTCGTGTTTAGAATGCCCGAAACTTCTACATTTGTTTTTTAAGCAGATAAATTTTTTTCAAAAATATTGCAAATTTTGCAAGGGGCCTTGTTTTTTTTTTAAATGACGTTTTTTCAAAAACAAAAAAACTATGGTAGATAGCGCAACATGATAGAGAAGTAAATGTGAAGTAGATAAAGGGGCTATCATTGGACGTAAAACAAAAAATATTGATTGGTAAATAACCGAAAAAATAGCATATTCTTTACATTTTACAAAATATCAATTTTCTCGAAAACCATGAGGGGTTTTTGACAAACCGATTACTGCATCATGTAGAACACCTCAAGATAACCTTTTTTTACTTCCATAAGGTTTTCTTTCTACGACTCATAGTTTTCCGACAAAATAACAAAAACCTGATCGTCAGTCAATTTTGGAATGTTTTTGAGCAGCCGGAAATTTTAAATATTAATATATTATTATTATATTTATTAATATTATTATATTATATTATTATATATATTATTATTATTATATTATTATTAATTATTATTATATTTTATTGTTTTGGAGTTAAAAGGGCTCAATAATGCAGTACTATTTAATTGTTTTTTCTTAAATTTTTATTTCAATTCGCTTGTTCACCCTTGGCGGAGGTATGCGCTCTCGGAGTCGATGCTGGTTCTATTTCTGGCTGCTGTGGGGAGGAGGGGGAAGGGGGGAGGGTAGGGCCCCTGGGTAGGTAGAGTAGGAGGGGAGAGGGGGGAGGGTAGGGCCCCTAGGTAGGTAGAGTAGGAGGGGGAGAGTGGGCCCCTAGTAGGTAGAGTAGGGGGGGGAGAGTAGGCCCCTAGGTAGGTAGAGTAGGATGGGAGGGGAAGGGTAGTGGGCCGCGGTGCTTGGAGTTAGCATCTTGGGAAAACCTGTTTCCTAACTCTAAGAACGATGTATGTATTTAAAAAAAGTTCCTTAATCCCGGGGAGAGGTCCGTGTTTGTGATGCATTGGGTATAAGTACCTGACTACTGCAAGGTGACCTGGAGTTTTGGGTGTGGATGGAACCGTCTCAACTCCAACCTTTTGAGGGTTTTTAAAAAAGATCCTTAATATTGCGAGGGGGCATGTTTTGGACAGACTTTGAGAGAAAATAGTCTATTGACTTTCCCTGAATCCAAACACTTGTGTGGATCCCAGAGTCAAGCATGAACACCTTGACCTCCATGGCAGAGTGTTGTGAGAGGAAGACTAGCTATGCACAGTATGCAGGACTCGTGGGCCCCGATGGGTGTCTGGGAGGAAGAGATGGAGGACCTCGAGGAGCAAGTTGGGGAGCCAGCCTCTGGGGCTGCCCCGTGTAGGACCTTTGCGACCTCCCGGTGACGGAGAGGCTCGGCGAAGGCTCCTACGGCTGCGTGGATCGCGTCTGCTTCAAGGCCGAGACGTGATCAGGGAAACGGCGCGAAGGGCGGCAACAACCCCGCGTGCTCCATAGGGGAGACGTGCGTGACCCTGGCGCTGGAGGGTGCGGAGGCGCGCCGCGCATCCACGCCCTGACTCTGGCGACGCGTCTGTCCCTGGTCATGGAACTACGCCGGCGTGCCCTTGTACCCGCTACTGCCAAGCCAGGTGCAGCGTGGGCACTTTCCTGCGCGTGGTGGCGGGCGTGGCGCAGCGCCTGGCACAGAATGCATCTCAAGGGCTTTGTCCACAAAGACATCAAGCTGGACAACGTCACAGTGGCGGCGCGTCCTCCAGCCCCGACGTCCACCTCATAGACTTCGGCCTCGCCACCAGGCTCGGGGACAGCTTCTACTTCGAACTGTTTGACCAACCTCGCGGCCCTCGAGGAGCAGCAGTTTTGCCACCTTCAGGTCGCCGGGGCTGAAGACCGGGCAGCCCTGCAGTCGTCCAGCGACGTGTTCAGCGTGGGGTGTTGGTGCAGCAGGGGTGCAGCTGGTCGGGGCACCCGCTGTTGATGCCCCTGCTGACGCCCCTGGTGGAAAGGCCCTGGGACGCTGGAGTTGCCCGAGCAAAAGGCCTTCCCTGAGCACGGTGGCAGCTGGGGGTGGAGACCCTGCTGTCCGGCCTGATGGAGGAGCAGCTGAAGGAGGGTGCTGTTTGTGGAGGAGTGAGCGGTGACGCAACACCCGGCCAGGGTCGCAGCCTCTCTCTTTCCCGAAGCCTTCCTGCCTTAACTGTCTTGCTTTGTTTTACTTGATTACTTAAATACTAATACTTAATTAGGCAAAAATATTATGTGAAGAATGTAAGTTTGTCTTTGGATAGCTATGATCATTTTAGCTAACTTTTTTTAAAATAAAAAACAATAATAAAAATATAAATCTTTTATTAACAGTAAAAATAGATGTATGTTGTTTTAATGAAGAAATACAAAGTTACGTTCTTTGAAGATTTTGTTTGAAAACTTATTAATACTGAAAACTGACTCCATATTCGTGTTCAGCATGCCGAAAAACTGCTAGAAACATTTTTTAAGCAAGATATTTTTAAAAAAAAATTTTTGCAATTTTGCAAGGGATTGATTGGAAGGGCCCTTTATTTTTTTTTTAAAATCACGTTTTTTTTTCAATATCTAAAATCTATGGTAATAAGTTGCAACATGAATGGAGAAGTAAATATGAAGTAGATCAAGGCTATCAATGAGCGAAAACAAAAATATTAAATTTGGTAATAACCGAGAAAATAGCATATTCGTACATTTATACAAATCAATTTTCCTCGACAACCATGAAATTTTTGACAAACCGATTTTCTGCATCATGTAGACACCTCAAAATGAACCTTTGTTACTTCGATAAAGTTCTTCTAAGACTCATAGTTTTGCGGCAAAATAACAAAAAAACCTTTATCGCCGTCAACTTTTGGAATGTTTTTGAGCAGCCAGAAATCCGAAAATATTTTTTTTCGATAGATAATTGGAAATGCCGGGGATACAATTGTAGATCCATCCATTTACCATCATTTTTGATGGGTAAGGTTTTCTGTGTGAGAAGCTAGTTGTGAGCTGACGCGTTATAGTAATATAAAATATATTTACTGTACTATGGTTTACTGTACTACAAAAGCACATGTGTACATCCATATAGTTTTGTGCAATTACAATATGTCCAAAAGAGGGAGTCCATACCCTACAACCTTTCCCCATTTCAGTATAGCTTCTCCAACACGCAAGTATGATGGATTACATTTATCAGAAAATGTATATCAGTAAAAAATTTTTTTTCATTAAGTATCGGTTCAAGTAACACGTATACCATTTCTTTTCATGTATTTTAGTCCTTTTGCACTGATATATATTAATCTCTTGTATATCAACCTTCAATGCACCACACACACCAACACACACACACAACACAACACACACACACACCACACACACACACACACACACACACACACACACACACACACACACACACACACACACCACACACACACAGACAAAAACAACACACACAAACCACCACACCAAAACACACACCACAGACATACACACAAACACACCCCAACACCACAAAACCACACACCAGACACATCATACACACACACACACACACCCACATACACACACACACACACACACAACACAGACACACAACACACACACACACACACATACACATACACACACACACAGACACAGACATACACACACACACACACACACACACACACACCACACACAGAAAACACACACACACACACATACACACGCACCACACACACACACACACACAGACACAGACACAGACACACACACACACACAAAACACACAAACTACCTTTTGCGTATATAAACAATGATGATCTAATTACTCTACTTTACTTCTGACAGTCTATCTCAGCTGAGCAATCATTTGATCCATTTTCTGTACTAGATGACAAATATAACCTTTGATTTAGATGTTACTCAGTCTTTGTTTACGATCAAGATACTTAAATGTCCCAAATCAGATTATATATTTCTTGATTCTTTTTCTTCTATTAATGCAGATAGTAATACAACTACAACACTTTTCAGTATGAACATACGTTCTTACCAACCAATATCCAATCATTTGTCGACTTAATTTTAGTTAATGCATGTGTAAACATTAATGTTATAGGTTTTACAGAAACTAAAATTAGACCATGACCTTATTCCATTATACCCAGTTGCCTGGTTATAATTTGTTCAGCAAATGTAGAAACAGGAATGGCGGTGGCGTACTATGTTTTATTTCTAGTGACTATAATTCTAGCTTGTCTAATGATTTTTCCTTCGTTGAGCCTTACATAGAGTTTTTTAGGTGTTTATGTATCCCGCAGACAAGAAGTATTTATATATATGTATATATAGGCCTCCTAGTGGCAATGTTGATAATTTCTTAAATAGACTAAATGAATTTTTTTCTACAGAAAATGAGAAAAGGTATGATGGTATCTATGTTTTTGGAGCTTTAATCTTGATTTGTTAAAACATTATGATAGGAATGTCTCTGAGTGCATCAATTTAATGTCCCTCTTTCTCACTTTTTCCTTTAATCACCAGACCGACCAGAGAAACAGGTGCCTCTGCCACTTTGATTGACCATATTTGGGTGTCGCAACCAGAAACAAACATTAGCAATTATATAATACAGACAGATACCCAGACCCACTTTCCAGTCGTTTTTTCATTTCACAGATCACAGTACAGGTAATTGCAAACAAGTATATATCAACAAAGAGTCTTAACACAGACTGGTTACAGAACATTAGTAATGATCTGGCGGAGGTAAGCTGGAACGATTTTTAGAGGCAAACTCCCCAAAATAAGTCTTGATTTTTTTTCTTCAATAAATTTGATTATATATTTCGAAACATTTCCTGTAAGAAGAATTAAAATTAATGCAAAAAAAGAACGAAGTCCATATGTTACATCAGCTTTGCAAAACAGCATAAAAGAAAGAAAAAGATTAGAGCGACTACAAATAAATGGCCTTTAACATATAGAGAACAAATCAGACACTACAGAATAAATTAACATCAATATTAAGAGCAGCGAAAATAAATATTACAGAGACATTTTTAAAGAAAACCAAGGTAACCCTAAATCTCATTGGAAATCGAAAAATTCAATACTTGGTAGAAATTCTCACTTAAATGATCACACAATTGAGTTAAAACCATTCGGGCCCTGACACCTCAAATATATTTAATGATCATTTCTTAAAAAATTCAAAACACCATGAAGATATCCAAATGAAGATTACCATCGCTATTTGAATGATCCTCCTTTATTACCCAATGTATCTACCTCCAGCAAACCATAAGGAAATAGATGACTATTTGCGCGCCTTAAAACTGATACACCTGGATATGCAATTATATCCCCAAAATTATAAGACAACACCCAAACTATTATCTACACCTTTGACTCACATCATCAACCTTACTTTAAAAAGGGAATCTTCCCCGAAAAAATTTAAAAAAACGGCAAAAGTTATCCCTAACACAAACAAGTAGCAGGAGTGATATCAAAAACTATCGACCTATATCAATACTGCCCGCTTCAGCAAAATATTTGAAAAAGCTTTTATCCACTCGCTTGAAAAAATATTTAGAAACAATAACCTACTCCTTGGATATCAAAATGGTTTTCGTACTAACCATTCAACAAGGGCTGCAATACTACAGTTTACCAATAAAATATATAACAGCTTGGAAAGAAAAAATTTCATGTTGTAGGAGTTTTTATGGATTTGTCAAAAGCGTTTGATACAATAATCATCACATCTACTGGATAATTAAAGCAAATAGGAATCAGAGGTGTACCGCTGAAATTATTTGAAAATTATGTACTAAAAGGTCACAGGCTGTATACTGCAAACAAATATTCTTGCTTTAACTCTATATCTGCAGGTGTACCACAGGGATCAATTTTAGGACCAACACTTTTTCTTATATACATTTATGATATAGTAAATGCCAGCTCTAAATTTAGATTTACCATATATGCCGATGATACAAACTTGCTGCTGGAAGATAATGATTTTACACAGTCCTCCATTCAAATCTGATAACAAGTTTTCATTTAATAAATGACTGGATAAAAGTAACAAACTAAAAACTCAATATAACCAAAACTAATTATATTTTTTTTCAAAATCGGTCCATAAAAAATCACATACCTCCACATTGCTTGACGGTAAAATTCTACAAAGTGTAACCCATACAAATTTCTTGGTGTCATTATTGATGAAAATCTGAATTGGAACCTTCATATTAGAAAACATATATTTCAAACTCTCTAGAATGTGTGGTATATTTTATAAAGTCCGTAATTATCTAACAGCTGAAGCCATGATAATATCTACTACACCCTGTGTTACCCCCATCTCATTTACTGTGTGGGCCCATATGGCTTGTACTTTGGCCTTCTTTCCTAAGAAATTTTAAAAGTAATACAAAACAAAATTTTTAGATGCATATTTTTTATGGGGAAAATTTTATTCAACAGCTCTTTATATTCAGACAATAAACTTCTTGATTTTTTTTATATTCTAAATGTTTTGTTCTTTACTTCATGTTTAAAATATAAAAAATGCTCCAGGTACTTCTATTTTAAGTTTTTTAGAAACAACGCATGGAACCAGAGGGAAACAATATGAATTTAGTATGTCCACAGTTCCGTACAACACTCTTTAGAACAGCAAAAATTTGCTTTGGTCCTCAACTAGGGAATGCTCTGCCCACACCCATAAAACTACTTTCAAATAATATCAGCTTTTTGAATTCAAGAGGAGAGTAAAAATCTTTCTTTGTCCTTCAAAAACCTCACAAACATCCCACGAGTGATAGGTAGAATATGTATTTCATGTACATTAAAATGCCATACATGTATACATGTATAGTATTTATGTATGTAGTTTGGGATGTGGTTTTAGTCATAGTGTAGTATTTTCATGGTCATAGTAGTAGTATTTATGTTTTAAGTATGTATTGGATAGCATAGGTTACGAAAGTTCTTATTTTGATTTTTTCATATAAATGTATATGTATGGGTTATTGCATATATATGGATGAATGAATGATCGTATATGTGCGTGTGTGTGTATGTAATGTATGGTATGTGGGGTATGATGTGCATATTTGTATATGTTGTATGTGTGTACGTATATGCATATGTGTATGTCTGTATGTGTATATGTATGTATGATGTATATGTATGTATGGTTTTTTTTTTCACGTTACAAAGTATATATTTTTACTACAGAAACAAACAGCCAACTGATTCTGCTCAGCCCATATAACTTATATCTGACATGTCTGTCAGGGAGCCTTTGGGTCGACAGACCGTGCCCAAAGACCACTTTTTATGTAATTACTGAATGTAAAAATTTTTTACTATAATGGCAATAAACTTTACTTACTTACTTACTTACTTACTTACACACAGACACAGACATACACACAACCACACACACACACACACACACACAGACACACACACACACACACACACACACACATACACACACACAAGACCCCAGACATACACACACACACAACCCCACACACACCAAAACACACCCACAGACACACACACCCCAAAACATACACACGCACACACACACACACACACACACAACACACACACAAACCACACACACACAGACACAGACACACACACACAACCACACACACACAGACACAGACATACACACACACACACACACACCACAGACACACACACACAACACACACACACACCCCGCACCACCACACACACACACAGACACAGACATACACACACACCCCACACACACATACACAGACATACACACACACACACACACACACACACACACACACAGACATACACACACACACACACACACACCACATACACAGACATACACACACACACACACACACACAGAGACAGACACACACACACAAAACACACACACACACACCACACACACACACACACACACACACCACACACACAGACACACAGACATTACACACACACACAACACACACACCACACACCCCCACACCACACACAAACACACAGACAACCCCACAAAACACACAACAACACACACACACCCACACACACACACACACCCCCCCCCCCCCCCCCCCCCCCCCCCCCCCCAAACAACACAACACACACCAAAAAACACCAACACACCAAAACCCACACACACACACCCAACACACACACACAACACACCACACACACACACACACACACACACCACACACAACAACCACACACCAACACACCACACACACACACACAGAACAACCAACCAACGCACACACACCCAAAAAAAACCACACACACACAAAAACACACACAACACACACACACACCAACACAGACACAGAACAGACACAACCACACACACACAACACACACACCACCACACAACACACAACAACACACACCACCACAACACCAACACACACCCACACACACACACACAACCACAACCCCACAAAACCCAAAAACAAACACACACACACACACCACACACACACAACACACAACACAACACACCCCACCACAAACCACACAGAAAAACACAAACACACCACCCAAACCCCACACCACACACCACACACACACAAACAACACACACCACAAAACACAACCACAACACACACAAACACAACACACCCCCACAACCACACACAACAACACACCACGGGCCCCACACACACACACACCACACAACCCCCGAGAGACACACACACAGACACACAACACCCCAAAAACCCCACAACCCCACACCCCACAGACACCCCATACCACCACAAACAAACACACAGAACACACACACCACACACACACCACACAAACCACACACACCCACACCCCCTCAAACTTCACTCTATTTTTTCTTCTCGCCCCTGGAAAAAAAAAAAAATTTTGCGGGGGTGCAAAGGGGGAATATCGCTACATTTAAAAACCCTTAGATTAAATTGCACAATTTTTTTCCATAATTTTTTTTGGGGCAATTTAAATTGGTGCTGAGAAAACCCAAAAATCGCGAGCCTTTCCCGGGGAATTTCCCCCCCGAATATTATAGACATCCATTATTTTTATATAAAAAATTTTTAGAAAATTATTATGAAAAATAAAACAATAGATTATAGACAAAACCCAAAGGTTTTTTGGGTGACTCACCATTTTTTCCTATGTTTACTTTTTTTTTTGGGGGACAGTTATTAAAACTTTGTCCCGGTGTTTTTAAAACCCTTTTTAGTGGTTTTTTTTTCCCCCATTGTACAAAACAAAATTATTTTTCCTTGTCTGGGACTCGTTTTTTAAAAGGGTTCTTTACCGGTCCTGCTTTGGGGCCAGCAAGAGCCGATTTTAGCTGGGCGAGGTTGGGGAGCTTGGGGGAATACGTCACGACCACAGTTTTTAATCTGGACTGTGTCTGTGTGAATGCCCCCTTGGGGCTGCACTGTATAAAATTTTCCCCTTTTTTTAGGAGGCAACCCCTTTAAAACTCCGTGTGGCTATCCCGGTTTAACAGTTTGCCATTCTTTTTTGATTTTTTAGATCGGAATTCCCCAAATTTCCCCCAGTAAACCCCCGTATGTTTGGAACACACCCAAATTACTTTCTTCGAAAAAACTGCCGAAATTTTTTTCTTTTCTGGATCGAATTTGGATACCCTTTGCTCGGTTTTTTTTTAAGCCAAAATTTTTTCTCATTTGTTTTGGATTTCAAGGGGTTATGAAGCCCTTTTTTTTATAGACCCAAATCTTGTGCTAAATCGTTTCATCTCATGCTGATTTGAATTCCCCTTTAAAAAATGGTCATTTTTCAATTTTTTAAAAAATGCAATTTATTGGGTGTCATGGTTCTTCATCCTAAATTAAATTTTGTTAGTTTTTAAATTTTATTGCCACAACAACATATGTTAAACAAGCTTGCAATAAAAAAAGGGCCAAAAAAAAACTTTTAAAACCCGTTCAGGTCTAAACAAAAAAACATTCGTAAAAAAAAAAAAAAAAAAAAAATCTTAAAACGGTTTTGGCAGATAACCAATTTACAAGAAAAAAATAAAGAAATTAAGATCCCAACAAACAAAAGATATTGCATACCGCCAGCCATAAAAAACCAAAAACTTAAAACACCCTAACATAAAATACAACACTTGCCCAAAAATTTAAATAAAAAAAGATATAAATTTTTCTTTAAAATGTCGAACAAAATAACAATAAAAAACTAAAATTTAATTAATCTAAAAATAAATACATATTTCTTAAAAGACTGGAAAAAACCAAAGTCTAAAAAAAACTATAGAAAAAATACTACAAAAAAAACCTTTTATCAAAAACAACCTAAAACGACAACAAAAGAATAAGCATAGAAAAATTTTAGGTCTAGGTTTTACTACACCGGATTGTGTTATTAAAAGCTCTCTGGGCTCATCATACTTATCAAAAACAAGTCGGGAATTGGAGAAGTTGTGTGTGTGTCTCAGGTTTTTTGTGAAAGGGAGTGCTGAAATACTGTACTTCTTTTTAAAAATTTGCCCCAAAACACACAGTCTTTCTTCTAGGGGGAAACCCTTCCTGTCCCTTCTGTTCCATCTTCCCAAAATTCACTCCCCGGGATGTGCGGACACAGGGAAAACCGGTGAACCCACTCGTGGTGTTCACTCCATGGTCTTGGCCTCTGTCAGAATGGACAGAAAAACTTGGGTTTATTTTTTTGTATTTTTACCCGTTTTAGGAGGTTGATTTAATAATTATTTCCCTTTATTCCCAAAACCTTCTTCTATGTCTCGGTTTACAGTGTGCCAAGTTATAAATGTATGCCCGAGTCTATACTGGTTCCCCCTGACAATTTTTGTTTGATAAAGCTAAGGGGTCGTCCTCCATTCTTTGCCTCTCACGCCAAATCTTAGGGAAATCTTCTCTGCCTGCTCCTAACAAAGATGAAAAGGGGGGATCCGTTTCAATGTAACAACATCTTACACGTATTAATCTTACTCCCCAAATTTTTCAGTGACCAGTTTCAACTTTTTTCGGCCTCAGGTCGCATTAAAGGGGCCTCACCCCGTATAAAAATAGTGGACATTAAAAAAGGGCATCAAACACTTTTTTAAAACAAAAAGGAATATCATTATTCTTTCTTAAAAATTAATAAATTTAATGCTGAGGCTTTTGGCATGGGCTGAGCTCTGACTGATGAAAAAAACCGATCCATCGGCAGTAAAACGGGGACCCCAGGTATATATCATACACCGCTCCACCCCCAAACCCTCCTTTTGGGCACTGCCTTGTTGTCCTCGGGGGTCCGTGTATCCAAAAGAATCTGGTTTAGACTCGTTTATTTTCATACCATACTTTTGAAAAAACGCTTAAAAGAGATAATTTTATAAAAAATTTTTTCCCGGGGCGATTTTTGAAGAAATCCCGTATCGTCCATCTAAAAAAATGTGTCCCCTTTTTTAGAACTGTCGTCTTCACATTTATTTTGATAAACCAATTTAATTCATTAACCAGAAAAAAGAAAGCATGATGTAGGGGAGCCTTGAGGACTCCCACAGGGGGTGCAAACACGGGTTACCATGACGCTCCGGCCACCATAAAAAGCCCCAATACACACAACATATCCCCACACCCTAGACTTTCAAAATTCTTATCATATGTGCCTCGGAACTAAATCTATGCTTTGGCTGAAGTAAAAAAAAAAACGAAACAAATACTTTTTTTTTTTCTTTCTGGCAAGTCGGTTAAAGAGACAAACTTTTAAAATGTCCCCGGGTACACCCGGAAAATGTTGGGGCCCCTGCCTGTTTTACGGTGCGGCGTGAACCACTGCTCAAGTCTCGAACACAAGACCATATCAAAGATTTCGAAATACTGTTTATTAAAGCTAATGCCTCTGTAAATTTTTGCGTTTTTTGGGTCTCCCCTCTTTTAAAAAATAGAACCAATTTAGCCCTATCCCAAAATTTTGGATACTGTGGGGGTGGCAAAACCCGGTTTTAAAAAAGGTTGTAAAGAGCTTACCATACAGGGGAACAACTTAAAAAATTTTGGGGGCGATACCGCTGGGCCACGCTTTGTCTGCCTTGAAACCTGCAAACGGCGCTGACCTCAAAGGGGATTGGATCGTCAATACAGGAATTGGTGTTGTATCCCGGGATTTGTCGGCAAAGGCGTCTGTGGCAACATTCTTAAATCCTCAGAAACTTTTAAAAACATCATCAAAGGGTTCACATCTGCTGGGGGATTACAGTAAAATCCCCTTTCCCGTTGATGGCTTGCCCACTCCCTTTTTCGTCCTTGTCCCGCACAGCCTGTCCCGCGGGGCCAAATGCTGCTGCCACACCTGGAACCCTTTTTGCCCCGCTGCGGCACTCTCGCACACTCTATAAGGGGTTAGAAAGTTATGGGCAAAAATTTGACATCATTAACCTTCATAAATTAGAAACTCAGACCATTCATACTGAAACAGAATGTATCATTATCAATAAGTAAAAATTAAAGGGGCTACATCGGTCACGCCCCCCCTGGCTCCTCACCTATGCGTGGCCCCAAGGGGGACGAGCAGCCGGGCAGAGAGTCTTTTTAATTCTGGGAAATTTGAATTCAATCTAATGGGGGGATGATCCGAAAGGGAAAAAGTCCACCTTTTTGCCACAAAGGGCTTCTATTTTCTACAGATCTTATGACGCCAAAAACCATCGAGTTCCGATACCCACTTCCACCTTTCCGATATTCTAAACCCTCATATTGGTTAGTTAGTGACTTTTAAAATTATTTAGACCAACATTTGATTATACAAAAATCTATCTTAATACAGATAAAAAATTTAATACAGATCAAAGATCTTAATACGATCAAAGATCTTTAGAGAATAGAGGGTGTTGCCGAAAACTGGCACTGGGGTTTTTTAGCTGGATGGGCCTGGACTTTAAAACTGATGGTAACTCGATACTCGATTTTACTTTGTTTTTTCTTGTTATATCCTGAAATTTTTTACAAACAAAATAACATCTGTGCAAAGATCTTTTGGCTCTCGCCAAACCCCAGTTTTCCCAAAAACCCAACTTATCACGTGTTCCCTTGGGCCGCATCTCAAACTCTCGCACCCCGTTGCAACACCTGTAGGAGCCCCTCTGTCATCTCGTATATCAACAACGTAATGTTGTAATTTTGTATATTAAATTGTAATTGTTATGCTTCTAACAGCAATTTTAATAAAATACATTACTTTTTTTTTTAGAGCAAATTACAATTCCATTTTTCAAATTTCTGCAAATTAGAATATACAATTACAATTTTAATTACAATTACCCAAATAATGTGTAAAAAATTACTTTCAAATTAAATTTTAAATTACTTACTCCAAAAACCCAGTTAAAACCCCATCACAGGGTTTTATTGTTGCTTAATAATACTCGATTACTTACCTACTTTTGTAGTTTTAGGGCAGCCGGGCCCTTTTTGGAAGTGGTCTGTGAAAAGATCTTTAATAATTTTTTTTCCTCTCTCCCCCCTCTCTCCTCTCTTTTCTTCATTTTCTCTCTTCCTCTCCTCTTCTCCTGGTTCTCCTGTTTTTTCCCCCTTTTCCCCCTCTTCCTCTTCCCCCCTCTTTTTCTCTCCTCCCTCTCTCTCATTTTCCTCTCTCCTCTTCTTACATCACAAGTAAATTTGAAACTTTAAAACACAATAATTTAAAAATCTTACATCACAAGTAATAAAAATCTTACATACCAAATAAAATTAAAAATCTTACATCCAATAATTAAGAAAGAAAAAAACTTATATAAAAAATAATATAACGGGGTTTTTTTTTCCCAGACTCAAAATTGTAGTAAAAAAGCTAAATTTAAAAAAATTTTCCGCTATACTTTTATTGAAAATTTTTTTTACCGTCGCTCAATGACTAAATTTACCGTCTAATAACAAGTGAATTAATTCTATCCGACGCAAGAGAGAAAATTAGGGTTTTCAGGGCGGAGGCGAGCGACAGGCAGAGGAAGGTTATGACTTTCCCACGCTGTCACCGCCGGACTGAAACGCCAGGAGAGGCGAACCATAAACTGCAATTCCGCAAGCAACAGTCTCTGATTTTCCTGAAAAGGGGGGGGGGGGGGGGGGGGGGGAAGGGGGAAGGGAGGGGGAGGGGAAGAGAGAGAAAAGAGGGAAA